>LR738713.1:266722418-266784029 GCA_902687465.1 Secale cereale | reverse complement strand
CTTCCAATGGAGTTCTCTAGGAGGTTGTTCAACTAGTGTCGAGCTGGCCCTTTCAGCTTTAAAGGTAAGTATTTCATGGCATGGAGGTCATATAAACGAGCCATGTGGATGTGAAGAATAAGGTCTTCAATCCATACAGCGGGATCCGTCGTTCCATCATATGCCTCGATGCTTACGGGTTTAAACCCTTCTGGAAATTGGTGATCCATCACCTCATCGGTAAAGCACAAAGGGTGTACAGCGCCCCTGTATCGTGCAACATCACGACGTAGTTCGGACGGCATCTGTGTTCGATGTTGACTCCGAACTTGATTGTATCCGGTGTGCTTGGCTTGATAGTCACCATCCCGTGTGGGAGCGTGTTCTCTTGATTCGTAGATCGATCTGGCCTGACTGGCTTTTTTTATTCAGGTCCTGACGTAGATCGTACTATGGCCCTGAGCCGATGTATCATTTCCTTTATGGTGGGGAGGTGTGGGCTGGTATACGGCATTGCCAGCCGCTTTGTCCCGTCCACGAGGTGTTCGGTCCGGTTGATCAGCCTGATTGTGCCTCGATGGAATTGGCGCAAGGGCCTCGTCGTCGAATTGTGGCAGCAACTTATGCTTGGGATAGCTCTGTTTGGTGCTCACGGTTGTATCTCTCTTCAGCGTCTAGCACTGTGTTTCATCTGTCGTTGAGCGTATCCTATTCGGCTTTAAGCCGCTGCTGCTGCTTTTTTAGGCTCCTTGTTGTGGAAACAAGCCGTCGTTGAAAGCGTTCTTGTTCGAGGGGTTCTTCTGGGATGATGAATTCCTCGTCTCCTAGGCTGATATCCTCTTCGGAGACAGGTAGGTAGTTGCTGTCTTTGGAATCATTGTGATCGGTGAGTTGTTTGGGACTGCATTGACCATCCGCCCGCTTGTACTGCTCCAACGCTGGCTCTACGGGGTCTTCGGCTTCCTCTGGGGCCTCATTATCTTCGGTACCGGTATTACTTTCCCTTTATCGATGCGGTCGTGAGCAGCGCCGCTGGCGCCGGCGCTTAGGAGGTTAATGGATGGGCTTGTCCCGCTCTGGATCTTTATCGCCACCGTCGTCTTTCTCCTTGGGTGTGTCCACCATGTATACGTCATAGGTAGAAGTGGTCGTCCATCGCCCGGTAACGAGCGGGTTTTGACCTAGATCAGCTTTGACGTCGTGGTCCATCCCATCAAAGTCTTCGGAAGCGTAGTCTAGTACGTCGGCTAAGTCTTCGACCGTGGCTACCAAGTGGGTGGTGAGTGGGAAGAGAAATTCCCTGATCTCAGCCCCCAGTTTCAACTAGGCACAGTTCGGCAGTGAATCCTCCGTAATGGCCAGAGATTGCAGCAAGTCCAGTGCCTCGTTTAAGAGCGAGAGCTGGATAAGGGCTTGGGGGTCTGCGGAACCAGGCTCGGTGATGACCACTGGGTCGATCCCGGAGAGTGCGGATCCCAAGAGTTCGGAGCTCATAATTTGAGACGAGTCCGGCTTCCCAGCGGCAGGGAGGGTCCCGTTCGATTATGGTTTTGTGAGCGATACTATCGTCGTTGATCCTCCGGCTAAAAGTTCCATGGAGGGGAAGAGTCTGGTGGGGTTTATCTTCCTATCTTCGGACGAAATGATTTGCTCTGGATCTAGGGCCGGAGCAGACACAGATGTTGACCCCTGTACGGGATCTGATGATAGATCTAAGATGTCTTCATCATGTAGGCAGGGAGCGACAGCCGAGGGTGCGAATCCTTCGAAGATCAAATCTCCTCGGATGTCAGCGATGTAATTCAGGATTCCAAACCTGATCTGATGACCAGGGGCTTAGTTGTCAACCTGCTCAAGGTGGCCATCCGAGTTGGCACGTAGCACGAAACCGCCAAACACGAAAAGCTGACCGGGAAGGATGATCTCCTCGGGGGCGGCACCGTTGCTGAAGATGAAACGAGCCATCAATCCTTTTGTTGACGACACAGCAGAACTCTCAATGAAAGCACCAATGTCCGTGTCAAAACCGGTGGATCTTGGGTAGGGGGTACCGAACTATGTATCTGAGGATCGATGGTAACAAGGGACTGGGGACATGATGTTTACCCAGGTTCGGGCCCTCTCTGTCCAGGTAATACCCTACTTCCTGCTTGATTGATCTAGATGAATATAGGGTTACAAGATGATGAGGACATCACTAACAAGGTTACACCCACAGCCCCAACTCACACATATACAGGACCAATTACTAGAGCTCGCACACGCTAATTAAATTACCAGGTACTTTCGTTTCTTGGTAATGATTCTAATGTTCATGAGAATATGATGCTGCCTAAATTGGATACGTTTGTCTTGCTTACAAATGAAGGGCCTAGCTTGGACAAGAAGGATGAACATTGGAGCAAGATCAAGCATGGAGATGATGGCATGCGCAAGGGGAACAAGAACGGAGTTACAAGTGATGATTTCAGGACTTTGAAGCCATCATAATGAGTGCGTGAAGCCTTGGGCAAAATATACAAGATGCCACTTCATAAATTTCGTCCAGAGGCTATTATAGGTCTGCGTCACCTTATTAATTGGCAGGCCCATGTAATTTCGAAATACTTGAGTATAGGTTGTTTTTAGAGTCCGTATGTGTGGGGAAACAAGAGTTAGGGTTGGTTTCGGACCCCTCATCCAAGGGCCACAATTTCCCCCCTATTCCCCCATATATACAGCCCTTAGGGTGTCGTTTAGACTTTGGGTTTCGCTTAGATTAAAGTTCGCCATAGCTGCAACTTCGCGTACTTCGTTTGTGTTCAACGACCACACAAAGACGTCACAGAACCCCACTTGATCAATAAAGCTTTCCTCTTGAATTCGCAATATCCAGATTGCAATCTCAGTTTCTTACTTTTTTCGTTTGCCTGCAGGAAACAGACCTTCGTGGTCAGGTTGATCGTGCTCCGGCGTGGTCAATAACCTCTCGGAGTTGGTTTACCGATTGCTAAGGCGCGACGTCCTCGCACGTTCGTACTCGGATCGTCAAAGTCGACTTCCTCCAAAACGATAGCCACCATCTCATCAAAAGACGGGACACCTTTGCCTCTATCAAGTGGTATCAGATTTCCAGGTTGCTCGGTGAGATTTTACAGTTTTTCGTAGATTAGATCGAGTGTGTTCTTCATACCTACAGTCCACGATAAAGCCAAAAAAAAATTAGGGTTAATTCATCATATCCGAACTAGTCTGAGCCATTGCATATTTTTTTCTGTGTTTGCTTAGTTGAATTTGTGGTTGCATCGTCGTGTCGAGTTGCTGGTCTTAGCGTCTAGTTCTTTAGAGTTTCGAGTTATGTTCACAGTTTGTCACGCCGCCGCCGCACCATATTCATCGCTGCTGCCACATAACACCACCGCTGTCGTAACCTACAACCGCTGCCATATCCTACCACCATATATCCACCACCAATCCAAGTTCTTTTCATATTAGGTTTGTTCTTGAGATCCATCTAGGTTTTCGGTTCGTGTTTCCTTGCCTGCGCAGGTCTCGAAAAAAAAGTCCGGAGACCCCCGGGCAGTTTTTAGGCCAAAATTTCGACAGGTGAAAATATTTTTTCCCTATCCTATTTTTAGGCTTTTCTGAGTCTTTTGAGACACGTGCCACCATACTGTTTTTTACCGCACTTTTTCGTCGTCGCTGCCGTGATTCCGAAAAAAAATCAAAAAAATTTGTGCCTATCATCTTAGTTTGACTTGGGAAGTGTTTTGAGACACTCGCCATTATAGTGATTTTTGGCAAAATAAAATGAGGAGCGCAAAAAAAAGAAAAAAAAAAGAGGCGCATTTTTTCCCAGAGTGTGCTTTCCCCTTGTTTATGTGCAGCGCCGTGATTTTGTTAGTGTTCTAGGCTCGCGTCTCTAATACGTTCTAGCCTAGGACCAGCACAGTACCGTTGTTGAGCGTTTATTCAACTTTGCATCTCCGAATTGATTATTGCTGACCCTTTTTGCTACCATCTTATAAGCCTTCCCAGCTCCACATACATCTACGTCGTGCGTTTGACTCTCCCTGGTAATCGCTTTATCCAACCTTTGAGAGTTTTGACTACCATGGTTGCCGATCACCACCTGCTGCTGGGTAAGAAATGGTAAGAATTTGAGATTTGCTTGACGGATTTGTGACGCCCCACCATCACCATTTTCTAGTAGTATGTAGGATCATATTTTTGTGTGTTTCTATTGTTGCTAACCATGCCAGGATCACAAGTCAACGAGACTGACTGGGAGAACATGACAAACAAGGAGTTGCATGATAAATTTTAGCAAATGATGGGTCAACAGGTAGAAGATGTGATGAACAGTTTTGACAACGCACTAGCAAGGATGGATGGCATTGAGAAGTCAATTGACACCAAGTTGGATGCCAAATTCGTTGAAGAGCTTGCGCGTCTACATCCACCTGCTGCACCGTTGCAACAACAACAACAACCACCTTCACGTCGCAAAATCGCCCTCCGCAAAGCGAGCCGTGTCCCTCTTCAGCCTGGCCAACCTGTTGGTGCTGCTGTTGATACTTCCGTGGCTCCTGCTGCTACTAAGGAGGAGGACGATTACGCGGGGGTTTACGAGGAAGAGGTTGATCAAAATCAGAACTACGTGCAACAACCGGCACCACAACAACCAGGTCGTCCACATGCATATAATCGCAATGATAGGGCTGCACCATACCCTCACCATCTCCCTAAACTAAAATTGAATATTCCACCATTTGAGGGTAGATATGTTCCTGATATGTATCTTACTTGGGAGTTAGAAACCGAACAACATTTTACATGTTTAAAAGATCCCGAGGAGAGACGTGTTGCTGCTGCTCTTTGTGCTTTCACTAGTTTTGCTTGTGTGTGGTGGTCTGAATATTGTAGATTACATCCGGATAATATTCCAACTACTTGGGCTGCTTTGAAAACTACTATGCGTACTCGTTGGGTTCCACCATATTATCAACGCGAATTACTTCAGAAATTGCAGCATTTAAGACAAGGAAAAAATATGTAGAGGAATATTATCAGGAATTACAAACTGGCCTGATTAGATGTGGTATTGTTCAGGATAATGAGGCTATGCTTGCACGTTTTATGGGTGGCTTAAATAGAGAGATCCAGACAATTCTAGAGTATAAGGAGTATAATAATATCATGTGTTTATTCCATCTTGCTTCCAAAGCTGAACATGAAGTGCAGGATCGACAGGCCTTGGCGCGAACTAATTTTTCTGCAGGTCAACCTTCATCATGGACACCGCGTGCATCATCTACTTTGACACGTCCGGCTGCACCACCGCCTACTTCATCCATCACTTCTAGCCGAGATAAAAGCAAACAGGCACCACCACCATCAACCAGGAGTACACCTTCCGGTCCTGCGCAGAGCTCTTCTTCATCCATGGCATCCAATGGGCCAACACATGATGTTCTATATCGGCGTTGCACTGGTCGTGGTCACTATGCGAGCAAATGCCCATCACAATGTGTAATGATTGCTACTGAGGATGGTGGTTATGATTCCGCTAGTGACTATGATGAGGAGATTTTGGCTCTTATTACACGTGAAGAACATGGTGCAGATGATTCTAAAAATGGGACACAATACATGGCTCCTGAAGACGCTGACAGGTATGAATGTTTAGTTTCTCAACGTGTTTTGAGTGTGCAGGTCACACAAGCGGAGCAAAATCAGAGGCATAATTTGTTCCATACAAAGGGAGTTGTGAAGGAATGTTCTGTTCGCGTCATCATAGATGGAGGGAGCTGCAACAACTTGGCTAGCATGGAGATGGTGGAGAAGTTATCTCTCACCACAAGACCACATCCACATCCTTACTATATCCAATGGTTCAACAACAGCGGCAAGGTTAAGGTAACACGTACTGTTCGTGTGCATTTTAGTATCTCCACATATGTTGATTATGTTGATTGTGATGTGGTACCCATGCAAGCATGTTCCTTATTACTTGGTAGACCATGGCAATTTGATAAAAATTCTGTACACCATGGTAGAAACAATCAGTATACTCTTGTTCATAAGGATAAACGTATTACTTTGCTTCCTATGTCTCCTGATTCTATTCTGAAAGATGATATTAATAGAGCTAATAAAGCAAAATATGAGCAAAATAAGAGTGAAAATCAGATTGTGGCAAAAGAATTTGAGCAACATATGAAGCCTAATAACACACCATCATCTCATGTTGCATCTGAAAATGAATTAAAAAGTGGATGTTTACTTGCCACCAAATCTGATATTGATGATCTAGATTTAAGAAAATCTATTTGCTATGCTTTTGTGTGCAAAGAGGCATTATTTTCATTCGAGGACGTGCCTTCCTCTTTACCTCCTGCTGTCACTAACATTTTGCAGGAGTTCGCCGACGTCTTTCCACAAGACGTGCCAGCGGGACTACCACCTATTCGAGGGATTGAGCATCAGATTAACTTAATTCCCAGTGCATCGCTACCCCACCGCGCACCATACCATACCAATCCAGAGGAGATGAAGGAGATTATGCATCAAGTACAGGAGCTACTCGACAAAGGTTATATACGCGAATCCCTTAGTCCTTGTGTTGTTCCTATTATAGTGCCGAAAAAGGATGGTACATCGCGTATGTGTGTTGATTGTAGAGGCATTAATAATGTTACTATTTGTTATCATCATCCTATTCCTAGGCTAGATGATATGCTTGATGAATTGAGTGGCTCTACAATATTCTCCAAAGTTGATTTGCGTAGTGGATACCATCAAATTCGTATGAAATTGGGAGATGAATGGAAAACAGCATTTAAAGCTAAGTTTGGATTATATGAGTGGATAGTCATGCCTTTTGGGTTAACTAATGCACCTAGTACTTTCATGAGATTAATGAATGAAGTTTTACGTGCTTTCATTGGACAATTTGTGGTAGTATACTTTGATGATATATTGATTTATAGCAGATCTTTGGAGGAACATTTGGCACATTTACGTGTTGTTTTTATTGCTCTACGTGATGCACGTTTGTTTGGTAACCTTGGAAAGTGCACCTTTTGCATCGACCGAGTATTTTTTTCTTGGCTATGTTGTTACTCCACAGGGAATTGAGGTTGATAAAGCCAAGATTGAAGCTATTGAGAGTTGGCCGCAACCCAAAATGATCACACACGTGAGGAGTTTCCTAGGCCTCGCTGGATTCTATCGGCGTTTTGTGAGAGATTTCAGCACCATTGCTGCACCTCTCAATGAGCTTACAAAGAAGGATGTGCCTTTTGTTTGGGGTACTGCACAGGAAGAAGCATTCACGGTATTGAAAGATAAGTTGACACATGCTCCTTTACTCCAACTTCGTGATTTTATTAAGACTTTTGAGCTTGAATGTGATGCTAGTGGAATTGGGTTAGGAGGTGTGTTATTACAAGATGGTAAACCTGTTGCATACTTTTCTGAAAAATTGAGTGGGCCTAGTCTGAATTATTCTACTTATGATAAGGAATTATATGCTCTTGTTCGGACTTTAGAAACATGGCAACGTTATTTATGGCCCAAAGAATTTGTTATACATTCTGATCATGAATCTTTGAAGCACATAAAAAGTCAAGCAAAACTGAATCGTAGACATGCTAAATGGGTTGAATTCATAGAGACTTTCCCTTATGTTATTAAACACAAGAAGGGAAAAGAAAATGTTATTGATGATGCATTGTCTCGTCGTTATACTATGATTTCACAACTTGACTTTAGAATATTTGGTTTGGAGACCATCAAAGATCAATATGTACATGATGCTAAATTTAAAGATTGCAGAATTGTAAAGAAGGGAGAACATGGAACAAGTTCGTCGTTAATGATGGATTTGTGTTTCGTGCTAACAAGCTATGCATTCCAGCTAGCTCTTTCGTCTTTTGTTGTTGCAGGAGGCGCATCGAGGAGGATTAATGGGACACTTTGGCGTGAAGAAGACGGAGGACGTACTTGCTACGCATTTCTTTTGGCCAAAGATGAGATGGGATGTTGAGCATTTTGTTGCTTGCTGCACTACATGTCAAAAAGCTAAGTCACGACTCAATCCTCATGGTTTAGATATGCCTTTGCCTGTCCCTAGTGTTCCTTGGGAAGATATATCTATGGACTTTGTTTTGGGTTTACCTCGAACAAAGAAGGGGAGGGATAACATTTTTGTTGTCGTGGATAGGTTCCCGAAGATGGCACACTTTATACCATGTCATAAAAGTGATGATGCTACTAATGTTGCTGATTTGCTCTTTCGTGAAATTATTCGCTTGCATGGTGTGCCAAATACTATTGTGTCAGATCGTGATACTATATTTCTCAGCCACTTTTGGAGATGTTTATGGGCTAAGTTGGGGACTAAACTGCTTTTTAGTACTACTTGTCACCCCCAAACTGATGGACAAACTGAAGTAGTCAATAGAACTTTGTCTACTATGCTTAGGGCTGTTTTGAAGAATAATAAGAAAATATGGGAAGAATGCTTGCCTTATATTGAATTTGCTTATAATCATTCGTTGCATTCTACTGCTAAGATGTGCCCCTTTGAAATTGTCTATGGTTTCCTACCTCGTGCACCTATTGATTTGTTGCCTCTTCCATCTTCGCAGAAGGTTAATTTTGATGCTAAACAACGTGCTGAATTGATCTTAAAACGCATGAGTTAACTAAGGAAAATATTGAGCGCATGAATGCTAAATATAAACTTGTTGGAGATAAGGGTAGAAAATGTGTTGTCTTTGCACCTGGAGATCTTGTATGGTTACATTTGTGCAAGGATAGGTTTCCTAATTTGCGCAAGTCAAAGCTAATGCCATGTGCTGATGGTCCTTTCAAGGTGTTAGAGAAAATAAATGATAATGCATATAAACTTGAGTTGCCTGCAAATTTTGGGGTTAGTCCCACATTTAACATTGCATATTTGAAGCCTTACTTGGGTGAGGAAGATGAGCTTCCGTCGAGGACAACTTCAATTCAAGAAGGGGGGATGAGGAGGACATCACTAACAAGGTTGCACCCACAGCCCCAACTGACACATATACAGGACCAATTACTAGAGCTCGCGCACGCCAATTAAATTACCAGGTACTTTCGTTTCTTGGTAATGATTCTAATGTTCATGAGAGTATGATGCTGCCTAAATTGGATACGTTTGTCTTGCTTACGAATGAAGGTCCTAGCTTGGAAAAAAAGGATGAACATTGGAGCAAGATCAAGCATGGAGATGATGGCATGCGCAAGGGGAACAAGAATGGAGTTACAAGTGATGATTTCAGGACTTTGAAGCCACCATAATGAGTGCGTGAAGCCTTGGACAAAATATACAAGATGCCACTTCATAAATTTCGTCCAGAGGCTATTATAGGTGCTGCGTCACCTTATTATTGGGCAGGCCCATGTAATTTCGAAATACTTGAGTATAGGCTGTTTTAGAGTCCGTATGTGTGGGGAAACAAGAGTTAGGGTTGGTTTCGGACCCCTCCTCCAAGGGCCACGAAATTCCCCCCACTTCCCCCATATATACAGCCCTTAGGGCGTCGTTTATACTTTGGGTTTTGTTTAGATTAAAGTTCGCCATAGATGCAACTTTGCGTACTTCGTTTGTGTTCAACGACCAGACAAAGACGTCACAGAACCCCACTTGATCAATAAAGCTTTCCTCTTAAATTCGCAATATCCAGATTGCAATCTCAGTTTCTTGCTTGTTCTTCGTTTGCCTGCAGGAAATAGACCTTCGTGGTCAGGTTGATCGTGCTCCGGCATGGTCAATAACCTCTCGGAGTTGGTTTAGCGATTGCTAAGGTGTGACGTCCTCGCACATTCGTAGTCAGATCGTCAAAGTCGACTTCCTCCAAAACGATAGCCACCATCTCATCGGAAGACGGGACACCTTTGCCTCTATCACAAGAGTTGATCTACCTTGAGATCGTAATGGCTAAACCCTAGAAGTCTAGCCTATTATATTGTGATTATGTCCCTATGGACTAAACCCTCCGGTTTATATATGCATCGGAGGGGCCAAGGGTTGTACATGACCATCTTGCTGAGGAAGGAAACATTACACCCAGACTTTAAACTTGCCATTCTACACATATAGGAGTCATATCCGAATACGAGGGATAATCTTCTGCGGTGATCTTCATGGCCCACCAGTCCGGCCCATAACGAGTAAATTGGACACCCGAGGACCCCTTAATCCAGGGCTCCCTCAGAGGTCCTAAATCTAGTGTGGATATTCTCTGTGGGGAGGCCGCGGTCTCTCGTAGGAGTAGAACCACTAAGGTGAGCAAAGCTTTAGGTATAAGATGAGCTATCACAATACTAACCCTAACTAGGAGGAGCAGGAGTATATATATCCTAGAGCCACGAAGGGGTAAGTAAGGGGTACATGGGCTTCGGCCCAACACACTGTGCACAGACAGGCGTCGGACGTCCGACGGTTATCGGACATCCGATGGCTCACGATGGACCGGACGTCCGATGTTTTGGCTCGGGTGTTGAAGTGTCGAACATCCGGTCGGGGTCGGTTGTCCGGTGCGTCAGTCGTCCGACGGAGCACGTTCTTCCGATGTTTTGGTTCTGTCGTGGAGGCGCCGGTCGTCTGATGGGCGTCGGTCGTCCGGTCGCTGGAGGGTGTCGGACGTCCGGTCGGTGTCGGACGTTCGGCCACTGTAGACTTCGTAGGCTGGCGCTTGGGCTGGCTGGATCCTCTAGGCATCGGACGCCCGGTCCTCGTCGGTCGTCCGAGGGCGGGGATCTTTAGGAAGCACCTTCTCTTGGTCCTTGTACTTGTTGTCCTCGCCGTCTTATCCGTTGGATGTAGTTGATCCATTGTTATCCT
Organism: Secale cereale; assembly: GCA_902687465.1. Lineage (NCBI taxonomy): Eukaryota > Viridiplantae > Streptophyta > Magnoliopsida > Poales > Poaceae > Secale > Secale cereale. The sequence continues at coordinate 266,773,186 of LR738713.1, read as the reverse complement.
CTAGGTACCTGATCATGTATCGGGTTTCCGCCATAGGTAGTAGCCATGTCTCATATGGAGAAAGTGGTAGTTCAGAGAGGAGCGAGTTCACCTTATCTTCGATAGCCTTGGCTCGATCTCTTGTCATAGGACCAAGTGGTGTCATGGGAAATGTAGATACCTCCATGGGTATGCTCGTGGGATGCTCCGCATCAGAGGGGCTCTCTCCCCCTCTCTCCCGGTGGCGCCGGAGTGTCGTGGGGGCAAGGATCGTGACTGCGATCTACATCAACAATCTTGCTACCGTCAACAGCAACTTTCTCCCCCTCTATGCAGCGGTGTAACCTCTCTATTCCCGCTGTAATTCTCTACTTAAACATGATGCTCAACACTATGTATTATTATCCAATGATATGTGGCTATCCTATGATGTTTGAGTAGATATGTTTTGTCCTATGGGTTAATCGACGATCGTGGTTGGCATGAGTTTTATATTTTATTATGGTGCTATCCTATGATGGCCTCCATGTCGCGCAAACGTGAGGCATCCCCGCTGCAGGGTGTTGCCATACGTCCATGATTCGTTTATGGTGGCGGTTAGAGTGACAAAAACTTACGCCCGAGTAAGGGGGTTGTTGCGCATGGGAGTAAAGAGGACTTGATACTTAAGGCTATGGTTGGGTTTTACCTTAATGATCTTTAGTAGTTGTGGATGCTTTCTAGAGTTCCAATCATAAGTGCGTATGATCCAAGTACGGAGAGTATGTTAGCTCATGTCTCTCCCTAATATAAAATTGCAATAATGATTACCGGTCTAGTTATCGATTGCCTAGGGACAAATCTTTCTCGTGTGTTCGAAAAATCTTTCTACTACACTATTAAATTTATTATCTAGTACTCCCTCCGTCCCAAAATAAGTGACGCAAAAGTGACTTAACTTTGTACTAAAGTAGTACAAAGTTAAGTCACTTTTGCGTCACTTATTTAGGGATGGAGGGAGTAATTTATTCTTAGTTTTGTTCTTGCTAAGTACTTCTAGTTTTATTCTTGTTCTAGGCAAAGCAAGCATTAAGTGTGCGTAGAGTTGTATTGGTGGTCAATATAACGTGAGGGAATATTTGTTCTACATTTAGCTCCTCGTTGGGTTCATCACTCTTACTTATTGAAAAAGGCTACAAACAATCTTGTGGATTATCACCCTTCTTATTGAAACTATAGTGATTGGTATGCCCATTGTGGATGATGTCATGGTCGAATTGCCAAAGACGTCCAAGAAGAAGGTGGAAAATGGACATAGGAACCACATCACACTTCGAGGTGTGTTCATATGCGCCAATCTTGAAGGAGACTTGAACGTTACCCTCGACTCGAATTAGGGGCATGTTAGATCTATGGGCATACAATGTCTATATGATTGTCTCTAGTGCAAGTGGGAGACTATTGGAGATATGCCCTAGAGGCAATCATGTATGATGATATTTCCTATGTGTTTATCAATAAAGATAGTCTTTAGACATTATCAATGATGTGTATCAACAAGCACGTGACTTGTTGGTGGGACTACGCATTGTATGATGACTGTCCTAAAAGGTCCCTAGTCGAAAGAGTTGTGTGGACACGCAACTAACTAGACTAGAATATGACACGGTGGATGGCTCGGACTCACTAGCCATGGAGCATTGGATGCTAGCCGGATAATATGGACTCGGAAGGATCTGGCCGGATTTGACCTAGTCGGATCCGAGTCGAGATAAGGTCCGAGTCGGATAGACCCAGCTATGAGACGCAACAATATGTCATCTATGAGTCTCTAGTACAACATGCGTTCTATGTCCTAAGACCTAATCTTTCGCATGTACTCGGGATGGTGACAGACCTACTTTGGGCCGATCAAACGCTACTCCGTGACTGGGTAGTTACCAAGAAAGGTTTCGGGCTTGTTAGACCCATGCTGCGAGACATGGTCGAGTAAGATGGGATTTGTCCCTCCGATGATGAGAGATATACTTCGGGCCCCTCGTGTGATCCAGCCAAGATAAGCATGTCCATGCAACAAGGATTATGAGATAATCCGATTTGTGGTCGGCATCACTGGAACGAGAAAGAGGTCAGGCTAGTACAAGGATGACAGACTCGCCTTGAGCTGATAGAATATATCGTGTGGCAAAGGGAACATAAGTGTGACATGTTGTACAGGTTCGCCAATGATATGTGGTTGTCCTATGATGTTTGAGTAAATCTATTTTGTCCTATGGGTTAATCGACGATCATGGTTGGTATGAGTTGTATATTTTATTATAGTGCTGTCCTACGGTGCCCTCTGTGTCGCGCAAACATGAGGGATCCCCACTGTAGGGTGTTGCCAAACGTTCATTCGTTTATGGTGGGTGGCTAGAGTGACAGAAACTTACGCCCGAGTAAGGGGGTTGTTGCATATGGGAGTAAAGAGGACTTGATATTCAAGGCTATGGTTGGGTTTTTACCTTAATGATGTTTAGTAGTTGCAGATGCTTGCTAGAGTTCCAATCATAAGTGCATATGATCCAAGTACGGAAAGTATGTTAGCTCATGCCTCTCCCTCATACAAAATTGCAATAATGATTATCGGTCTAGTTATCCATTGCCTAGGGACAAATCTTTCTCTCGTTTAAAAAAAATTCTACTACACTACTAAGTTTATTATCTTGTAATTTATGCTTCGATTTATTCCCGCTAAGTACTTCTAGCTTTATTCCTATTCTAGGTAAAGCAAACATTAAGTGTGCGTAGAGTTGTATTGTTGGTCGGTAGAACTTGAAGGAATATTTGTGCTACCTTTAGCTCTTCGTTGTGTTCGACACTCTTACTTACCGAAAAAGGCTACAAACGATCCCCTGCACTTGTGGGTTATCAAGACCTTTTTCTGGCGCCGTTGCCGGGGAGCAATGCGTTTGGTGAATATTCTCGTGTGTGCTTATTTGATTTATTTTTTTATTTTGTTCTTGTTTTCTATCTTTAGTTATGGGTAGGGAACGCAAAATACCAGAAAAATAGTTCTACCTACTAAACCGATGGTTGAAGAACCACCCAAAATATATCATAATGTTGAAGCTTTCTACTTGGATCATCTTCAATCCCTATGTGCTCGTGCTGAAACCCCAACTAGCTTAGTTGAGGGAAAATCATTAGATGAGCATGCTTATTATGTGCGACACCGCTTATCTCGAAAACGGAAACTTTTGTGGAATCATATTAATACTATGCATTTTTTTGCTTGGAATTTATGCGAAATGCGTGATTTTTCTTGTTGTTCTGAAGACCCTAAGAAACACCTTCCCTACCAATGTGAGTTTAGTGATAATGGAATTTTATCTTCTTATGCTAAGTGTATTTATAATTACTATGATGTTGAACAAATTGAAGAATTTGTTGCTTTCAAGGCTCAAGGGTGCTAATGAAATTGCTTTTTTGATTGAAAAGTATGATACTACTCTTTACGAATCTAGAAATTTTGCCATACTTAAATATTGCTATGAAAACTATGCTTCTAATGCTTGTGTTAAAGAATTTATTGAGAAAGTCTTCGCTATCCAAGAATAGACTAATATTTTGGCGATCACGGTGCGCCTTTTCAGACATTTGTATGTCTTGTGACCTCGGCCTTGACAAGTGAAACAGTTGATTGAACTCGTCTTGTCGGTCTCAATGATTGGATGAGTAGATGATGAAGTTCTCGGCTTGAAGTTGCTTGTAGAGGAAAGACGAGTTGAAGGTGTCAAAGATGACGAAGTTCTCTTGTATCCTGACTTGTCACCGTTGCTTGGAGTAGGTTTTGTCAAGTTAGAAGGCATAAAAGTCGTTGGAGCTTGATTGTATGAGTCGTAGGTCTTGGAAGAGTACTTGGAGTACTTGTAGCCTTCTTGAACTTGTGACTCAGCCTTGGTAGCTTGCTGCACTAGGTCGATGAGGTTCGTGTAGGCTTGGAAGTCGGCGATCTTCTTGATAGGGTGGTTGAGTCCATTCAAGAACCATCCCATAGTTTGCTCCTCATCTTCCGTGACATTGGCTCGGATCATGGTGATCTACATCCCCTTGTAATACTCTTCAACGGACTTGGTGCCTTGCTTGAGGAGTCGCGACTTCTTAAATAAGTCGCGGCTATAGTACATGGGTACAAAAGCCCGCTCGCATGGCATCCTTTATTTGGTTCCATGTTGTGATGGGTGGCTCGCCTTTTGCTTCTGGCCACTTGCTCCCTCCAAATGAGGACATAATCTTGAAACTCAAGAGATGCCATGGCGATCTTCTTCTCATCTTCATAATTGTGTAGATGGAATATCTTGCCGACCTTCAATGCCCATGATAGGTAGCCTTCGGGATCGTTGCTTCCGGATAACTTAGTCATGTTGAACTTGATCTTGTCGTAATGTTGCTCTTCAATGCATGCGGGGCGATGGGGATGACGCTCTTGCCGTGGTGGAGGGTCTTGAACTGCTCGCTCCACGTGCTCCTCTTGATTAACTTTACGTTGGGGCGTGGAATTCTTGCATGATTCATCATCTCTTGGCGCTCCTCAATGCATGCGGCTTCTTCTTGTCGCGCTTGTCAGGGGGCCTCTTCTTGCAAATGTACTTGGCAGCTGTGCTCTTGCACGTTTTTGTTGCTTCACATAGAGCATGTTGGGCTTTAAGGGCTTGTTCCCGACGTAATTGCTCTTGTTGTAGTGCATCGCCATCTTGATGTTCATACCGTTGTTGTTGATGGTGTGGAGCTTGCTCTTGTTCCATTGGATCATTGGCTTGACGATGCAGTTGCTCACGTTCTCGAAGGTGGTATTGTGAACCATTGCCATGAAATGGGTTTTGTGGAGTTTGATGATTGATGAGGACATCACTAGCAAGGTTACACCTACAGCCCCAACTGACACATATACGGGACCAATTACTAGAGCTCGCGCACGCCAATTAAATTACGAGGTACTTTCGTTTCTTGGTAATGATTCTAATGTTCATGAGAATATGATGCTGCCTAAATTGGATACATTTGTCTTGCTTACAAATGAAGGGCCTAGCTTGGACAAGAAGGATGAACATTGGAGCAAGATCAAGCATGGAGATGATGGCATGCGCAAGGGGAACAAGAACGGAGTTACAAGTGATGATTTCAGGACTTTGAAGCCACCATAATGAGTGCGTGAAGCCTTGGACGAAATATACAAGATGCCACTTCATAAATTTCGTCCAGAGGCTATTATAGGTGCTGCGTCACCTTATTATTGGGCCAGGCCCATGTAATTTCGAAATACTTGAGTATACGCTGTTTTTAGAGTCCGTATGTGTGGGGAAACAAGAGTTAGGGTTGGTTTCGGACCCCTCCTCCAAGGGCCACGAAATCCACCCCCCCCCTCTTCCCCATATATACAGCCCTCAGGGCGTCGTTTAGACTTTGTGTTTTGCTTAGATTAAAGTTCGCCATAGTTGCAACTTCGCGTACTTCGTTTGTGTTCAACGACCAGACAAAGATGTCACAGAACCCCACCTTGATCAATAAAGCTTTCCTCTTATATTCGCAATATCCATATTGCAATCTTAGTTTCTTGCTTGTTCTTCATTCGCTTGCAGGAAATAGACCCTCGTGGTCAGGTTGATCGTGCTCCGGCATGGTCAATAACCTCTCGGAGTTGGTTTAGCGATTGCTAAGGCGCGGCGTCCTCGCACGTTTGTAGTCGGATCGTCAAAGTCTACTCCACAGAAAATGATAGCCACCATGTCATCGAAAGATGGGACACCTTTGCCTCTATCAAGTGGTATCAAATTTCCAGGTTGCTCGGTGAGATTTTATAGTTTTTCGTATATTAGATCGAGTTTGTTCTTCATACCTACAGTCCACGAAAAATCCAAAAAAATAGGGTTAGTTCCTCATATCCGAACCAGTTTGTGCCTTCGCATAGTCTTTTCGGTATTTTGCTTTGTTGAATTTGCGGTTGCATCGTCGTGTCAAGTTGCTGGTCTTAGCGTCTAGTCTTTTAGAGTTTCGAGTTCTGGTCATAAGTTGTCACGCCACCACCGCAACATCTTCATCGCTACTGCCACATACCACCACCGATCCGTATCCATATACCACCACCAATCTGTATCCATATACCACCAATTCCTATCCATATACCATGTGGGGACCCCGACTCATAAGTCGTGATCACCGAATGCACGTGTACAGTGATCCCAGAGATCAATGCTCACTGAACACACAGAAGCTGAATAACAAGAGTCTTACATCCTTACATACCGTGTTACACAAGTAGGACCATAATGGTCAAGTCTTGAGTATATCATCACAGCGGAAATCTTCAAAGACAACTGGGACCCATGCCATCTGCCTTAACCCTACAGGCATTCTGACTGGGAAGCGCCCTAGCTCGCATGCCCGTCACCAAGAAATCTTCATCATAACCTGTTCTCTCCTGCCTGGCCAATAAAATAACCAGTGGCAAGCCAATGAGTACATTGAATGTACTCGCAAGCAACCCAAGTGTGATAACAGAATAATTATGCAAGGCTCTACTGCTAGGTTGGCAGTTTTGCGGAAAGCTAGTTTTTCATATGCAAGTATGATCAACATGTAACATGGATATGCATGTGTCTGTAACAAGTATCAGGAGGTCACAGACATCAATATCGAGAAAGAGTTGTAATCAACTCATGCTCAAGCTCATTGAGACTTTCTCACAATCACATCAACAATATCTCTGAACCATGTTGTTTCCTCACACACGCACACCAGGTTTCGCAAACATTGGACGTAGCCCAAGAGCGGTTACCCAACTGTCCATGACCGTGGACACGGCTATTCGAATAGTTTTACACTCTGCGGAGGTTGCACACTTTACCCACTAGATCCGGGGAACTTCCGTGTCATCCACGACCCACGGTACCTCAGGTACCCGGGGTAAGCACCCAATCACTACCTTTCCCTAGACGACACTAACATAGAGTCCACTCGATTGGTAGCAGCCCCGTGCCAAACATTTCACATCTCAAGGTTTGTGGAGACTTGCTCCGAATTCATCACATATCACAAGCACGGGGTACCAACGGTGTGTCCGGTGCCCTGTAAAGACAGTCATGGCCGCCTATCCAAGCGCGACCCCGTCCCAAGAGTGACCTCATGTCACTCCCGTCACTAGTAATGCGGGCACCATGCTAGTATCGACCTAGGTAATCAATAATGCCCTTTCCCATATAAGGGTAGAGTGGTTGCGCATGTAAGGTTGGAATAACGGTCGCAACTTAAACCAATCCGTTTTCAAAACAACACACACACACTTGCCTCGGTACACCACTTCGTCATCAAGTGGTTACCCATCTCACCATCTCCCTCGGGCATAAATGGCACCCGACGGGGTTTTCGAAAAGTCTTTTGAAAGTATCCTGCCTCCGCCACCATGCATATACCCGTCCCTTTTTGCGTAGCCACTACTAAAGCAACCTAACTACTCCCACCCACATAACCCTCATAGGAAGGTAGGGTCATGTTTGATGCAAGTTTCAACAGTAAAGTAACAAAGGTAGCAACCAAAGTGGTTTCCACCTCAACATGATTCCGATGCATTGAATAATAAGGTGTTATGGGACATGCATAAAAAGGTTTCTTGAACATGGTCAAAGGGCCGCTTGCCTTATTCTTCCGAGTCTTCAAATCTTCTGGTCCATCTCCGATTACTCCGTTTATTACGTCAACTAACGATGGAAACAATCATAATAAGCAACACAATCAAAGCAAAAATAAAAGTGCTCTAAAAATAGGAGTTGGACTTTTCTAGGATACCTCTGGTCATATTAGAAATGACCAAGGTGGTTTCATAGATGTTGGATCAATAGGTAGTTTGGAACATTCCAATATGATGGAATCAAGGGGTTTATGGATTTGAAAGAAGTATACAGAAATATTTTCTTGAATGATGAGCAAAGGCACCCATCAACAAGTCATGATTTTAGAAGCATTTAGGAGTTGGTTTCACTGGATTTGGAATTCAAATGAATTTCCTAGGATTTTCCAAAGCTGATAAATATGAAGAATTGGCTCAATATTTGGTGGGGTACAGAAACTGTTATTTAAAATGTTCCAAAACTAAGTTTGGACATGACAAGCATCTAGGAATTTGAATCACTGTATTTGGATCAAATTTGAGCCCTCTGTGATTTTCTAAAGTTCATCACAGAAAATGAAATATGGGTATTTGATAAATATGTGTGAAGGAAAAGTCTCTGGAATAATGTGCATGTAGCACCAACAGATAGAGCATGATTTATGGAGTCATAGGAAATTTGAATCATCAAGTTTGGAGTTCATTTGAATATTCTAGGCATTTTTGAAGTTCACAGAATAAAGAAAAAGAAAAGGAATAAGGGTTCAACCTTATACAGTGCGCAGGGCGAGGGATGGCTGCACAACAATTGGGCCGGCCCATCAGCTCGGCCGCGTGCACAGGAGCCTGGCCACGTCGAAGACGCCCGCCAGGAAAGGCGCTTCCGCGCGGGGGAAGCGGGCTGCGCTGTTGCCGCCTCCACTTAGACGGGTGGGCCTGGCTTCCAGGTCGCTGACGCGTGGGACCCGGCGCTCCGGCCATCTTCAACCTCCCGCTGCGCGTTCTCACCGTGGGGTGAGCTGCTCCCGCCGGCGATTGCCGGGGCCACAGCGCGTCTTCGGCGACGCTCCTCCCACCGGCGTGCTCAGGAGGGCACGCCGCACCCATCCATGTATCGCACGCATGCCGGGGAGGGCCGAAGCGGCGACGGCTTGGAAGTCCGCGGAGGTTGCCGTCGGCGGTCTAGGCACAGCGAGGAAGAAGCGGGGGAAGGAGTAACTGGAGTCTGGGATGAGTTGGTGGTGGCGAGGAGAGGGTGTGGAGGTGATCAGAGGGAAGAAAGAAGGGGCGAGGCCCACGGATTTAAACGGCGTCCGGCGGCTCTGCTCCGGCCAGGGAGGAGGCCGTAGGGCACGGGGAGAGCAACAGAATGGCTTGGGAGACGTACGGGAGAGGGATGGAGCGAAAGGAGGTGCAAGGGGGGCTCGGGGTGCCCTTTAAGTAGGGGGGGCGCTGGTCCACCGAGACGCCGTGCGCCGGCGAGCATGCTGCCGTGGTTGCAGGCCACGGGGGCAGCAGTGGGCGTGTCCAGGGCGTTCCTGGAGCTGGTCCACGCCTAAAGGAAGAGAGAGGAGGAGCGGGGAGGCGCCAGAGAGGCCGCGCGTGCGAGGTCGCTCACTGGTGCACAGGGTCGGCCGGTGCGCGTGCGAGCAGGGGCGAGGGAGGAGGAGAGAGGAGGGGCCGACCGCCCGGCGTGTCCCGGACGCCGAGGCAGCCTCGGGGGACACGAGGGGGAGGCCCGAGGTGGTCGGGGCTGGTGATTGGAGGGCGGCTGCAGTGCTCCAAAGCACTGTAGCGCGCTCCAGAGCGGGCTTTTGGCTGCCAGTGGCGTGGCCTGGCGCCGAGGGCGTGTCCAACTGTGTCCAGAGGGTATAGGAAGTAGTAAAGAAGTGGCCTGTGGCTTTGGACGCTCCAGGGAATCACTGGGATGAGGAGGGAGGTGAGGAAGAGGGTGAAATCTGCTGTCTAGAAGAGTGAATTGGGGTTTTACCCTCCTCCAATAATTGAGCTGAGGCCATAGAGAGTTACTGGGGGTAGATGATGATCAGGGGAAGGTGTGGTAGAAATTTGGGGTAAAGGGAAATAGTAAAAGAAGTTCAAACACTGGTTTTGGTAAATGACCAGAAGGTGTTTGATCAGGTTCTGGGGAGGCAAATGACTTCCAATTGGCATGGGACTTAACAGGATCAAATGTCACATATAATTAGGCCCCTACACCAAATTTGAGCTCATTTGGGCAAAGTGGACAATGTAACTTTGGTGAACCCTAGAAATCAACAGAAATGGTTTCACCATGTTTGAGTTAAGCAAATCATCTCCCCTTGATGCACCACTTGGTGTAGCATCATCATTTGGGGTATTGATCATGCCCACAAAGTTTGAGGCTCCAGATAAAAAGTTGGTAATGTAAATTTGTTCAAATTTGAATTTGAACAGAAGTGGTTTTGGGGTGATCTGATCAAGTTGCTCTATTCCAATCTTGTGCCATTTGGTCTAGATGCCTTATTAGGCCATTCTAGCATGTGCACCAAGTTTGAGAGCATTTGGACAAGTTTGGCAATGTAAAGTTGCTCAAACTTCAAATATGGACAGAATGGTTTTGAGGGGATTAGAGGATGTTTCCTTGATCTTCAAGGCATGAGGCTTTGCAAGATCATCAAATATGTCATATATGACATGATAGAATTTCCCTGGAATTTTTGGAGAATATTTCCTTTGTAAATATTTCAAAAGCTTGAAATATCTAGAAAGAGTTTTGGAAGGATTAGTCCAATATTTTGAACATGACCATGTGCTGAAACTCTTATATATGGACAATATATGTCCTATGAGTCTCCCTGAATTTTGGCAAATATTTTTGAAATGATTAAATAATTTTTCCCTATTAACGACCATTTCTGGCCTTAAGAAAAAGCTTTTAAATAAAATATAAAAATAACTTTTAAAATTATACTTTTGTGGTTTCTGGGAGTCCTATATCTAATAGGATTCAAATAAACTTTTTGAATGATTTTTCACACCCTAAATATGGTACTTGCAGTGCAAACCTCAATTCAGGGGTTTTTGGAAAACTAATTTTAGAAAATACCATTTGGCCAAAATATTTTTATAAGAAAATTCTATACTGGTCTATACACATGGCATGATCATTGGGAAAAGGTTTTGGGTGAAGGAGATGAAGTATAAGAGTTGGAGGATTTATTTGATTTTTAGAGCACTAGCAAACAGCAGACAAAAGTCAAATCAAGCAAAGTCAAAAATACTCAAAAGTTTTTGCAAATCCACATTTTTAACATGAAAATTAGCTTAAGCAATGTGATATGAAAATCAGGGTGTGACATACCACCACCGCTGCCATATACCAGTGCCGCTGCCATATTCTACCACCATATACCCACCACCAATCCGAGTTCTTTTCGTTTTAGATTGGCTTTCAAGATCCATCTAGTTTCGGTTTCGTGTTTCCTTGCCTGAGTAGGTCTCAAAAAAAAGTCTGGAGACCCAGGGGTAGTTTTTAGACCAAAATTTGGCAGGTGAAAATATTTTTCCCTATCCTATTTTTAGGCTTTTCTGAGTCTTTTGAGACACGTGCCACCATACTGTTTTTCATCGCACTGTTTCGTCGTCGCTGCTCTGATTCCGAAAAAAAATCATCAATTTTTTTTGCCTATCATCTTAGTTTGACTTGGGAAGAGTTTTGAGACACTCGTCATTATAGTGATTTTCGGTAAAAAAAAAAAGGAGCGCAAAAAAAAGAGCGCAAAAAAAGAGGCGAAAAAAAATCAGAGTGTGCTTTCCCCTTGATTACGTACAGCGTCTTGATTTTGTTAATGTTCTAGGCTCGCGTCTCTAGTACGGTCTAGCCTAAAACCAGCACAGTATCGACGTTGAGCATTTATTCAATTTTGCATCTCTGAATTGATTATTGCTGACCTTTTTGCTACCATCTTATAAGCCTTCCCAACTCCACATACATCTACGTCATGCGTTTGACTCTACCTAGTAATCGCTTTATCCAAGCTTTGAGAGTTTTGACTACCACGGTTGCCGATGACCACCTGCTGGTGGGTAAGAACTGGTAAGAATTTAAGATTTGCTTGACGGATTTGTGACGCCCCACCACCACCATTTTCTAGTAGTCTGTAGGATCATATTTTTGTGTGTTTCCATTGCTGCTAACCATGCCAGGATCACAAGTCGACGCGACTGACTGGGAGAACATGACGAACAAGGAGTTGCATGATAAATTTCAGCAAATGATGGGTCAACAGGTAGAAGATGTGATGACCAGTTTTGACAACGCACTAGCGAGGATGGATGGCATGAAGAAGTCAATTGACACCAAGTTGGATGCCAAATTCGCTGAACTGTGTGCTCGTCTACCTCCACCAGCTACACCATTGCAACAACAACAACCACCTTCACGTCGTGAAACTGCCCTCCACAAAGCGAGCCGTGTCACTCTTCAGCCTGGCCAAACTGTTGGTGCTGCTGTTGATACTTCTGTGGCTCTTACTGCTGCTGAGGAGGAGGACGATTACGCGGGGGATTACGAGGATGAGGTTGATCAAAATCATATCTACGTGCAACAACCAGCACCACAACCACCAGGTCGTCCACATGCAAATAATCGCAATGGTAGGGCTGCACCATACCCTCAGGTACGCGATCATAACCATCTCCCTAAACTAAAATTGAATATTCCACCATTTGAGGGTAGATATGTTCCTGATATATATCTTACTTGGGAGTTCGAAACCGAACAACGTTTTACATGTTTAAAATATCCCGAGGAGAGACGTGTTGCTGCTGCTCTTTGTGCTTTCACTAGTTTTGCTTGTGTGTGTTGGTCTGATTATTGTAGATTACATTTGGATAATATTCCAACTACTTGGGCTGCTTTGTAAACTGCCATGCATACTCGTTGGGTTCCACCATATTATCAACGCGAATTACTTTAGAAATTGAAGTGTTTAAAACAAGGAAAAAATTTTGTAGAGGAATATTATCAGGAATTACAAACTAGCTTGATTAGATGTGGTATTGTTGAGGATAATGAGGCTATGCTTGCACATTTTATGGGTGGCTTAAATAGAGAGATTCAGACAATTCTAGAGTATAAGGAGTATAATAATATCACTCGTTTATTCCATCTTGCTTCCAAAGCTGAACGTGAAGTGCTGGATCGACAGGCCTTGACACGAACTAATTTTTCTGCAGGTCGACCTTCATCGTGGACACCGCGTGCATCATCTACTTCGACATGTCCGGCTGCACCACCCCCTAGTTCATCTGTCACTTCGAGTCGTGATTAAAGCAAACAGGCACCACCACCATCAACCAGAAGTACACCTTCCGATCCTGCACAGAGCTCTTCTTCATCCATGGCATCCAATGGGCCAACACATGATGTTATATGTCATCGTTGCACTGGTCGTGGTCACTATGCAAGCAAATGTCCATCGCAGCGTGTCATGATTGCTACTGAGGATGGTGGTTATGAGTCCGCTAGTGACTATGATGAGGAGATTTTGGCTCTTATTACACATGAAGAACATGGTGGAGATGATTCTGAAAATGAGACGCAATACATGGCTCGTGAAGACGCTGACAGTTATGAATGTTTAGTTGCTCAACGTGTTTTGAGTGTGCAGGTCACACAAGGGGAGCAAAATCAGAGGCATAATTTGTTTCATACAAAGGGAGTTGTGAAGGAACGTTCTGTTCGCATCATCATAGATGGAGGGACCTGCAACAACTTGGCTAGCATGGAGATGGTGGAGAAGTTATCTCTCACCACAAGACCACATCCACATCCTTACAACATCCAATGGTTCAACAACAGCGGCAAGGTTAAGGTAACACGTACTGTTCATGTGCATTTTAGTATCTCCACATATGCTGATTATGTTGATTGGATGTGGTACCCATGCAAGCATGTTCCTTATTACTTGGTAGACCATGGCAATTTGATAAAAATTATGTACACCATGGTAGAAACAATCAGTATACTCTTGTTCATAAGGATAAACGTATTACTTTGCTTCCTATGTCTCCTAATTCCATTTTGAAGGATCATATTAATAGAGCTAATAAAGCAAAACAGGAGCAAAATAAGAGTGAAAATCATATTGTGGCAAAAGAATTTGAGCAACAAATGAAGCCTAATAACACCATCATCTCATGTTGCATCTGAAATTAAATTAGAAAGTGGATGTTACCACCAAATCTGATATTGATGATCTAGATTTAAGCAAATATGTTTGCTATGCTTTTGTGTGCAAAGAGGCATTATTTTCATTCGAGGATGTGCCTTCCTCTTTGCCTACTGCTGTCACTAACATTTGCAGGAGTTCGCGGACGTCTTTCCAGAAGACATGCCACCGGGATTACCACCTATTCGAGGGATTGATCATCAGATTGACTTAATTCCCGGTGCATCGCTACCCAACCGCGCACCATACTGTACCAATCCAGAGGAGACGAAGGAGATTATGCGTCCAGTACTGGAGCTACTCGACAAAGGTTATATACGCGAATCCCTTAGTCCTAGTGCTGTCCCTATTATTCAAGTGCCGAAAAAGGATGGTACATCGCGTATGTGTGTTGGTTGTAGAGGCATTAATAATATTATTATTCGTTATCATCATCCTATTCCTAGGCTAGATGATATGCTTGATGAATTGAGTGGCTCTACAATATTCTCCAAAGTTGATTTACGTAGTGGATACCATCAAATTCGTATGAAATTGGGAGATGAATGGAAAACAGCATTTAAAGCTAAGTTTGGATTATATGAGTGGTTAGTCATGCCTTTTGGGTTAACTAATGCACCTAGTACTTTCATGAGATTAATGAATGAAGTTTTACGTGCTTTCATTGGACGGTTTGTGGTAGTATACTTTGATAATATATTGATTTATAGCAGATCTTTGGAGGAACATTTGGAACATTTACGTGTTGTTTTTATTGCTCTACGTGATGCACGTTTGTTTGCTAACCTTGGAAAGTGCACCTTTTGCACCGACCGAGTATCTTTTCTTGGCTATGTTGTTACTCCACAGGGAATTGAGGTTAATAAAGCCAAGATTGAAGCTATTGAGAGTTGGCCGCAGCCCAAAACGGTAACACACGTGAGGACTTTCCTTGGCCTCACTGGATTCTATCGGCGTTTTGTGAGAGATTTCAGCATCATTGCTGCACCTCTCAATGAGCTTACAAAGAAGGATGTGCCTTTTGTTTGGGGTACTGCACAGGAAGAAGCATTCACGGTATTGAAAGATAAGTTGACAAATGCTCCTTTACTCCAACTTCCTGATTTTAATAAGACTTTTGAGCTTGAATGTGATGCTAGTGGAATCGGGTTAGGACGTGTGTTATTACAAGATGGTAAACCTGTTGCATACTTTTCTGAAAAATTGAGTGGGCCTAGTCTGAATTATTCTACTTATGATAAGGAATTATATGCTCTTGTTCGGACTTTGGAAACATGGCAACATTATTTATGGCCCAAAGAATTTGTTATACATTCTGATCATGAATCTTTGAAGCACATTAAAAGTCAAGCAAAACTGAACCGTAGACATGCTAAATGGGTTGAATTCATAGAGACTTTCCCTTATGTTACTAAACACAAGAAGGGAAAATAAAATGCTATTGCTGATGCATTGTCTTGTCGTTATACTATGATTTCACAACTTGACTATAAAATATTTGGTTTGGAGACCATCAAAGATCAATATGTGCATGATGCTGAATTTAAAGATGTATAGCAGAATTGTAAAGAAGGGAGAACATGGAACAAATTCGTGGTGAATGATGGATTTGTGTTTTGTGCTAACAAGTTATGCATTCTAGCTTGCTTTGTTCGTCTTTTGTTGTTGCAGGAGGCGCATGGAGGAGGATTAATTGGATACTTTGGTGTGAAGAAGATGGAGGACGTACTTGCTACACATTTCTTTTGGCCAAAGATGAGACGGGATGTTGAGCGTTTTGTTGCTCGCTGCACTACATGTCAAAAAGCTAAGTCACGACTCAATCCTCATGGTTTATATATGCCTTTGCCTGTCCCTAGTGTTCCTTGGGGGTTTACCTCGAACATTGGCTCAGATCATGGTGATCTCCATCCCCTTGTAATACTCTTAAACAGACTTGGTGCCTTGCTTGAGGAGTTGCAACTTCTTAAATAAGTCACGGCTATAGTACATGGGTACAAAAGCGCGCTCGCATGGCATCCTTCATTTGGTTCCATGTTGTGATGGGTGGCTCGCCTTTTGCTTCTGGCCGCTGATACGTCTCCAATGTATCTATAATTTTTTATTGTTCCATGCTATTATTTATGATGTCTTGGATGTTTAATGGGCTTTGTCATACACTTTTATATCACTTTTGGGACTAACCTACTAACCCAAAGGCCCAGTCCACATTGTTGTTTTTTGTCTGTTTCAGGGTTTTACGGAAAAGAATATCAAACGGAGTCCAAACGGAATGAAACCTTCGCGAGAGATATTTTTGGAGAAAATCACACACAGGGAACTTGAGAACCACGTCAGGGGAGCTACGGGCTGCCTACAAGGGTGGGGGCACGCCCCCCTTCCCAGGGCACGCCCCCTGCCTCGTGGGGCCCTCGTGACTCCCCCGGTGTCCTCCTTCCTCCTATATGGATGTGTTTGGTTCAATGGACAAACAAATGTGGCTACTGGTATCCCCAACCAGCTGGACAGGGATAGCCCTATTTTCTGTTTGGTTGGGTGGGTCAGGTTAGCCGAGTTCTTGTTTGGTTTGAGGGATGAGTGATGGATAGAAATTGTGATGACTTTTTGATTAAGTACATATGCATTGCATTGTTCCTACTAAGCACCGATTTAGCATCACATCATCTCTTATTGGGGACAAATTCTTCAAAGCATTCGTTGAGAAGGGAGGAGTCCAGACCAGGACAAGGAAAGCACGTCCGACAGGAGTGGCCGCCACTGTGCACGGAAGCAGCCTTGCCTCCTCTCTCCCAAAGGCACATGCCCACGCTTTATCGCCAACGGACGCACCAGCCGGAGAGAACTGCCTCAATCCGCACGACACCGGCGGCAGCGCGTGAACCTCACATGTCTCCGTCGCCGCCACCATGGCCTCTTCTATCTTGCAGCTCGAGCTAGGGAGAGAAGGGAGGAAGGAGAGAGGCCATGGCAGAGAGGAAGATAAGGAAGGAGAGAGCCATGCCGCGCCGCAGTCACCTTCATCGTCGCTGTTGGATCTGATGTGTCTGCTGCCGCAACGAGGTAGAAGAGAAAGGAGATGGTGAATGAGCGAGGGCCGCGGAAAACGTTTTGGTTGCGCGGGGTGGACGTCCATATCCGCGAGAATCTCGCGTACGTGCGGAGCCGGATTTTCATCGAATATTCCACGAATCTGGCTGTCCATATCCTTTCTTGCCCACGAACCAAACACCTGGTATCCCTAAAAAATTGTGCTATCCCTGTCCTTGCGGGGCTATCCCAGGAACCAAACGCATCCTATAAGTCTACGTACCCCGAAACCATCAGCAACAGAGAGAAAACCCTAATTCCACCGCTGTAACCATCTGTTCCTGTGAGATCCCATATTGGAGCCTGTTCCGGAGCTCCGCCGGAGGGGGGATCCATCACGGAGTACTTCTACATCATCATCATCGCCCTCACCATGAGTTGTGAGTAGTTTACCACAGACCTTCGGGTCCATAGCTAGTATCTAGATGGCTTCTTCTCTCTCTCTGGATCTCAATACAAAGTTCTCCTCGGCCTTCGAGGAGATCTATTCGATGTAATCTCTTTTTGCGATGTGTTTGTCGAGATCCGATGAATTGTGAGTTTATGATCAAGATTATCTATGAGAAATATTTGGTTCTTCTCTGAACTTTTTATGTGTGCTCATAATATCCTTGCAACTCTCTTCGAATTATTGGTTTGGTTTGGCCTACTAGATCTATAGTTCTTACAATGGGAGAAGTGCTTGGCTTTGGGTTCAATCTTGTGGTGTCCTTTCCAAGTGACAGTAGGGGCGGCAGGGCACGTATTGTATTGTTGCCATCGAGGATAAAAAGATGGGGTTTATATCATATTGCTCGAGTTTACCCCTCTACATCATGTCATCTTGCTTAAGGTGTTACTCTCTACTATAAACTCAATACACTAGATGCATGCTGGATAGCGGTCGATGTGTAGAGTAATAGTAGTAGATGCAGGCAGGAGTCGGTCTACTTGTCTTGGACGTGATGCCTATATACAATGATCATGCCTAGATAGTCTCATAATTATTCGCTTTTCTATCAATTGCTCGACAGTAATTTGTTTACCGGCCGTAGAATATCGCTATCATGAGATAAGCCACTAGAGAACACTATGGCCCCCGGGTCTATTCTCAACATATCAATCTACTTCTACTTTACTTTTACCGTTTTTACTTTCTGTTCTTATAAACAAAAATACCAAAAATATAAATTATCATCTCTATCAGATCTCACTTTCGTAAGTGACCTTAAAGGGATTGACAACCCCTTATCGCGTTGGCTGCGAAGTTCTTATTTGTTTATGCAGGTGCAAGGGACTCGCGCGTGGTCTCCTACTGTATTGATACCTTGGTTCTCAAAAACTAAGGGAAATACTTACGCTACTGTGCTGCATCTCCCTTTCCTCTTCGAGGGAATACAACGCAAGCTCGAG
The DNA here is from genome assembly GCA_902687465.1 of Secale cereale. NCBI lineage: Eukaryota > Viridiplantae > Streptophyta > Magnoliopsida > Poales > Poaceae > Secale > Secale cereale. Next base: position 266,754,889 of record LR738713.1, on the reverse strand, counting down.
AAGTAGCAAGAAGAATTTTTGGCGCCGTTGCCGGGGAGGCTTACGCAAAAGTTATATACCAAGTACCTATCACAAACCCTTATCCTTCGCATTACAATTTTTTTGCCTCTCGTTTTCCTCTCCCCCACTTCACCCTTGTCGTTTTATTTGCCCTTCTTCTGCTGTGTGTTTATCGTTCGCTTGCTTCTTGTTTGCTTGTGTGTTGTTTGCCTGATGGCCCTCATGTCTGAGATGGGGGACGATTTTATCGAGAAGGGTAGCAATGTCGAGGGCAACGTCTATGTTGACCCCCGGATGAAGCTACCACTTTACATATTAAGAAGTTCCGGGTTGGTAGTGGTAATATCATTGGAAAAGGAGTTCTTCAAGACTTCTTTACTTGTGCCGGCGCTTTGCCCACTATGGGTGGCTCTATTCTTCATAGAACTAGTAGCCTTGCGGATGCTGTATCTATGCTTATAGTAGAAATTGAAAGGCAATTTATCCATATGCATGCTTGTATTCAGAGAATCTTTTTGGAGTTTTCCAATATTGAGCATTCTTCTGTTAAGCGTGCAGCTACTATCTTTTTGGCTCATGAATTTAGATTTATCATGAAAGAGGCCAAATAAATCTTTGCTCATTACAGAGTAGATGTCGGTCGACCTCCCATAGAGGCTATCTTGTTCAATCAAGAAGACATAATGCGGTTGCGATCTCCTGATCATGTTGCTTTTAATGAAAACCTTAGAAAAAAGGTTCCTACTGAGGTCTTAATTGATAGAATTTCTAAGATGAACGATGATTTTGCTGTTCAAAACAATGGGTTAGGCTTCTCCCTTGAGCGAAGGCTTATGACCTTCTGTCAAAAGAATGCCTATAATGATGAATTGGTTGTCACAAAGGGACAAAAGAGGAATCTATTCCTCCTGAGATCGATGTAGGGGATTTTTGTCCCATTAAATTTAGCCCTTTTGATTACTTTTGCTTGCCACAAAGAAATCTTGCTGCTGAACGTAGGGAATATGAGATGAGCTTTAGCGACATATCGTATCATTATGGCATTCCCTAGATCTATCTTGTATCGTGCCTAGCTAGGGGCGTAAAACAATAGCGCTTGTTGGGAGGCAACCCAATTTTATATTTTTATTTTTGCTGCTGTTAGGGAATAAATATTGCATCTAGCTTCTTTTTAGATGTGGTTTCATGTTTTGTTTAGTGTTTGTGCCAAGTAGAACCTTTGGGAAGACTTGTGTGAAGTTTATGTGATCTTGCTGTGAAAAACAGAATCGTTAGCGCACACTAGAATGGTCGTCAGATTTTACTGGAACATGCTATTTAGTTGATTATTTTTGCAAATGATTAATATACAAATTCCTCACGTTTACCAATTTAGTTTGAATTTTTTGGAGTTACAGAAGTATGCGAAACCTGCAGATTACTACAGACTGTTCTGTTTTTGACAGATTATGTTTTTCGTGTGTTGTTTGCTTATTTCAATGCATCTATGAGTAGTACTGGCAAGTATGAACCATAGAGAAGTTGGAATACAATAGGTTTAACACCAATATAAACAAAGAATGAATTCATTGTAGTACCTTTGAGTAGTGATTTGTTTTCTTATAGTAACGGAGCTCACGAGAATTTTTGTCTAAGTTTTGTGTTGTGAAGTTTTCAAGTTTTGAGTATTGCTTTCATGGACTATGGAACAAAGAGTAGCAAAGGCCTAAGCTTGGGTATTCCCATGGCACCCCAATTAAAATTCAAGGATAATCAAAAGCCTGAGCTTAGGGATGCCCTGGGAAGGCATCCCCTCTTTCGTCTTCATCCATTGGTAACTATACTTGGAGCTATATTTTTATTCACCACATGATATGTGTTCTGCTTTGAGCGTCTTGCATAATTTGAGTCTTTGCTTGTTAGTTTGCCACAATCATCCTTGCTGGACTCAACTATTTGAGAGAGTTAAATATGGCCTAGGAATTGTTAGAACACTCTATGTGCTTCACTTATATCTTTTGAGTTGAATAGTTTTTGCTCTAGTGCTTCACTTATATCTTTTAGAGCACGGTGGTGGTTATATTTTGTAGAATTTGTTGAACTCTCATGCTTCACTTATATCTATTTGAGAGTCTATTAAAATAGCATGGTAAGGTGTTTAGGCTAAAAAACTAGTCTTAGCATGACAGACATCCAATGTCAATGTAGTAAAAACTTCCACACTAAGTGCATTGAATATGATGAGATGTTGGATGCTTGATAATTGTTTTGAGTTATGAGGATGGTGATATTAGAGTCATGCTAGTGGAGTTATTATGAAATTGAGAAATACTTGTGTTATGGTTAGTGATTCCCGTAGCATGCACGTATGGTGAACCGCTATGTGACGAAGTTAGAGCATGAGGTATTTGTAAAGTGCCAACCTTTGTGTGGAGGTCGGGGGCGAGCGATGGTGAACTCCTACCAACCGCCCCCTAGGAGCATGCGTTGATTGCTTTGTTTTGATGACTCGTAGATTTTTGCAATAAGTATATGAGTTCTTATGACTAATGTTGAGGCCATGGATTATACGCACTCTCACCCTTCCACCATTGCTAGCCTCTCTTGTACCGTGCAACTTTTGCCGGTACCATAAACCCAATATATATCCTTCCTCAAAACAGCCACCATATTATTCCTCAAAACAGCCACCATATCTACCTATCATGGCATTTCCATAGCCATTCCGAGATATATTGCCATGCAACTTTCCACCGTTTCGTTCATATGACACGCATCATATTGTCATATCGCCATGCATGATCATGTAGTTGACATCGTATTTGTGGCAAGGCCACCATGCATAACTTTTCATACATGTCACTCTTGTTTCATTGCACATACCGGTACACCGCCGGAGGCATTCATATAGAGTCATACTTTGTTGTAGTATCGAGTTGTAATATCGGGTTGTAATGAAAGTGTGATGATCATCATTATTAGAGCATTGTCCCATGGGAGGAAAGGCTAAATCAATAAAGCCCCTCCGCAAAAGAAAAAAGAAAAAATAAAGGCCAAAGAAAAAAAGACCCAAAAAAAGAAAAAGGGACAATTGCTACTATCTCTTTTCCACACATGTGCTTCAAAGTAGCACCATGTTCTTCATTGTAGAGAGTCTCATGCTTAGTCACTTTATATACTAGTAGGAATTTTTGTTATAGAACTTGGCTTGTATACTCCAACGATGGGCTTCCTCAAATGCCCTAGGTCTTCGTGAGCAAGCAAGTTGGATGCACACCCACTAGTTTTTGTGTTGAGCTTTCATACATTTTTAGCTCTAGTGCATCCGTTGCACGGCAATCCCTACTCACTCACATTGATATCTATTGATGGGCATCTCCATAGCCCGTTGATACGCCTAGTTGATGTGAGACTATCTCCCTCATTTTTGTCTTCTCCACAACCACCTCTCTATTCCACCCATAGTGCTATGTCCATGGCTCACGCTCATGTATTGCGTGAAGGTTGAAAGGTTTGAAAGAATAGAGTATGAAAACAAGTGCTTGGCTGAAATCGGGGTTGTGCATGATATGAATATTTTGTGTGATGAAGAGGGAGCATAGCCAGACTATATGATTTTGTAGGGATAACTTTATTTAGCCATAGTATTTTGAGAAGACATGATTGCTTTGTTAGTATGCTTGAAGTATTATTATTTCTTATGTCAATATAGACTTTTATCTTGAATCTTTCAGATCTGAACATTCATGCCATAATTAAGAGAATTGCATTGAAAACTATGTTGGTTAGGATTCCACATCAAAAATTCTTTCTTTATCATTTACCTACTCGAGGACGAGCAGGAATTAAGCTTGGGGATGCTTGATACGTCTCCAACGTATCTATAATTTTTTATTGTTCCATGCTATTATTTATGATGTCTTGGATGTTTAATGGGCTTTGTCATACACTTTTATATCATTTTTGGGACTAACCTACTAACCCAAAGGCCCAGTCCAGATTGCTGTTTTTTGCCTGTTTCAGGGTTTTACAGAAAAAGAATATCAAACAGAGTCCAAACGGAATGAAACCTTCGCGAGAGATGTTTTTGAGAAAATCACGCACAGGGAACTTGAGAACCACGTCACGGGAGCTACGGGCTGCCCACGAGGGTGGGGGCACGGCCCCCTTCCCAGGGCGCGCCCCCTGCCTCGTGGGGCCCCTGTGACTCCCCCGGTGTCCTCCTTTGATAGAGGCGAGGGGCCCGATCTTTCGATGAGAAGATAACTATCGATTTGGTGGAGACGACTTTGACGATCCGACTACAAACGTGCACGACGTTGCGCCTTAGCAATCGCTAAACCAATCTCCAGGGGTTACTGACAATGCCAGAAGCACGATCAGCCTAACCACGAAGGTCTATTCCTGCATGCAATCGAAGAACAAGCAAGAATATGATAAAGCAATCTGAATATTGCAAATATAAATGATGTATTGATAAAGGTGGAGATCCGTAAGCGGTCTTGGTCTGGTCGTTGGACACAAACGAAGTACACGAAGTTGCAATGGCTAACTTTTGACTAAACAAATCCCTAAGAAAAAGCTACTAGATGGATCTACTTATATAGGAGCAAGGGGTGGCGGCCAAGGAGGTGGAAGGACGTCCCAAGGCAGCCTAAAACTAACCCTAGGTCGTACAAGGCTCATGGGCCCAAGTGGAGGTGATGTAACACCTTTGGACTTGTAGTTTGACTCGGATTCTGCTGCAGCGTCAGATTGTTTCGTCGGGATCTCAATGCTCCGGACGAATTTGAAGGTGATTCCAATTGGGTTGGAAAGTGTATGAAATCTAGTTTCCAACAAAAAAAGAATCACCCAATTTGGAGTCCGTATGAAGGAGTTCTTGCCGTTTTGAGTCAGGTATGTCTGTGCAGTCCGAATCTGGATGCAGAACGTGAAAGACTTGGACTCTATCTTCTCTTGGCCCAAAAGTGACGTGAGAGAACTTTTTGAACAGCCCCTAAACTTCTCTTTTTCCCTTATCTTCATATGTGAATTGTACAAATGTCCCATGCACCTGGAATTAGACATGGCACAAAAGTCTGTGAAGTATTTTTGTTCTGGATAACATAAATAAATTGTTGCATAGTTTGCATTAGAAATCACCTCACAAATATACATGTATGCAATATTTTTGGTCGTATCCAAGGTAGCCATGTCCTCATCATCCTTCCTCCTATATAAGTCTACGTACCCCGAAACCATCAGCAACAGAGAGAAAACCATAATTCCACCGCCGTAACCTTCTGTTCCCGTGAGATCCCATCTTGGAGCCTGTTCCGGAGCTCCACCGGAGGGGGGTCCATCACGGAGTGCTTCTACATCATCATCATCGCCCTCACCATGAGTTGTGAGTAGTTTACCACAGACCTTCGGGTCCATAGCTAGTATCTAGATGGCTTCTTCTTTATCTCTCTGGATCTCAATACAAAGTTCTCCTCGGTCTTCGAGGAGATCTATTCGATGTAATCTCTTTTTGCGGTGTGTTTGTCGAGATCCGATGAATTGTGAGTTTATGATCAAGATTATCTATGAGAAATATTTGGTTCTTCTCTGAACTTTTTATGTGTGCTCATAATATCCTTGCAAGTCTCTTCGAATTATTGGATTGGTTTGGCCTACTAGATCTATAGTTCTTGCAATGGGAGAAGTGCTTGGCTTTGGGCTCAATCTTGTGGTGTCATTTCCCAGTGACAGTAGGGGCAGCAAGGCGCGTATTGTATTGTTGGCATCGAGGATAAAAAGATGTGGTTTATATCATATTGCTTGAGTTTACCCCTCTACATCATGTCATCTTGCTTAAGGCGTTACTCTGTTCTATGAACTCAATACACTAGATGCATGCTGGATAGCGGTCGATGTGTGGAGTAATAGTAGTAGATGCAGGCAGGAGTCAGTCTACTTGTCTTGGACGTGATGCCTATATACAATTATCATGCCTAGATAGTCTCATAATTATTTGCTTTTCTATCAATTGCTCGACAGTAATTTGTTTACCCGTCGTAGAATATCGCTATCATGAGAGAAGCCACTAGAGAACACTATGGCCCTCGGGTCTATTCTCAACATATCAATCTACTTCTACTTTACTTTTACCGCTTTTACTTTTTGTTCTTATAAACAAAAATACAAAAATATAAATTATCATCTCTATCATATCTCACTTTCGTAAGTGACCGTAAAGGGATTGGCAACCCCTTATCCCGTTAGCTGTGAAGTTCTTATTTGTTTGTGCAGGTGTGAGGGACTCGCGCGTGGTCTCCTACTGGATTGATACCTTGGTTCTCAAAAACTGAGGGAAATACTTACGGTACTGTGTTGCATCTCCCTTTCCTCTTCGAGGGAATACAACGCAAGCTCGAGAAGTAGCAGCCGCTCAATGACTTGCTCCCTCCAAATGAGGACATAATCTTGAAACTCAAGAGATGCCATGGCGATCTTCTTCTCATCTTCATAATTATGTAGATAGAATATATTGCCGACCTTCAATGCCCATGATAGATAGCCTTCTGGATCGTTGCTTCCAGATAACTTAGTCATGTTGAACTTGATCTTGTCGTAATGTTGCTCTTCAATGCATGCAGGGCGATGGGGATGACGCTCTTGCCGTGGTGGAGGGTCTTGAACCGCTCGCTTCTCGTGCTCCTCTTAATTAACTTTACGTTGGGGCGTGGAATGCTTGCACGATTCCTCATCTCGTGGCGCTCCTCAATGCATGCGGCTTCTTCTTGTCGCGCTTGTCGGGGGGCCTCTTCTTGTAAACGTACTTGGAAATTGTGCTCTTGCACGTTTTTGTTGCTTCACGTAGAGCACGTTGGACTTTAAGGGCTTGTTCCCGACGTAATTTCTCTTGTTGTAGTACATTGCCATCTTGATGTTCATGGCGTTGTTGTTGGTGGTGTGGATGTGACACCCCGAGATCGGTGCGCTAGTTGTCAGCCAGCTATTCGTTGTCAGTGCCTTGTCATCTGCTTGCGTGTTGCATCTTGCCATGTCATCATGTGTGTTGCATCAGCATGTTTTCAAAACTTGCATCCGTCCGAGTTCCCTCGTCCTCTCCGTTGTCCGTTCTGAGCCCAGACACACTTGCACGCGCCCGCGGTGCCTCCGAATTTTTATTTTATGAGTGGCCGAAAAATGTTCTCAGAATGGGTTGAAACTTGGCATCTGGTCTTATTATAGTGTAGATAGGCCGCCTGCCAAATTTCATCGCATTCGGAGTCTGTTTGATAGCCCAACGGATATATATAGCGGCACTAGTCGCCGGTTAATTCGTCGGACGTTTTCGGTCTCCGAAAACCCCCGCGGGCCTCTCTCCGTCTCCTCTCACCTTAGCCCAACTACTCTACACAGCCCACCTAGGCCCAGCCTACTCCCCCTTCGCTCCGTTGCAGTTGGATCGCGATCCGATGGCTCCGGAACGGTCCAAAACCCCCCAAACCCTAGCTTTTTGCTATATATAGCCCCTCCCCATGCCAAAAATGGCAACCCTAGGTTCTCCTCGAAAACCGCGCCGCCGCCAGCTTCCTCCACTCCTCAGCCGCCACCTCCCACCTCCTCAGCCGCCGGCTCGCCAGGCCCGGGCCAGGCCCACGCCGCCGCCACCCGGGGCCCGAAGCTGCCGCCGAGCGCCTCGCGCCCGATCGGATCGAGGGGAGGAGCCCCTCGATCCCGAGCTCCTTCGCGCCCCGCCTCCCGCTGGTCGTGCGCCGCCGGCACCACGCCCGCCGGCCACCTCCTTCCCCGTCGCCGGTGAGGCCCCGCCGCCCTGGAGCTCGCCGCCGCCGCCGATCTGCTAGCCCCGCGCCGGATTCGTCGTGCAACCGGCCGGATCGGGCCATCCCCGGCCAGATCCGCTCCTCCCCGTCGCTCCATGTCTCACCAGAGAACAGGCCGCCGCCGCAGGCCTCCGGCCATCGCCGGCGGCCGCCGCCGCTCCTCCTCCGATCCAGGAGGGATCGGGAGGATGAGCCGTCGCTCGGGCCGCCTCGCTCGCCGACGAGGGCCGCGCCCCTCCAGGGCCCATGCCGGCTCCTCCCCCCAGGCCCGCTTTCGCCCAAGGCCCAGCTGCCTCCGTCGATTGGGCCAGGCCCATGGTGAGGCCCCCCAGCGCCCCCTCCTTTTTTTCTGCTGTTGGGCCAGCCACTTTCAGCCCAGTGTTTTTTTTACTGTTTGCGTTTTTTTCACTGTCCCTAAGCAAAACTATTATAATGTTGCTAGTTTGCATGGTGATAACTTTTTGTGTGCTTATCCAAATTGAGTGAATGATATGTCAAAATGATCGTGGAGATATGCTCTACACTTTGTTCCATTGTGCCATGCTCATTTGAGTTCATCTAGATGCTCTAATATCTGTTGCAAGAGTGCTATTTGACATAAACTGCTGCTACTTGTTATTTTCATGCCATGTTTGTGATATGATAACTTGTTGCATGTTTATCCAAATGATGCAAATGATATGTCAAAATGTTCATCATGAGATGCTCTACATGTTGGTTGCTATAGCATGCTTGTTTGAGTTCATATTGCCATGTTTATCTATGTTGCAAAAGTGCATTTGGCTGTTATATTCTGAAACTTGTTACGAGATGCCTAGTTGAGGAGCTCGTTGCTATTGTTGTGTTTGTCCCCTTGTTACATGCCTAGATGTTTTAGAATCTCCATGATGTGTTCTTTGATGTGGTGCATTTAACTTTCCATGATATGCCTTGTGTTGACTTAAACATGCTCACAAACTTTCCATGTTGTTGTTACTGTTTTAACACTTGGTGAAATTTCACTAAGTCTGGAATCTGTAATATCCTGATGCTATGTTTGCTTGCTGTTCTAGGCAAATCCATGATAGTTTTGGGGTGGCCATTGATCATTCCTTGTTGTATATGTTGTTGTCTATCCATTCATGCCTTCACTTGCTCATTTGACTTGCTGTAGCTTATTTATTTATTACTCCCAAGTTGCTATAAAATATTGCTGTCAGGTTTTTAGTGTCATGATCAAAATGTTGTAGCTTGTTGCCATGTTTGAGTGTTGTAGCATATATATTTCTTGCTTCCAAGTTGCTATGTGGCTGTTAATTTCAGCTTGTTGTTATGTCTTGTTTCATGTGTATCGTTTAGCCCGTTGCTCCGTTTGGGGTGTTCCTTATATGAAACTTGTGTGATTTTGCATGTAGAATCATAATATCATCTTGTTTTCATGTTTGGAGTGAGTTTGGGTTGATGTTTGGGTGCATCTTGCATCGTTGCCATGTTGTGCTTCCTACCTTGTCATGTTGTGCTTCCTACCTTGCCATGTTATGCTTCCTGTATAGACTTGCTGTGCTTCCTGTATAGATTTGTCATGCATCATACCTTGCCATGTATTGCATCATATAAACTTGTGTTGTTTTCTGTGCTTCATACATTGTCATGTAATGCTTCCTTTATAGACTTGTTGTGCTTCCTGTATAGACTTGTCATGCATCATACCTTGCCATGTTATACTGCGTAGACTTGCTGTGCTTCCTGTATAGACTTGTCATGCATCATACCTTGCCATGTATTGCTTCCTGTATATATTTGTCATGCATCATACCTTGCCATGTAATGCATCATATATAGACTTGTGTTGTTTTGCTGTGCTTCCTCCCTTGCCATGTTTTGCTTCCTGTGTAGACTTTCTGTGCATCATAAGTAGACTTGTTTTGCATCATACTTGGTTGAGCATATTGTTATGTTCTTGAGTGGTTTGTTTACCGTATTGCTTGCTTCTTCTCGTTAGTGCTTGTTCCGTTGCGTTCATGAGGATTCGTTCGTCTACCCGTGGTTCTTCTTCAAGGCTTCTTCTTCATCTTCTTCATGGATCCGTTCTTCTTCCTTGTGGAATCCCAGGCAAGATGACCATACCCTTGGATACCTTTACTATCATTGCCATGCTTAGTGTCTCGATGCTATCGTTATATGTCGCGCTACCCATTTGTTATGTCAGCCTCTCCTTGTTGCCATGAAACCTCTAACCTTTTGATACCTTCCTAGCAAAACCACTGTTTGTCTATGTTACCCGCTTGCTCAGCCCCTCTTATAGCGTTGTTAGTTGCAGGTGAAGATGAAGATCGTTCCAGGAGGGAACTTGTTGTTGGAATATCACAATATCTATTATTATTATTATTAACACACCTATATAGTGGGCATGGGTGGAAGGCTTGGCCTTTTGCTCGGTGTTTTGTTTCACTCATGCCACCTTAGGCGCCGATAAACCGGCATTATGTTCCTTGATTTTGCGTTCCTTACACGATGGGTATATGGGGACCCCTTGACACTTCGACTTTGAATAAAACTCCTCCAGCAAGGCCCAACATTGGTTTTAATTTGCTCATAATAACAACTTAATTAATTAAGTAAATTGCATAGGGGGTCGCGTCCCCGGGTATTTTTTCTACATAGCAGGGGGGCCAGTGCTGATGGTGTTGGTCCCAAACGGGCAACCTGTGGGGCCACCTTGTGGAAACCCGAGGGCTGGTTTTACTCGTAGCTTGTCCCATCCGGACGTGGCCGGAGACGAGATACGCGCGGCTACTATTAGGGTGTCGGCACGCCGGGAGGTCTTGCAGGACTTGTTTTACCATTGTCGAAATGTCTTGTGCATCGGGATGCCGAGCCTGATCGAATTTCCCTAAGATAAGGGGTGATGATATTATATTTATCATTTCAGCTAATCGTGAGAGCTTGTGATGGGCTAAGTTGGGACACCCCTGCAGGGTTATGATCTTTCGAAAGCCGTTCCCGCGGTTATGTGGCAGATTGGAATTTGTTAATGTCCGGTTGTAGAAAACTTGACAGAGGATCCGAAGTAAAACACACAACTGTGTGAGTAACCGTGACTGTCTCTTTTCACTTTGAGAAGAGAACACGGTGGGGTTATGTTTGACTCGTAGGTAGTTCAGGATCTTTAGCGATCATTACTAGTTTGCGACCGTTTGCGTAGATGCTCATCTTATTCTTGTACTCGTAAGTTAGCCACCTTCTATATTGCTTAGCCGATGCTGCAACCTCACCACTTTACCTCTTCCTACCCCTTTAAGCTTTGATAGTCTTGTTACCCATGGTTATGGGATTGCTGAGTCCTCGTGGCTCACAGTTACTACAACAACAGTTGCAGGTGCACGTTTTCGATGTCTTGACGTGAGAGCGTTGTTCTTTTGTTGGAGTTCTTCTTCTTCAGTCTTGGGTTAGGTTCCGGGTCGGCAGCCTGGGATAGCAGATGGATGTCTTTGTGCTTTTCTTGTTTGTATCCGTAGTCGGATACTTTGTATTGATGATGTTGTATTCTTTTGACTTGTATGTATTTTTGTATCCCCCGTGTATGTATGTAATGGTACGATGTAATGATATCGATCTTGCTAAGCGCCCGAAATGCGGTTGTGCCCCAATCACGTAAGTGTCACGTGATCGGGATAGAATCGCATCTTGGGTCTAACAGTGGAGCTTGCTCTTGTTCCATTGGATCGTTGGCTTGAGGATGCAGTTGCTCACATTCTCGAAGGTGGTATTGTTAACCATTGCCATGAAATGGGTTTTGTGGAGTTTGATGATTGATGAGGACATCACTAACAAGGTTACACCCATAGCCCCAACTGACACATATACAGGACAAATTACTAAAGCTCGCGCACGCCAATTAAATTACGAGGTACTTTCGTTTCTTGGTAATGATTCTAATGTTCATGAGAATATGATGCTGCCTAAATTGGATACATTTGTCTTGCTTACAAATGAAGGGCCTAGCTTGGACAAGAAGGATGAACATTGGAGCAACATCAAGCATGGAGATGATGGCATGCGCAAGGGGAACAAGAACGGAGTTACAAGTGATGATTTCAGGACTTTGAAGCCACCATAATGAGTGCGTGAAGCCTTGGACGAAATATACAAGATGCCACTTCATAAATTTTGTCCAGAGGCTATTATAGGTGCCGCGTCACCTTATTATTGGGCCAGGTCCATGTAATTTCGAAATACTTGAGTATAGGATGTTTTTAGAGTCCGTATGTGTGGGGAAACAAGAGTTAGGGTTGGTTTCGGACCCCTCCTCCAAGGGCCACGAAACTCCCCCCTCTTCCCCCATATATACAGCCCTTAGGGCGTCGTTTAGACTTTGGTTTTGTTTAGATTAAAGTTCGCCATAGATGCAACTTCGCATACTTCGTTTGTGTTCAACGACCAGACAAAGACGTCACAGAACCCCACCTTGATCAATAAAGCTTTCCTCTTATATTCGCAATATCCAGATTGCAATCTTAGTTTCTTGCTTTTTCTTTGTTTGCTTGCAGGAAATAGACCCTCGTGGTCAGGTTGATAGAGCTCCGGCATGGTCAATAACCTCTCGGAGTTGGTTTAGCGATTGCTAAGGCGCGACGTCCTCGCACGTTCGTAGTTGGGTCGTCAAAGTCTACTTCATCGAAAACGATAGCCACCATCTCATCGAAAGATGGGACACCTTTGCCTCTATCAATGATCTTCTTGGTCTTGACGACGATTCAAACGGTCTCGTGGAAGACTTGCATAAAAAGAAGATTCCGAAGAATGTCGGCATGGTGGCGTCGATTTGATGACGACAATGTCGTAGAAGAACGGTTGACCAACAAGGCATGAAACTCCTCCATTTGATTAGACATCCTTGCATCAATATCCTCCAATTGAGTAGACATCTTTGCGTCGATCTCCTTCATTTGTGTCAAAAGCTTGTTGTCGAAGTAGTCTCTTGTACGTAGCTCAGATTGTCGCAAGTCAGTGGCGTGTAGGTCGATGCGATCGTTCGACGCTTCATTCTCTTGATGCAAAGCTCTTTGCACACCCAATAGGAATTTTTGGTGACGTAGTTGTTGGGTTCCTCTTTATGCTCGGTGAAGAGTGGATTCGAGGAAGTACTTGGCCTACCCGTCATCTCAAGGAAAACTAGACCATATGTACCTTATCCGATGTTGAAGATGGATCTGAAAGTGCAGTATATCGACTAGAGTGGGGGTGAATAGGCGATTTTTATGAAATGCTTCAAAACATGAAAGTTTCGAAGACAAAGGATAAGTTCAATCCTATTTATATGCAGCGGAAAGTAGACTACACTAGACAAGCCATAGTCAGGTATTCAATAAAGTGAAAGCATGAAGACTAATAGCAGCTAGGCAGTAAGGATCAAGATGGAAGAAGGAATGAAGCCAATCAGAACAAGTAGTCACACAGTGAAGTCAATCAGATAAGGCAGGCAGGCAATGACTTCACAACGTAAGAGAATAAGTAAAGGGAAGGAAAGGATAGAACCAGTAGCTCGGGGAAGACAGTGTTTTGTTTGACCAGTTCCAGTTGCTATGACAACTGTACGTCTGGTTAGGGAGGCTCAGATTTAACTCAGAAGACCGCGTCTTCACCTTATTCCCCTTGAGCTAAGGACACCTAGTCCTCGCCCAATCACTATGGTAAGTCTTCAAGGTAGACTTCCAAACCTTCAGAGACTTCGTTCACCGGTGATCCACCATGACTCTTGGATGCTCAGAACGCGACGCCTAACCGGCTGGAGGAAACACAATCCTCAAGTGTAATAAGTCTTCAGGTCACACAGACAGAAAGACTTCAGTGATGCCTAACACTCTTTGGCTCTGGGTGTTTTGGCTTTGTCCTCGCAAGGATCTTTCTCTCAAATGCTTCGGAGGTGGGTTGCTCTCAAACGACAAAAGCCGTGCAATAACTCTGAGCAGCCACCAATTTATGGTGTAGGGGGTGGGCTATTTATAGCCACTGGGCAACCCGACCTGATTTGTCCGAAGTGACCCTGGGTCGCTAGGGAACTGACACGTGTTCCAACGGTCAGATTTCAAACATACACGGCAGCTTTACTTGGGCTACAAGTAAAGCTGACTCATCCAGCTCTGGATAAGATTTGCTCTTATTGTCTTCGCTCGAAGACATAGGATTTGGTGGAGCATCACTTCAGTCACTCTGACTTAGTTCACTTGGACCCCACTTAATAGTACGGTGGTTCCTATGACTCAACAAAGAAGAAAAGGAAACAACAAAACATCTAAGTCTTCGCGCTCCATAGTCTTCACACAATGTCTTCTCCTGTCATAGTCTTCAATAAGATTATCTTCATGTATCACCTTTGTTGTCAATGTCTTCATACATTTTTAGGGGTCATCTCCGGTAGGTAAACCGAATCAATGAGGGACTACTACCTGTGTTATCCTACAATTCTCACAAACACATTAGTCCCTCAACCAGGTTTGTCGTCAATACTCCAAAACCAACTAGGGGTGGCACTAGATGCACTTACAATCTCCCCCTTTTTGGTGATTGATGACAAACTGGTTGAAGTTTTCAACGGGGATAAAAGTATGTGAAATTGTAAAGGATAAAGGTATTGTCTTCGTAAGTAGCAAGAGGCTCCCCCTGAAGATGTGCATATAGTTGATTTGCCTTTGAATGCAAATGCACATGGCAGGTTGTACTTGTGGAGATCCCCTTCAACTTATGAAGACAAATCATCATGCACAATTGATATGTCGAATATAATGATATGCATAACAAAAAATGGATGTCTGCAAACAATGACTAAGTGCGGAATATAACGTAGCACATGCGGAATTTATCATCGCATTACAGAGTAGCAGAAAAACGTAGCAAACGACCATCAGTTTAAGTGTTACAACTCAAAGAACCAAATGTAGCAAAAACGAGAGTTGTAAACACTAGGAAAAATATAAAGCACCCGTCCATATGGACCCGCTTGAAGACTATCAACGCATATGCTTCTCCCCTTTTTGTCGGTAAGGACCAAAAAGGTTTGAAGACATAGAGCCTCTACTTGTTCCCAGTTGGATCAGGAGAGGATGCAGAGTCGGCGTTGGTGTTTGGTGGTGCAGAAGTAGTTGGTGCAGTGTTGACACGCGCTGAAGTAGGAGGTGGTGAGGTAGCATCATCTTGATCATCGATCACCCTGGCGTCAACTGTTGCAGCGGAGGAGGAGTAGTCAGAGTCTTCAAGAGACGGAGTTCGACGCAGAACAGCATTCCTTGGAGGAGTGTGGTCAAACTTGAATCTTTCTGTGAAGCCATCGTCTTGAAGATCCGCTTCAGCACTCAGCAAAGTTAAACTCTTCCATGACCTCCGACGGGTTTCATGAGCAACAAAGGCATTTTTGGTGGCAAGATTGCGAATGCGATTGACGTTCACCAAGAGGCTTTGCATCTGACGCTTCAGCCAGTAATGATGCTTGTCCTATTTCTGATGGAGGGCAACCAGAAGCTCTCGGTTATTAAGAACACGAGAACGCTTCCGAGGCCTTCGAGCAATGGTGCTCTCAGTGGCTTCAGTTTCAGCATGTCGAGGTAGACGAGTACGGCCAGCCAGAGGATAAACGCGAGAGACTGCTGAAACTCCTTCAATTTGCTGAGTGAAGCTCTGGTAATCAGCGTTGTGAAGACTAACAGGCTCTTTGGCAGGCTCTTGGTATATGGCTTCAGCTGACATATCAACCTCTGGCAAGAATATATGATGGTTGCGAGCAGAGGGCTGATAGGTGATAGCTGAATGAAGCTTGATGAGGCGCATAATCCATGGAGCATAGAACTTCAGACCGAACAGATCAGAGCCAGACACAGCCAACTGCCGGATGAAGAAATCTTGAGCATTGAAGCTGATGCCATTGAAGATATATAAGACCAATTTCTTCATTGTGCCTTCAAGCTTGGCTGATGCAGAATGCCCTTAGACAGGCCATAGAGTACGCCTGATGATATGATAGATGGTTCGTGGCAGATACTCTAGGTCTTCAACAAAGAATTCCTTTGGATATTCGGCATCGCTGGGCAAAGACTTCATCATGCTCAGCATTTGGCTCATGTTGGGCTTGCGCTTCTGAAAGATGCTTTCCAAAGCTTCATTGTGCAGTTGACAGCCAGGTTCATACAATTCTCCTGGAGTGGGCAGGCCAGTAAGCTCAATGAGATCAAAGGCTTTGGCTTCATGATGAACATTGCCTGTCATCCACTCAGGGACCCATGTCTTCGGATCCCTGCTATAGCCTTGAATGTGGAGGGTTGCATAGAATTGCAGAAGCAGCTCTTCATTCCAATGCTCCTTGTCAGTCACAAAGTTGAGCAGGCCAGCATCGCGGAAGCAATCAAGAGCTTCCTCAAGACAGGGTGATGAGGACATGACTACCTTGGATACGACCAAAAATATTGCATACATGTATATTTGTGAGGTGATTTCTAATGCAAACTATGCAACAATTTATTTATGTTATCCAGAACAAAAATACTTCACAGACTTTTGTGCCATGTCTAATTCCAGGTGCATGGGACATTTGTACAATTCACATATGAAGATAAGGGAAAAAGAGAAGTTTAGGGGCTGTTCAAAAAGTTCTCTCACGTCACTTTTGGGCCAAGAGAAGATAGAGTCCAAGTCTCTCACGTTCTGCATCCAGATTCGGACTGCACAGACATACCTGACTCAAAACGGCAAGAACTCCTTCATACGGACTCCGAATTGGGTGATTCTTTTTTTGTTGGAAACTAGATTTCATACACTTTCCAACCCAATTGGAATCACCTTAAAATTCGTCCGGAGCATTGAGATCCCGACGAAACAATCTGACGCTGCAGCAGAATCCGAGTCAAACTACAAGTCCAAAGGTGTTACATCACCTCCACTTGGGCCCATGAGCCTTGTACGACCTAGGGTTAGTTTTAGGCTGCCTTGGGACGTCCTTCCTCCTCCTTGGCTGCCACCCCTTGCTCCTATATAAGTAGATCCATCTAGTACCTTTTTCTGAGGGATTTGTTTAGTCAAAAGTTAGCCATTGCAACTTCGTGTACTTCGTTTGTGTCCAACGACCAGACCAAGACCGCTTACGGATCCCCACCTTTATCAATACATCATTTATATTTGCAATATTCAGATTGCTTTATCATATTCTTGCTTGTTCTTCGATTGCATGCAGGAATAGACCTTCGTGGTCAGGCTGATCGTGCTTCTGGCATTGTCAGTAACCCCTGGAGATTGGTTTAGCGATTGCTAAGGCGCAACATTGTGCACGTTTGTAGTCGGATCGTCAAAGTCGTCTCCACCAAATCGATAGTTATCATCTCATCGAAAGATCGGGCCCCTCGCCTCTATCACAGGGCAATCCAGCAATAGCTTCAGTGTCAAGACGCATGTGAGGGAAAATGCGCCCTTGATCATAGAGTACTCTTGAGTAATAACTGCGCTGTTGATGGCTCCAGAACCTATCTGATGATATTCTTGGCTTGGAATAGGGGTTCTTGGCGCTGTCAAAGAATGTGTTGTGCGCGGTGAAGCTATTGGCATTGAAGGACCCGTGGGAGGTGGCAATACCTGGAAACCTTGGCAGTCTTGGCTTAGGCTTCTGAACTTGAGGCATGTGCTCAACATGATGGTCAAACTGAGGACCAGCAGCATGCGGTCCAGCAGGTGGTGGAGTCAGAATGGGCCATCGAATAGTGATGAGCTGATCATCTTGGTTGTAAGCTTGCTCAATTGTATGGGGCCTTGGAGGCGGAACAGGAGCAGAGGCAGTGGCTTCAGGCTACTGATTTTCTTCAGGTGCAGCACTTGCTTCAGGTGCCACATTTGCTTCAGCCATGACCACGTCATTGGCTTCAGTGTTGGTGGTGGCAGCCTCTGAATTTGTAACTTCCACTTCAGGAGCTGGAGGGTCGGACATGTTCTCCTCGAGAACAGGGGGTGTGGCAGCACGTGCTTCTTCTTCTTGGGGTTGTTCTTCTTCGGCTGATGCAGCCGGAATATCTTCAGCCCCTTTGGCTTCAGATTCTGAGAGGTTCACAGTGGGAGCATCTTTAGGAATAGATTGTTGCTCTTCTCCTTCTGGAACACTTGGGGTGACGACTTGAGGCCTTGGTCCTTTGCAAAGCCTGCGAAATGCTGGCGACGCCTGAGGGGATGGAGTTGGTTGGGCCTCAAAGTCTTCATCTTCAAGCACCGAACTGGTGACTTGAGTTGGTTGGGGAGTTGCTGGTGTCTCTTGTGGGTGATCAGCCCATGAGTCATCGTGTGCAATTGGCGGCAATGGACGACCAATGCTGATGCGTTCGCTGTTCGTAAGAACAGGTGAAGATTCCACGTTGTACTCGATCTGAGGAAGAACTACATCATCTTCAACATTGTCGTGAGGACCAATGTCTTCAGCTGCGGTCGGGTCAACAGCTGGAATGTCTTCAGCCTCTGTGGGAGCAGGCTCATGGACTGTCATGCGACGTTCTCGGTGTGTAGATGCGGGACGAGCAACTTATATGGGCTCGACAAAGATGGGCTCTATGGAAGCAGCCTTGTCCTTCTTTGTCTTGCGCTTCTTGGTGGGTGGAGCTTCATCAGTAGTTTGCTTGCGCTTGCGAGCTTCAGCTTCAGCCACCTTTGTCTTCTTGAGCTCTGAAGCGGCTGGGGTGACCTTAGGCTTCGTGCCAGTCATGCTAGCAGGGAAGACAATGCTAGGCATTTCCTGCTTGGATTCTTCAGCATCGGGCACAGGTTGCTTCTTCTTCTTGGCAGCCATCCTAGGGTCAATGCTAGGACGCCCAAGGGCCTTGCGCTTTTCAGCTTCATTATAAGCTTGAACGCATTTGGCAGCCAAGGCCTTGATTCACTCACGAGAACCTTTGGCTTCTTCACGCCTCTTGCGAAAGGCTTCCTTGAGCTCATGCATCATGACTTTGAAGTTTTGAATCTCTTGGACGCTGAGCTTGTCCACATGCTTCTTGAACTGAGCCTTTTCAAAATCAATCTTTTGCTTCAGCTCAACAATTCTCTAAGCAAGAGCTAGCTCAGAAGCAATGGCGCCATGGAAGGAGACGCTGAGGCCAACTGGAAGCTGAAGATCGTCGAAGCTGAGGTTGGGGGTGTCAAACCATTCATCAATGAAATTGTTGAGCACTTCCACGTCGAAGAGCGTCAAAACATTGAATATTTCTGCGTCTTGCTTGCTCTTGATCAATTGCTCCAGAGCATCGTCACCTAGATCTTCATCGCTCGAGAGATCAAAGGCTTCATTGGCAGTTTTCAGAACAGCATCAGGAGTGAGAGCTGGACTGGGGTTGTGCAAGGGCTTCTTCCTTAGCTGTGTGCTCTTGGAGATGCGAGAGTGCTCCTCAGACTGCACACTTGGTGCTGGTGGAGCAGTGGCCAAAGGCTTCACTCTCGAAGCAATTGGTGGAGTGGTCTTTAAAGCCTTGGATTTCTTCTTCTTCTTGGGCTTCGGAGTTGCAGGCGCTTCATCAGAATCAGCGTCATCTGTAGGTTGATCCACATCCGCCCCTTGAACCCTGATGTGACTGATGAGGCCTTCTAAGTTGTAGAAAGGCCCAACCAGGTTTGGTTCAGTTTCGCGCGTGCCATCAGCACGGGGCGCAAAGGGGCCAGGATTGAAGTCCAATCGCCAGTTCTTCTTGTTCTCTTTGGCTGAGTTTTTGGCATATTGAAGATTTTGCCTGAACAAATTGTCGTCGCGACACCAGAGCAGAGAAGAAGGATCAGCATCAGCAGGTTGAGGCCCTCTGTCCATGCAAGGGTAGAAGCCTTGAGCAATGGCTTCAGCTCGAGTCTTGGGTGGAAGATTTTTGTAGGTAATATCTCCCCATGGATGCTTGATGGCGTTCTTTTCAGCATACTCTTGGGTCATGAACCTGTACTTGAACCATTGTTCAGCCCAATATCTTCGAATCATTGGATTCGTGTCTTCCTCTGATTGTAATCCTCCTCAGGATCAGTCTTGTACATCTCACTTAGATCTGGAGGCAAATCTTTAGAGGTGTTGCCACGACGCTGTCTGCCACCCTTCCTAACTGACTTGTCGGTTGCCATTGGTTTTAATAAAAAAGGCTTCAAACTTAATGGCTTCAACACTGGCAAATGCTTCAGTCTGCCGGTCAGACAGGAACTGGCTTCAGGAGAGTGAATATGAAGCTGCAAGAATTCTCCAAATGAATGCAGACTATGAGAACCAAGGGATTCTCCCACGGACATGTACCTGTGATAGCATTAGAGATGCGAGGGAAGGGGAAGAGGTCATATGCATTCTCAGAAGCTTTAGAAGATAAATCAGTTTAGAAGACTTTGACCTCATAGCGCGAAGACATTCACTTATATGATGAGAGTTGGTTCCAGATTTGTACGAATCCATGAATAGGTACAAGTGAGGAATCTAACTATGTTTGAAGCATATGTGAATGTACTAGGCAAGATATGAAATGCAGACAGGATAGATCTATATATGTGTAGGCAGAAACTTCTTGTGGTAAAAGTGATGAATCTTTCTGGATCAAGAAGATGGTAAAAAGAAAGTTTAATTTACCACACGATGAACTGCTTAGACGGAGAGGAGTTGGATGCCCAGCAGTTCGATCTTCCGTGCCCTAACTTGGTGACGGAGGACAGCTACGGCGACGGCGGAGTAGACGATGTCTGCGGCCGGCGTGAAGACGGCGTCGACGATGTCGCAGCAGCGAAGCGCTTCGTCGTCGGCGTCGTCGGGAGCTAGCGGAGGCGCTAGGGTTGGTCAAGGTGGAGAGGTGGTAGAAGAATTTTTGACCGTGATGGGACGTGCATTTATAAGCATGGGAGACGGCACAGCGCAATTACGCAGGTGCCCCTGGCGGTTCACATCTAGGGACACGTGGCGGACATGTAACACATTGGGAGTAGTCCCACGATCCCACGTACGCCATGACTGTCGGAGTGGTCGTTCCGGCTTCTCCAGGTTTCAGGCATAAAGGATGGAGCATTAAAATCAGATTTAAAGTTTGTCTTCGTATCTTCTGCTGACAAGGACGCAGAGAAGATATTCGACAGTTCCAACGGAATGCATATGATTTGGACAGACGGAGTTTGAGATGAGAGAGCATAGAGAGGTTAGGGTCCGATCACATTCACTTAGTTCAAAATATTCAAATAAGAAGACATAGCTATAAGTGAATGTTGTAGAGGACAGAACACAAGTCTATATTTTTCCTATACGAAGATAAACCAAGTGTGAAGACTTTGCAAATGTAACGCCACGAGAAACACTTCAAACAAAGATTTGGTGGTGGCGTTACCCACCGTATAGGAAGTATTAGACCAAGACACGGCGCACAACTATCGTGGCGCTCCGAAGTCAAATTCCGCGTTAATGTATTCACACTTAGAAGGTAAGTCTTCATTGATTGAAGATATACTTTACTTCGTGTGTTGCACATCTAAGTCATCAATATGCATAAGTGTTAGGATGTGTACCTGATTACAGGACATTTGAGGATTCTAAGATATTTAGCTCACACCGCAACTTGCAAAACCTTTTCTCATCCAAGGGCTTTGTGAAGATATCTGCCAGTTGCTCTTCAGTGTTGACGTGTATGATATCAATATCTTCCTTCATGACATGATCTCTGAGAAAGTGATGACGAATTTCAATGTGCTTTGTCTTCGAGTGCTGAACTGGGTTGTTGGCAATCTTGATAGCGCTTTCATTATCGTAGTAGAGTGGCACATGCTTCAGATGGACACCATAGTCCTTGAGCGTTTGCTTCATCCAGAGAAGCTGAGCGCAGCAAGATCCAGCAGCAATGTATTCAGATTCAGCAGTGAAGAGTGATACACAGTTCTGCTTCTTTGAAGACCAACAGACAAGAGATCGTCCTAGAAAGTGACATGTGCCTGATGTAGACTTGCGATCAACTTTGTCACCAGCATAATCAGCATTTGAGAATCCAACTAGATCAAACTCTGAGCCCTTTGGATACCATAATCCTAGTGTTGGGGTGTAAGCCAAATATCGAAGTATTCGCTTCACAGCTAAGTGCTGCGACTCCTTTGGTGCCGCTTGATATCGAGCACACATGCAAACACTAAGCATAATATCTGGCCTAGATGCACATAAATAAAGCAAAGAACCAATCATGGAGCGGTATACCTTTTGATCGAACTCTTTACCATTGGCGTCGGGACCCAGATGGTGTTTAGCTGGCATAGGCGTCGAGTACCCTTTGCAGTCTTGCATTCCAAACTTCTTCAGGCAGTCTTTAAGGTACTTCTCTTGAGATATGAAGATGTCGTTGCTTTGCTGACGAATTTGAAGACCAAGGAAGAACTTCAGCTCACCCATCATGGACATCTGATATTGCTCTTGCATCATGTGACCAAACTCATCACTGTATCTTTTGTCAGTGTAGCCGAAGATAATGTCATCCACATATATTTGGCAAACAAACAGTTCATCATCATATGTCTTCATGAAGAGCGTGGGATCTAGGGATCCAGGTTTGAAGCCTTTGCTCTTCAGGAAGTCTTTGAGTGTGGAATACCAAGCATGAGGCGCTTGTTTGAGGCCATACAGTACCTTGTTGAGTTTGTATACCATGTCAGGACGTTTTGGATCTTCAAAGCCAGGTGGTTGTGCAACATGCACCTCTTCTTCAATCCTTCCATTGAGAAAGGCACTCTTTACATCCATTTGATACAGAAGTATGTTGTGATGATTTGCATAGGCTAGCAGTATACGAATAGCTTCAAGTCTAGCCACAGGAGCAAATGTTTCATCGAAGTCAATCCCTTCCACTTGAGTGTATCCTTGAGCAACGAGACGAGCTTTGTTTCTGACAACTTGACCATGCTCATCTTGCTTGTTGCGGTAAATCCATTTTGTGCCTATTATGTTGTGCTTGCGAGGGTCAGGACGGTTGACAAGTTCCCACACATTGTTCAGCTCAAAATGTTGAAGCTCTTCTTGCATTGCTTGAATCCATTCGGGTTCCATAAAAGCTTTAGCAACTTTCTTGGGGTTCAGATATTGAGACCAAAGCAAAGTGCCCACAGAAATTTGCAAGCTGTGTTGCTCTTGAACGAGTAAGTGGACCAGGTGCATTTATCTGTCAATTATCTTCTCAACTTGTACTTCATTTGCAACACGAGGATGAGCTGGACAAAGATTTTGCTCTTGATGTACATTGTCATCATCAGGAGGGTTGTCTTCAGGCTGAGCATTGTTGTCAGGTTGATTTGGAGTAGAAATTATGAGTTCCTCGTCAAGCTGTGCTTCAGTAGGCATGATCTCACCGGTTCCCATTGGCTTGATAGATTCATTTGGTGAAGCCTTATCTAGCATATTTGGCAGGAACTCTCTTTGTGAACCATTTGTTTCATCAAACCGCACATCCACAGTTTGAACTACATTATGGAGAAAGATGTTGAAAACTCTGTAGGAGTGTGAGTCTTTTCCATATCTGAGCATGAAGCCTTCATGTGCTTTTGGTGCAAACTTTGACTTGTGATGTGGATCCTTGATCCAGCACCTAGCTCCAAATACTTTGAAGTAACTTACGTTAGGCTTCTTTCCAGTGAGGAGTTCATAGGATGTTTTCTTCAGAAGCTTGTGAAGATAAACACGGCTGATGATATGGCATGCAATATCAATAGCTTTGGGCCAGAACCTTCTTGGTTCTTGTATTCATCGAGCATCGTTCGAGCCATCTCAATTAAGGTTCTGTTCTTGCGCTCTACAATGCCATTTTGCTGAGGTGTGTATGGGGCTAAGAACTCATGAGTGATCCCCATTGTATCCAGATAAAGATCAAGGCTGGTGTTCTTGAACTCAGTGCCATTGTCACTTCTAATATGCTTGATCTTGACACCATAGTTGTTCATGGAACGGTTGGCGAAGCGTCTGAAGACATCTTGCACTTCAGTCTTGTAGAGAATTATGTGCACCCATGTGTATCTTGAATAATCATCAACAATGACGAAGCCATAGAGACAAGCTGTGGTAGAGAACGTGGAGTAGTGAGTAGGACCAAATAAGTCCATGTGAAGCAGCTTGAAGGGTTTGGATGTCGTCATGATTGTCTTCGAGGGATGTTTGGCCCTAGTCATCTTCCCAGCTTCACAGGAACCAGATAAATGATCTTTCTTGAACTTGACGTCCTCGATGCCTACGACGTGCTTCTTCTTTGCGAGAGTGTGCAAGTTCCTCATGCCAGCATGTCCTAGCCTCCGATGCCAGAGCCAGCACTCTGAAGCTTTTGCTAGAAGACATACGACCATCTGCGGTCCAGCTGAGAAATCTACCATATACAGATCACCTTTTCTATATCCTTCAAATACTAAAGACTTGTCAGATTCCTTTAGTACAAGGCAACGAAATTTACCAAATATCACAATCATGTTTGAGTCACAAAGCATCGAGACAGACATTAAGTTGAAACCAAGAGATTCAACAAGCATGACTTTATCCATGTGCTGATCTCTTGAGATTGCAACTCTACCTAGACCCAACACTTTATTTTACCAGTATCAGCAAATGTGATGTGACTCTTGTTAGATGGACGTAAGGTTGAGTCCATGAGAAGACTTCGATCTCCAATCATATGATTTGTGCATCCGCTGTCCATAATCCATTCTGAATACTTTGGTGTCACTCCCTACAATGCAGTTAGGAGGATAGGCTTCACCAAAAGCCATTGTGAAGCATAAACATTTGACATACTAGTGGACTATGAAAGCTTAGATCCAAGTTAGGACTGATAAGATGATTAACAAGTGATTCATGAGCAGAATGGATAGTAAATCATTTGGGCATTTAATCTTGTGCCCTACAAGTGTTTTAGGTCCCCGGCAATAGCATCAGATGCCTTTGATTTTCGGCTAGAGACCTTTCCCTGCAAGAGAAAGTCAGTTCTTCTTAACCACCCACATCTTCTGGGGTGACTTAGAAGCAATGAGTCTAAGAGCAGCATCTGAGAATTTTGGCTTTAGAGCCCTAGCAAATAGTCTTGCAGGAGGAGAATAATACTCATAAGAATAAGCAGAAAAATTCTTTGTTTTATGAATATAGCGGTTTGAGGAAACACGCTCATATTCATGGGTCTGAGTATAGTTTTCCTGCAAAACATTGGCATTAGGGTGACTCGGGTGAGTCTTTTGTCTGTATGAAGCCTTAGGACCATATGAAGCCTTTGGTCTGGGGTTTGTCTCCTTCCCAAGTGGTGTCATGATAACATTTGCTGGAAGTTTCTCAAGACAACCTTTGGGTACCCAGATCTTCTTCATAGGTGGCCCGTTCCTGCAGTTAGTACCATTATACCTGGCAAACACTTCACCATTTTGATTCTTAATCAGTTTATAGTTTGCATCAAAGGATTCATCAATGATAATAGGATTAGCACAAGTGAAGCCAGACAGGGTAGATGGATCTACTCACGGTTCCTTTGCAGCAACCCATGTGGTTTTGGGATACTACTCAGGCTTCCAGTATGAACCATCAACATTCATTTTCCTGTCAAACCCAACACCCTCTTTCCTAGGGTTTCGGTTCAGTATCTGCTTTTTGAGGACATCACATAGAGTCGGATGCCCTTTGAGGCTTATTTACATCCCTGTTTCAAGCAAAGTCTTCAACCTAGCATTTTCATCAGCAATAGTAGTGGTATCCTCAGCAGAGGGGTTAGTTACCACATCATTTGTTGAAGATATTGCAACACTGGCAGCAGTAGAACATTCAGCAACAGATGTAGCGTTATCATGCTCAATGCATTTTAGGCATGGTGGTTCAAACTCTTCCTGAGCGGAGCTGGTCAGTTGTGCGCGGAGTGACTCATTTTCTTTTTGAAGATCTTCATGAGCCGCTTTCAATTTCTCAAGTTCTCGCTTCCTTTGAAGGTAATCATGGGAAAGCTTTTCATGAGTTTTTGAGAGCGATTCATAAAGACCTTCAAGTTCCTCGTACTTAACATGAAGATTTTTTATGTCTTCAATTAAGGACTGAGAACGGGTCATTTCCGCGTCCAACAGGTCATCGCTCTTGTCTAACAATTTTTGAATATGTTCCATAGCTTTCTGCTGTTCAGTGGCAATTTTAGCAAGTGTTTTGTAGCTAGGTTTTGATTCACAATCAGAGTCATCTTCACTGGATGTTTGAAAGTAAGCATCGCGTGATTTTACCTTGGCACCGCGTGCCATGAAGCAGTAGGTGGGAGCAGAGTCGTCGTCCTCATCATCAATGTTGGAGACGGGGCCATTGTCTTCAGTGTTGAAGATGGACTTGGCAACGTAGGCTGTGGCTAGAGCCAGACTTGTGGCACCAGAATCAGACTCCTCCTCAGACTCCACTTCTGCCTCTTCTGAGGCAGACTCCTCCTCTGAATCCATCTCCTTGCCAACAAACGCACGAGCATTGCCAGATGAATTCTTCTTGTGTGATGAATACTTTGATGAAGACTTGGAAGAAGACTTTGAGTATTTCTTCTTTTTCTTGTCATCAGAATCATATTCCTTGCTCTTCTTCTTCTCCTTCTTCTCATTGTCCCACTGAGGACACTCAGAGATGTAGTGACCAGGTTTCTTGCACTTATGACCTGTTCTCTTCTTGTAGTCATGGGTAGAAGCTTCATCATTTCTTGAGCTGGATCGTGAAGACTTTCTGAAGCCTTTCTTCCTAGTGAATTTCTGGAACTTCTTCACAAGAATGGCAAGCTCCTTTCCAATGTCTTGAGGATCATCAGAACTGCAGTCGGATTCTTCTTCAGATGAAAAAACAGCCTTTGCCTTTAAGGCGCGAGATCGGCCATAGTTGGGACCATAGATGTCACGTTTCTCAGATAGCTGGAACTCATGTGTGTTGAGCCTCTCAAGTATGTCAGACGGATCAAGAGTCTTGAAGTCAGGGCGTTCTTGAATCATCATGGCAAGGATATCAAAAGAGCTATCAAGTGATCTCAGGAGGGTCTTGACGATTTCATGCTTGGTGATCTCAGTGGCGCCAAGTGCCTGAAGCTCATTTGTGATGTCAGTGAGACGATCGAATGTGTGCTGGACATTCTCATTGTCATGTCTCTTGAAGCGATTGAAGAGATTGCGAAGGACACTGATCCTTTGATCTCTCTGGGTTGAGACGCCTTCGTTGACCTTTGAGAGCCAGTCCCAGACTTCCTTTGACGTTTCCAGGGCACTTACACGACCATACTGTCCTTTGGTCAGATGACCACAGATGATGTTCTTGTCCGTTGAATCTAGTTGAACGAGCCTCTTGACATCAGCAGGGGTGATACCTTCACTACTCTTGGGAACGCCGTTCTTGACGACAAACCAAAGGTCCACGTCAATGGCTTCAAGGTGCATGCGCATCTTGTTCTTCCAGTAGGGATATTCGGTGCCATCGATGACGGGGCACGCAACGGAGACTTTGATTATCCCTGCAGTCGACATAGCTAAAACTCCAGGTGGTTAAACTGAATCACACAGAACAAGGAAGTACCTTGCTCTGATACCAATTGAAAGTGCAGTATATCGACTAGAGGGGGGTGAATAGGCGATTTTTATGAAATGTTTCAAAACATGAAAGTTTCGAAGACAAAGGATAAGTTCAATACTATTTATATGCAGCGGAAAGTAGACTACACTAGACAAGACATAGTCAGGTATTCAATAAAGTGAAAGCATGAAGACTAATAGTAGCTAGGCAGTAAGGATCAAGATGGAAGAAGGAATGAAGCCAATCAGAACAAGTAGTCACACAGTGAAGTCAATCAGATAAGGCAAGCAGGCAATGACTTCACAACGTAAGACAGTAAGTAAAGGGAAGGAAAGGATAGAACCAGTAGCTCGGGGAAGACAGTGATTTGTTAGACCAGTTCCAGTTGCTGTGACAACTGTACGTCTGGTTAGGGAGGCTCAGATTTAACTCAGAAGACCGCGTCTTCACCTTATTCCCCTTGATCTAAGGACACCTAGTCCTCGCCCAATCACTCTGGTAAGTCTTCAAGGTAGACTTCCAAACCTTCACAGACTTTGTTTCGCGGCGATCCACAATGACTCTTGGATGCTCAGAACGCGACGCCTAACCGATTGGAGGAAACACAGTCCTTAAGTGTAATAAGTCTTCAGGTCACACAGACAGAAAGACTTTAGCGATGCATAACACTCTTTAGCTCTGGGTGTTTTGGCTTTGTCCTCGCAAGGATCTTTCTCTCAAATGCTTCGGAGGTGGGTTGCTCTCAAATGACAAAAGCCGTGCAATAACTCTGAGCAGCCACCAATTTATGGTGTAGGGGGTGGGCTATTTATAGCCACTGGGCAACCCGACCTGATTTGTCGGAAGTGACCCTGGGTCACTAGCAAACTGACACGTGTTCCAACGGTTAGATTTCAAACACACACTTCAACTTTACTTGGGCTACAAGTAAAGCTGACTCATCCAGCTCTGGATAAGATTTGCTCTCATTGTCTTCGCTCGAAGACATATGATTTGGTTGAGCATCACTTCAGTCACTCTGACTTAGTTCACTTGGACCCCACTTAACAGTACTGTGGTTCCTATGACTCAACAAAGAAGAAAAGGAAACAACGAAACAGCTAAGTCTTCGCGCTCCATAGTCTTCACACGATGTCTTCTCCTGTCATAGTCTTCAATAAGATTATCTTCATGTATCACCATTATTGTCAATGTCTTCATACATTTTTAGGGGTCGTCTCCAGTAGGTAAACCGAATCAATGAGGGACTACTACCTGTGTTATCCTGCAATTCTCACAAACACATTAGTCCCTCAACCAGGTTTGTCGTCAATACTCCAAAACCAACTAGGGGTGGCACTAGATGCACTTACAGGATCAATGATCACTCAATAATGTAGTAAGGAAATAGCACATTTGGTACCAGATCTTGTCAATTCTCACACCTACACAAGTAAAGTTTTGGAAGTAGCTTGGTGAGGATGGTGGCACAAAAGTTAGGCAATTGTTAGCAGGATTCGATAATGTTGAAAAATGTTCACAAGTTTGCAAGTGCAACAGGTAGACCAATAGCAACATGTGGAACACGGAAACTAACACACGGATAGATAAATGGGGTCATGCAACCAAGGAAAAAGCTCAGAATGTGGTATCCACGGAAAATGCTCTTGTTGCACAACACTAGAAAGACGCTAGCACGATTGTTCAATAGGCGGATATGAAATGTGCACTACCTATAAGAGACAAAACATAGCGACTTCGTATCCCAAGTATGCTATTATGTATGATTCGCGATGGTATTTGGAAGATGATCCAAGATGATTGAGTATGGCAAATTTTGTATGCAATGTGGTATGGTGCCACGGCTCTTGCATGCAAGCTTGCTCTTTTTTTGGCTTAAAAGCTTTTCTTTCTCGCTCTTTTGATATCTTTCTTTGGCCACTTTTGCAGAATGCTCGAACCAAGATAACAATGGTGTGTGCGGCAATAATGTATGACACTATAGATGATACATTGATATATGCACGCAATGGGAGGTGCGTATCGATGCATTCCGTTGACAGGCGCCGGATGTCCGGGCGTCTGGCCGGATGTCCGGGGCTCCAAATCCGTGGATGAACTCATGGGAAAAAGGAAAATTCAGGGAAAAATTCATGGAATTTCGTGGATGGAAATTTTGGAAAACCGGAGGGAAGCTAGATCCACTAGTAACACAGCAAATCCATGGATCAAATTCAACAAAACATCTTCAAACCAACAAATAAAAAATTGGTAAGGATTTTTTTGTGGGGATTTTGGACAAACAGAGCAAAAATAGGCTAGAAAACGAGGATAGGGGATCCAAATTCGTGATCAACCAAGGCTCACGATACGAAGATGTTATGGGGTGGGCCGATGTTTCACAATTGGAGCGGATCCTCCAAAGAACTCGAAGAACACGAGAGGGGAAACGAGAGGAAACACTCAGATTGACTTGATCCAATCACCATGTACTAGGTCCGAACACACAAAGAGGTAACAAAGATCCAAATCCAACAAAGGGGGATACAAAAGGGAAACTAGTTCATCTCAAATTCTCAATCCTAGAAGGAAGGTGATCTTGAATCCACAAGGGATCTTCGCACAATGGGGTATTCAATCCATGTGGGGATCTTTGAAGGAAATATGCCCTAGAGGCAATAATAAAGTTGTTATTTATATTTCCTTATATATCATCATAAATGTATTTTATTCATGCCAGAATTGTATTAACTGGAAACTTGATACATGTGTGAATACATAGACAAAACAGAGTGTCCCTAGTATGCCTCTACTAGACTAGCTCGTTAATCAAAGATGGTTATGTTTCCTAACAATAGGCATGTGTTGTCATTTGATCAACCGGATCACATCATTAGGAGAATGATGTGATGGACAAGACCCATCCGTTAGCTTAGCACTATGACCGTTTTGTTTTATTGATATTGCTTTCTTCATGACTTATACATGTTCCTCTAACTATGAGATTGTGCAACTCCTGAATAACGGAGGAACACCTTGTGTGCTATCAAATGTCACAACATAACTGGGTGATTATAAAGATGCTCTATAGGTGTTTCCGAAAGTGTTTGTGGTGTTGGCATATATCAAGATTAGAATTTGTCACTCCGAGTGTCGGAGAGGTATCTCTGGGCCCTCTCAGTAATACACATCATAATAAGCCTTGCAAGCAAATGACTAATGAGTTAGTCATGAGATGATGTATTACGGAACGAGTAAAGAGACTTGCCAATAACGAGATTGAACTAGGTATGGTGATACCGACGATCGAATGTCGGGCAAGTAACATACCGATGACAAAGGGAACAACGTATGTTGTTATGCGGTTTGACCGATAAAGATCTTCGTAGAATATGTAGGAACAAATATGAGCATCTAGGTTCCGCAATTTGTTATTGACTGGAGATGTGTCTCGGTCTTGTCTACATAGTTCTCTAACCCATAGGGTCCGCATGCTTAACGTGCGATGACGATCGATATTATGAGTTTATGTGTTTTGATGTACCAAAGGTTGTTCGGGGTCCTGAATGAGATCACGAACATGATGAGGAGTCTCAAAATGGTCGAGACATAAAGATTGATATATTGGAAGGTTATATTCAAACACCGGAAGGGTTCCGAAGTGTATCGGGTATTTTTTGGAGTACCGGGAGGTTACCGGAACCCCGAGGGAGCCTATGGGCCTTATTGGGCCCTAGTGGAGAAAGAGGGAAGCAAGCATGTGATGGGGCGCCCCCTGGGCCCAAACCGAATTGGTTTAGGTCTTGGGGGTGGCCCCCTCTTTCCTTCTCCCCTCCTCCTCTTTCCTCCTTCTCCTAGTAGGAATAGGAAAGGGGGGGGGGCAAACCTACTTGGAGTAGGATTGCCCCCCCATGGCGCGCCTCCTCCCCTTGGTCGGCCTCCTCCTCTCTCCCTCCTTTATATATGTGGGGAGGTGACACCCCATAGACAAACAAGTTGATTTCTTAGCCGTGTGCGGTGCCCTCCTCCATAGTTACACATCTCGGTCATATTGTCGTAGTGCTTAGGCGAAGCCCTGCGTCAGTAACTTCATCAACACCGTCACCACGCCGTCATGCTGATGAAACTCTTCCTCGACCACAACTGGATCAAGAGTTCGAGGGACGTCACCGAGCTGAACGTGTGCAGATCGCGGAGGTGCTGTGCGTTCGGTACTTGATCGATTGGATCGCGAAGACGTTCGACTACATCAACCACGTTACTAAACGCTTCCGCTTTGGATCTATGAAGGTACATGGACACACTCTCTCCGCTCGTTACTATGCTTCTCCTAGATAGATCTTGCGTGATCGTATTCCCCGACAGTGGTATCAGAGCCATGTCTATGCGTAGATGATATGCACGAGTAGAACACAATGAGTTTTTGGCGACAATAGTCATACCGCTTACCAGCATTGTGACACCCCGAGACCGGTGCACCAGGTGTCAGTCAGTTACTCGTAGCCGTTGCAATGTCATCTGCTTGCGTGTGCATCTTTGCCTTGTCATTGTGTGTGTTGCATCATCATGTTTTCAAAACTTGCATCCGTCCGAGTCCGCCCATCCTTTCCGTTGTCCGTTCTGAACCCAGACACACTTGCACGTGCCCGCGGCACCTCCGGATTTTATTTTATGAGTGATCGGAAAACTTCTCGGAATGGGTTGAAACTTGGCGTGTGGTCTTATTATAGCATAGGTAGACCGCCTGTCAAGTTTCGTCGCATTCAGAGTTCGTTTGATAGCCCAACGGTTAACCGTGTTAACCGCTAGAAGCCTTTCTCTTTTGGCCCAGCACCCCTTTCACACAACCCACCAAGCCCATTCTAACCCCTCCATGCTCTTGTTCGTTCGATCACGATCGCGTGGCCGCGAACCGCTCCTCATTTGGACACTCCTAGCTCCCTCTACCTATAAATATGTGTCCACCCCCGAAATTTCGCAAATCAAACCCTAGCCCCACTCCCACCGCGCAGCCGCACATGTCCGCCCGCCGCCGGACATGTCCACCGCCTCGAGCCACCTCACCCGACCAATCAGACGTCGCCACATCAGCTCCGCCACCTCCCGCAGCCACTCCCAAGCCGCCACGTCGCCCCCCCCCCCCCCCCCCCCCCCCCCCCCCCCCCCCCCCCCCCCCCCCCCCCCCC
>LR738713.1:266687338-266716183 GCA_902687465.1 Secale cereale | reverse complement strand
AACATTTGAAAAGTTCATTGAATTTCAGAGTGAAGTAGAGAATCGTCATAACAAGAAAATAAAGTTTCTATGATCTGATCGCAAAGGCGAATATTTGAGTTATGAGTTTGGTCTTCATTTGAAACAATGTGGAATAGTTTCACAACTCACGCCACCTAGAACACCATAGTGTAATGGTGTGTCCGAACGTCATAACCGTACTTTATTGGATATGGTGTGATCTATGATGTCTCTTACCGATTTACCACTATCGTTATGGGGTTATGCTTTAGAGACAGCCGCATTCACGTTAAATAGGGCACAATCTAAATCCGTTGAGACGACACCTTATGAACTGTGGTTTGGCAAGAAACCCAAGTTGTCGTTTCTTATAGTTTGGGGTTGCGATGCTTATGTGAAAAAGCTTCAACCTAATAAGCTCAAACCCAAGTCGGAGAAATGAGTCTTCATAGGATGCCCAAATGAAACTGTTGGGTAGACCTTCTATCATAGATCCGAAGGCAAGATATTCGTTGCTAAGAATGGATCCTTTCTAGAGAAGGAGTTTCTCTCGAAAGAAGTGAGTGGGAGGAAAGTAGAACTTGGTGAGGTAATTGTACCTTCTCCCGAATTAGAAAGTAGTTCATCACAGAAACTATTTCCAGTGATTCCTACACCAATCAGTGAGGAAGCTAATGACGATGATCATGAAACTTCATATCAAGTTACTACTGAACCTCGTAGGTCAACCAGAGTACGTTCCGCACCAGAGTGATACGGTAACCCTGTTCTTGAAGTCATGATTACTAGACCATGATGAACCTACGAACTATGAGGAAGCGATGATGAGCCCAGATTGCGCAAAATGGCTTAAGGCCATGAAATCTGAGATGGGATCCATGTATGAGAAGAAAGTGTGGACTGTGGTTGACTTGCCCGATGATTGGCAAGCCATTGAAAATAAATGGATATTTAAGAGGAAGATTGACGCCGATGGTAATGTTACTATCTACAAAGCTCGACTTGTTGCGAAAGATTTTCAACAAGTTCAAGGAGTAGACTACGATGAGACTTTCTCACTCGTACGATTCTTAAGTTTGTCCGAATCATGTTAGCAATTGCTGCATTTTGTGATTATGAAATCTGGCAAATGGATGTCAAAAATGCATTCCTTAATGGATATCTCAAAGAAGAGTTGTATATGATGCAACCAGAAGCTTTTGTCGATCCTAAAGGTGCTAACAAAGTGTGCAAGCTCCAGCGATCCATTTATGGACTGGTGCAAGCATCTTGGAGTTGGAATAGACGCTTTGATGAGGTGATCAAAGCATATGGTATTATACAGACTTTTGGAGAAGCTTGTATTTACAAGAAAGTGAGTGGGAGCTCTCTAGCGTTTCTAATATTATATGTGGATGACATATTGTTGATTCGAAATGATATAGAATTCCTAGATGGCATAAAAGGATACTTGAATAAGAATTTGTCAATGAAAGACCTCGGTGAAGCTGCTTATATATTGGGCATCAAGATCTATAGAGATAGATCAAGACGCTTAATTGGACTTTCACAAAGCACATACCTTGATAAAGTTTTGCAGAAGTTCAAAATGGATCAGTCAAAGAAAGGGTTCTTGCCTATGTTACAAGGTGTGAAGTTGAGTAAGACTCAATGCCCGACCACTGCAGAAGATAGAGAGAAAATGAAAGTCATTCCCTGTGCTTCAACCATAGGTTCTATCATGTATGCAATGTTGTGCACCTTGTTATAAATCTAGCGGGGAGGTACCAAAGTAATCCAGGAGTGGATCACTGGACAGCGGTCAAGAACATCCCGAAGTACCTGAAAAGAACGAAGGATATGTTTCTCGTTTATGGAGGTGACAAAGAGCTCGTCCTAAATGGTTACGTCGATTCAAGCTTTGACACTAATCTGGATGACTCAAAGTCACAAACCGGATACGCATTTTTGTTGAACGGTGGAGCTGTCAGTTAGTGCAGTTCCAAGCAGAGCGTCGTGGCGGGATCTACGTGTGAAGCAGAGTACATAGCTGCTTTGGAAGCATCAAATGAAGGAGTCTGGATGAAGGAGTTCATATCCGATCTAGGAGTAATAGCTAGTGCATCGGGTCCAATGAAAATCTTTTGTGACAAAACTGGAGCAATAGCCTTGGCGAAGGAATCCAGGTTTCACTAGAGAACCAAGCACATCAAGAGACGCTTCAACTCCCTCCGCGATCAAGTACAGGAGGGAGACATAGAGATTTGCAAAATGCATATGGATCTGAATGTCGCAGACCCGTTGACTAAGCCCCTTCCATGAGCAAAACATGGTCAGCACCAAGACTCCATGGGTGTTAAAATCATCACTATGTAATCTAGATTATTGACTCTAGTGCAAGTGGGAGACTGAAGGAAATATGCCCTAGAGGCAATACTAAGATTGTTATTTATATTTCCTTATATATCATGATAAATGTCCTTTATTCATGCTATAATTGTATTAACCGGAAACTTGATACATGTGTGAATACATAGACAAACCAGAGTGTCCCTAGTATGCCTCTACTAAACTAGCTCGTTAATCAAAGATGGTTATGTTTCCTAACCATAGGCATGTGTTGTCATTTGATCAACGGGATCACATCATTAGGAGAATGATGTGATGGACAAGACCCATCCGTTAGCTTAGCACTATGATCGTTTAGTTTTATTGCTATTGTTTTCTTCATGACTTATACATGTTCCTCTAACTATGAGATTGTGCAACTCCCGAATACCCGAGAAATACCTTGTGTGCTATCAAACGCCACAACATATTTGGGTGATTATAAAGATGCTCTACAGGTGTTTCCGAAAGTGTTTGTGGTATTGGCATAGATCAAGATTAGGATTTGTCACTCCGAGTGTCGGAGAGGTATCTCTAGGCCCTCTCGGTAATACACATCATAATAAGCCTTGCAAGCAAATGACTAATGAGTTAGTCACGAGATGATGTATTATGGAACGAGTAAAAAGACTTGCCGATAACGAGATTGAACTAGGTATGGTGATATCGATGATCGAATCTCGGGCAAGTGACATACCGATGACAAGGGGAACAACGTATGTTATTATGCAGTTTGATCGATAAAGATCTCCGTAGAATATGTAGGAACCAATATGAGCATCCAGGTTCCGCTATTGGTTATTGACCGGAGATGTGTCTCGGTCATGTCTACATAGTTCTCGAACCCGTAGGGTCCGCACGCTTAACGTTCGATGACGATCAGTATTATGAGTTTATGTGTTTTGATGTACCGAAGGTTGTACGGAGTCCCGGATGAGATCACGGACATGACGAGGAGTCTCGAAATGGTCGAGACATAAAGATTGATGTATTGGAAGGTTATATTCGAATACCGAAAGGGTTCCGAAGTGTATCGGGTATTTTTCAGAGTACTAGGAGGTTACCGGAACCCCCCCCCCCAGGGAGTCTATTGGCCTTACTGGGCCCTAGTGGAGAACGAGGGAAGCAAGC
The DNA here is from genome assembly GCA_902687465.1 of Secale cereale. Lineage (NCBI taxonomy): Eukaryota > Viridiplantae > Streptophyta > Magnoliopsida > Poales > Poaceae > Secale > Secale cereale. The sequence continues at coordinate 266,712,685 of LR738713.1, read as the reverse complement.
ATGTGATGGGGCGCGCCCCGTGGGCCCAAACCGAATTGGTTTAGGGCTTGGAGGCCGGCCCCCTCTTTCCTTCTCCCTTCATCCTCTTTCCTCCTTCTCCTAGTAGGAATAGGAAAGGGGGGCAAAACTACTTGGAGTAGGATTGCGCCCCCCCCCCCGGCACGCCTCCTCCCCTTGGCCGGCCTCCTCCTCACTCCCTCCTTTATATACGTGGGGAGAGGGCACCCCATAGACACACAAGTTGATTTCTTAGCCGTGTGCGGTGCCCAACTCCACAGTTACACACCTCGATCATATTGTCGTAGTGCTTAGGCAAAGCCCCGTGTCGGTAACTTCATGTAGCGACCACGGTTCCAATGAACCGAAGTCTTTGTGCTCAGTGTCATCCCTGGATCGGTATGCTGACACACACAGTACTCGAGGATTTATAACAGAGGTTCAATCACACTTTATTACATCGAAATCCTCGAAGAGGCAATATCCATTACACAAAAATCACTGAAGGCCATCTAAAAGAAGTAAACTACGGAAGCTATGAAGAGTAGTTGAGTCCATCCAACTCCACGGCAAACATTGAGTGCATGACAACGACCTAGAGCACCTTATTCCTCGTCTGAAAACTCTGCAACATGATACGTTGCAGCCATGTAGGTCAGCACATTGAATATGCTGGCAAGAACACACTGTAATGATAATGAGCAAAGCCTACAACTACATGCATATTTGGCTAGTGGAGACTGTAAGGTTTACTTTTGCATAAATCTATTTTTTTCCTACAACAAAGGAATGCATTTATTTAACTACTTTGTTAAATCTAAATCATGAACGGTTGAGAATGGTACCCCCATCTCAATCCCAAACCAAAGTCATTATTAACCCAACAAATTAGTAAAGTGATGAGATCAGTCCATAATTCAAATACCATGATACTCAAGATGTCCATAACCGGGGACACGGCTACTCATGAATAGTTTGTACACTCTGCAGAGGTTTGTGCACTTTTCCCCACACGACTCGATCTCCTCCGTTTGATTTCTCGCACTACAGGGTGTTTGAGAAATGGATGACCGAGACACAGTCTTTCAAAAGCATTAAATCTTTACCTTGGGTAGACCGTACCACCTACATCCGCTACTGTAATGCCCAGGATGGAGTTATACCTCCTACGTGTCGAGGCACGACTTAAAGGCATAAGTCCATCCTAGAATGATCTCAAGTTTGGTAATCTTTGCACAACTCATGTAAAAGAGGGGATTGTAAACATAAATAGTTTGCTTACACTCGCCACGTCACACAAATACAATTCATGTCTCAATCATCATACATTAAGAATATCACAACCCTCTAAGGGCAAAACCCAAATGTCAAGATACCAAACTTAAATAACATCCACAGGCGGATCGAATCCTAGTAGGAGTCTCCACTACTGATCATCCGGATATCGAACATAGTACTGACTACGCTCCTCGTCGTACTCCCAATCCAGCTCGGTGCCATCACCTGGATAGCTCACAACTGGACCTGCATCTGGTGTGGTGAAGTAACTGTGAGCCACAGAGGACTCAGCAATCCCGTTCCCGGGTAACAAGACTATTTAAGCCTTGGGAGAGGATAAGGCTGAAGAAAAGAATAAGTGTCTGCAGCAGCAACTAGCAACTAGATTACGTGAGTGAGAGCGAGAAGAGAAAACCTCGGGCGAGAAGTGATCACGAAGTGATCCTAGCTACAAGCTCAACAAACATAACCCCTCCGTGTTCAACTCCCGAATCCCTATTTGGAAATTGACGGTCACGGAACACACGCTGGTAGTGTATTAGAAACATTGTGTCAAGTTATCTACAACCGGATATTAACAAGCTCCCATCTGCCACATAACCGCGGGCACGGCTTTCGAAAGTTCATAACCCTGCAGGGGTGTTCCAACTTGACCCATTACAAGCCCACGATCCGCGGAGTCGCAACTCCAAAGTGGGAAGACCCGAGTATTCTCGGAATCCCGTGCTCAAGATATACCGAACTAAGGTAAGGCTAATCCAGCAAATCCTCCCGGCGTGTCGACACCCTGATAGTAGCCGCGCGTATCTAAGTCTCAGGACACGACCGGATGAGTCATCCTACAGGTGTATGCCAGATACCTCAGGTTGCCCCGAGGCGGCCCCGCAGTCTGCTCGTTTCGGACCAACACTCATGTGGAGCACTGGCCCGGGGTTGTTGATTAAGAAAGAGGGTTAATTACTCCCTATGCAAGTTTAGTTTGTTATTAGGCAAATAGTACCAACGTTGGGACTTGCTGGAAAAGACTTAGCACTTAGCGGTTTATCGAGGGGGTCCCATACACCCCAACCGTGTTAGGAACGCATAATCAAGGAACATAACACCGGTTTATACGGTTCCCAACGGCATGAGTGGAACAAATCACCAAGCAAAAGGCTTAGCCTTCCACCCTTGCCAATATATAGATGATTTCATTTTAAGCATTTATATAGTGTGATAAAACCAAACCAAACTTCAACATGTAGCAAGCATCTTCGATCTTCACCTGCAACTAGCAATGCTATAAGAAGGGCTGAGCGAAGCGTACTTAGCCAAGCAACGGTTTGCATAGGTAGGTTGGTTAAACAGGGCAATGGTTACAAGTAGGAGGCTGACAAGAAGATCATGGACATCGAGGCAAAACTATAGAGCGGAACTACTAGCAATAGGCAAAGATAGTAATGTTATCGGGGTTCGGTCATCTTGCCTGAAGAGAAGTCGTTCGGATCGTAAGAAGGGTCCTCGTGCTCAACCTCGTTGGAAATCTCGTGCTCGTACTCGAACTCAGTCTCTGCTTCCGGCTCTAAACAAAACAATCACACCAAGCACCAATCAACAAGATGCAATGCGCACTCGAAAATGATGGATGCATGATGGATGCACTAAGGATGCACACGGAGCACGGAAAAATAGCACTCAAGCAAAACACCTCAAAACATGATAACAATATGATATTATTAATCTACACAGAAAATCAATCAAGTTTCATATAAGATTCGCTGAAATCGAAGTTACGGGCTAAAAGTTATGCCCGAAACAAGAAATGAGCGAAAGCTGAAAATCACAGCAACATAGCAACTTCGGAGCACAAAATAATTAAGCTACAGCACTCAAACAACATGGCAAAGACCTAGAACACAAACTAGACATATACTACAGCAACTAAGTCCAAAGGTGCACCCCCAAAGGAGTCACAGTTCAATAGCAATGAGCTCGGACATATTGAACTTGACAATAAAATTCTGGCAGCAGAATTTTATTGAAACTTTGGAGCAAAAGATAAACATACTACAGCCATTTAAATAAACATGTGAGAACATGAATGGAAAGCCAACAATATATACTACAAGGAACAATCAAGATCCACTCCAAAACTAACATGGTTTGTCCTAGAACATCACTCAAACATGGCATCGGAACGTTACAGATTTCAGACTTAGTGAAAATCCACTAAGTCCTAAAACAGCAATTTCATCATGTCATCTAAAAGAGCATGTTTAAGTCACCGCGAAACTAAACATGGCAAGTGGTAAGCACCTCATCAAAGTACACATGATGGTGATTCCGAAACACACAAGCATGCTTCATGGAGATAAACACAACGATAGCAACGAGCTCAACAAGATGGCATTTCATAACAAGTGAAACAACATCACAGCCACATGGCACTTTGCAACGATGATAAACATGGCAAGAATAAATCTATCATGCAACCTATCATATACAACATGTAGATCATGGCAAGACGAACACGTGGACATGTCATTTGCATCATTCGGACAAACGAGCTAAAAGATATCACATGGCAAAGATGGCATAAAAACATCACATAACAGCAGTTTATATCACGATGCACTCTTGCAACAGCAAAACAAGCACCTAGATGATCTCTAACATGCATGACAACAAAAGATAAAACGTAGTGCACGATCCCACAAACGTCTGGACATGCTATATGCGCGAAACGGAGCACCACACTAAAAGTTACAGCAGTTAAAATATAGCATCAGCAAACAATAACAACAAGGACTTAGGTAAAAATTGCAACAACCTCAGATCTGAAATAAGTGGAGATGGGCTCGGGGAAGCAGATCTGGGCGGCGGCGGCCCGCGAACTGGCGGCGGCCTGGTGGAGGCGAGGCGGCCCGCTCGGGTGCGGCCCGACGGGGGCTGCGGCTCTGGCGCCTGCGGTGGCGGAGTGGCGAAGGAGGTGGCGGCGGCCCACCTGGCGAGCGGGACGGGCCGGTGCGGGAGGCCTGGAGGGAGACCGGCTGGCGGCGGACGAGGGAGGCCCGGCCGGCCCACCCGAGGCGGGAGGCGGGAGGCGCGGCGAAGTGGGGACCCCGGCCCGATCTGGAGTGGAGGCGCGATGGGCCCACTCCTGCGGTGGCTGCGGCCCAGCGGCTTGGCCCGACGCGGGGCGAGCGGGAGGCCTGGAGAGGCGGTCGAGGCCGAGGCGAAGTGGTCCCTCGAGGCGGAGACGCGACGTACGGCCCAGGCGGTCGATGGAGCGAGGCCAGGCGCTCGGTGGCTGCTCGATGCGTTGACTAGGTCGGATCGAAGGGAAAAACGGCCGGTTCGAACGAAGATCGAAGGAAGGAGCTGGTTGGCTGACTCCCTTCGGGAGTTGACTGGAGGAGAGGTGAGCCAAGTGGCTGTGAGGGGTAGGTGGATCTCAGAAAAAGAGGGGAAGAGAGGAGGAAGAAGGGGCTAGGGTTAGGGATGCCCAAAAATGGACAGGGGGTCTTATAAATAGCAGATTTTTAGGGTTAGGGGGGATTTAGGTGTGCTAGGAGCCCTCCGATCGCGATCCGACGGATCCGATCGCGGGGTAGTCTAGATGGGCCTAGGAGAAGGTAGTAGACTGCAGTAGGGGTGTTTCTGGGACACAAAGTGAAGGCACTTTGGACCCACACGAATAATTGATGGGATAGCCAACGGAGTCCAAACGCGACGAGATTTGAGAGGCGGGTTGCACGCAACAAAACAACAACACACACAACAACCTCGCAGCACACCGGTAACGTTACACGCCCAAACAACAAAGTAGGCCTACGGGACGTCACAGACACGTGAGGGAGCTCCGGAACGCGAAACGGACAACGGGAAGGAACGCGTGGAACCGGATGCAACTGACAACACAAATACAATGCGATGCACATGTCTACATGATGTGAATGAATGCCACACACTCACACAACAAAACGACGAAAACCCGAAAGACAAAGAACCCGGAATGGAAATAGATGAAGCCGGAGATATATTATATACCCAAAAGGGAAAGTATTACATCCGGGGCATTACAAACTCTCCTCTACTACAAAAAGATCTCGTCCCGAGATCTAGGACTGGAAAAAGGAAGGGTACTCGGAACGAAGATGATCTTCTCGTTCCCAGGTAGCTTCTCGGTCGGTGTGATGTGACCACTTGACTTTCAGAAATTTGATGGACTTGTTGCGGGTCTTGCGTTCGGTTTCTTCGAGAATAGCAACTGGATGCTCTCGGTAGGACAGGTCTTGTTGAAGATCAATCTCTTCAAACGGAATCATGCGCTCAGGTGCCTTGAAGCATTTGCGGAGTTGAGACACATGGAAGACATCATGAACATTGGCGAAGTTTGGAGGGAGCTCCAGTTGATAGGCTAGATCGCCTCTTTTGCCAAGAATCTTGAAAGGCCCGACGTATCTAGGAGCAAGCTTTCCTTTGATACCGAATCTTTGGGTGCCTTTCATCGGAGAAACACGGAGATAGACATGATCACCGATGTTAAAAGCCAAATCACGATGCTTGCCATCATAGTAGCTCTTCTGACGCGACTGAGCGGCCTTTAGATTCTCACGTATGACTTTGCACATTTCTCCGGCTTCTGAGATCAAGTCATTGCCAAGAAGTTGACGTTCGCCTGTTTCAGACCAGTTGAGAGGGGTACGACACTTTCTGCCATAGAGGATTTCAAACGGTGCTTTGCCGGCACTTGCTTGAAAGCTGTTGTTGTAAGAGAACTCGGCAAATGGAAGGCAGTCTTCCCATTTCATGCCAAAGGAGATGATACAGGCTCTGAGCATATCTTCTAGAATCTGATTCACACGCTCGACTTGACCACTAGTCTGAGGGTGAAAAGCAGTGTTGAACCTGATCTTAGTGCCCATGGCGGACTGAAAGGAGTCCCAGAACCTTGATGTGAACAAGCTTCCACGGTCTGAGGATATAACTTGAGGAATGCCATGTAAAGACACAATTCTGGAAGTGTACAGCTCTGCAAGTTGAGCTGCATTGATTGATTCTTTGACTAGCAGGAAGTGAGCGACTTTGGTAAGCTTGTCAATCACCACAAAGATAGCATCATTCCCTCGGTTGGATTTAGGAAAGCCAGTGACGAAGTCCATTTCAATGTGGTCGAACTTCCACTCGGGGATAGGAAGAGGTTGGAGAAGACCGGCTGGACGTTGATGTTCTGCTTTCACTCTTCTACACACATCACATTCGTTCACGAATTGGGCAACTTCCCTTTTCATGCGTGTCCACCAGTAAGACTGCTTGAGGTCTTGGTACATCGTGGAACTGCCAGGATGAATGGAAAGGAGAGAATCATGTGCTTCTTCCATTATGAGCTTCCTGAGATCACCTTTGGGAACAACGAGTGGTGTAGGGTGGAACCCTAATCAGCGGACCTTTCACGATTTGGAGGATGGCACACGATGAACACGGGGAAAACACGGAGAAAGATGGGGGAAACACAAGAGAGAACACTCAAATCAACACGAAAGCAATCACACAAATGCTAGATTCGCGATACAAGGTTGAGATCCATGATCCAAGGTCAACAACGGTGATACAGATAGTCTTCTCCCGGAGGAGGTCTTGATATCCCGGGGGATCTTCTCCTATGAAGGAGGTCCTGAATCCGAAGTGGATCTTCTCCGTAGAGGCGCACCGTCTCGTGGGAGAAATCCACACAAGTATCAAATGAGCTAAACCACAGCTGACCCTAAACGGAAAGAGGAGGGGAGTATATATAGTCTACGGGGTAAAGGGGTACACGGGCCTCGGCCCAGGGGATGCGCGCAGACATATCAGGGGCCGGACGTCCGGGCGTCGAGCCAGATGTCCGGGGCTTCGCGGGGCGCCGGATGTCCGGGGTCATGGGCCGGATGTCCGGGCTGGAGTGGGCGCGCCTCGGGTGCTCTCTGGACAGAGGCGCCGGATTTCCGGGCCCGAGGCCGGATGTCCGGGCCCTGGCCGGATGTCCGGGCCCTGTAGCTTTGGCTGCCGCTGGCCTTCTGTAGCTGATCGCCCAGGGGCCGGATGTCCGGGCCAGGGGGCCGGATGTCCGGGGCCTGGAGCTGCTTCCTGGTCCTCTTGTTGCATCAGCTCGTCCATGACCTTGGGGACTTGTCCATCTTCAAGCTCTTCTCCGAAGTGGTCTCCTCACACCTGAGCACACAAAGCACACCCGTTTGAGGTAGCAACCATGTCTCGCAAGATTCGTATGGAAGTGAGGCTAGGAGTGACGTCACCTCGGTCTCGAAAGCTCTAGCACGGGCACGTGTCATCGGTCCTTGACGCACTTGAGGAGGTGAAGGAGGGTCCATGGGGATGCCCTTGGGATGCTCCGCATCATCTCCCCTCCCTTGGGAAAGATCCGACCTCGGATCGAAATCTTCATCACCATGGAAAGGAGAGAGGTCCTTGATGTTGAAAGTATCGCTCACGGAGTACTTGTCTCGTGGGATGTCGATCTTGTAGGCGTTGTTGTTGTAGCGTGCTAGCACCTTGAAGGGTCCGTCGGCGCGAGGTAGAAGCTTGGACTTGCGCTCGTGTGGGAAACGGTCCTTGCGAAGGTGGAGCCAAACAAGATCTCCCGGGTTGAACACCATCGGTGTCTTGTTGACGTTGAGCTTGGTGGCGAGACGTTGGACTTGGCGCTCGATCATCGCCCTTGTATCTTCGTGCACTTTCTTGAGATAACTTGCTCGTGCACTTGCGTCCATGTTCGTGCGCTCTTGGAGAGGAAGAGGTAGGATGTCCAAAGGCGACAACGGGTTGAAGCCGTAGACGATCTCGAAGGGGGACTTGCCGGTTGTGGAGTGTCTTGCGCGGTTGTAGGCGAACTCGGCGATTGGCAAGCAATGCTCCCATTCCCGGATGTTCCTCTTGATCAACACACGAAGGAGAGTGGAAAGCGTGCGGTTCGTCACTTCCGTCTGGCCGTCCGTCTGTGGGTGGTACGCCGAAGAAAAGAGGAGCTTGATTCCCAGCTTGGCACATAGTGTTTTCCAAAAGTAACTCAGGAACTTGACGTCCCGGTCCGACACGATCGTTTTAGGCACGCCATGAAGACGAAGTATCTCCCTGCAAAAGAGAGCGGCAACATGTGAAGCATCGTCGATCTTGTTACAAGGAATGAAATGAGCCATTTTGGAGAATCTATCTACCACCACAAGCACAGAATCTTTGCCCGTTTGAGTCCTAGGCAAGCCAAGTATGAAATCCATGCTTATGTCTTCCCATGGATGATATGCTATAGGGAGAGGCATATAAAGACCGTGAGATTGAGCTTTGGACTTAGCTTTGCGGCATGTCGAACATCGGTTGGTGAGGCGTGAGACGTCATGAAGCATCTTGGGCCAAAAATAGTTCTTAGAGAGAGTAGCAAACGTCTTGTCACGTCCAAAGTGTCCCATGAGTCCTCCTCCATGCGATTCCTGCAAAAGGAGCAAGCGAAGCGAAGACTCGGGAATACAAAGTTTGTTAGCTCTCATAAGATATCCATCCTTGATGTAGTAATGTTCGCAAGAAGTGTGAGTCAAGCATTTAGCATAAGCATTTGCAAAGAAAGGATCATGCTCATATAAATCTTTAATATGCTCAAAGCCAATCACATTCAACTCAAGTTGTGTAACAAGCATGCATTTGCGGGAAAGCGCGTCCGCCACAACATTTTCTTTGCCCTTGATGTATTTGATGACATAGGGAAAAGACTCAATGAACTCACTCCATTTAGCATGACGCTTGTTCAACTTAGTTTGACCTTTGAGATACTTGAGTGTCTCATGGTCCGTATGAAGAATGAATTCATGAGGTCTAAGATAGTGTTCCCAAACACGTAGAACTCTCACCAAGGCATAAAGCTCTTTATCATAGATAGGATAGTTAAGTTGCGCTCCCGATAGCTTCTCGCTAAAGTACGCAATTGGGCGCTTTTCTTGCATTAGCACGCCACCTATGCCGGTACCACTAGCATCACAATGAATCTCAAAAGGTTTGTCAAAATTTGGTAGGGCCAAAAGTGGTGCGTGCGTGAGCAAGCTCTTAAGCTCATTGAACGCGGTGTCTTGCGAAGGACCCCAAATGAAGGGTGCGTTCTTCTTGCTCAGAGCGTGTAGAGGCATAGCAATGGTGCTAAAGTCCTTCACAAAACGTCGATAGAAACCGGCTAGACCAAGGAAACTACGCACTTGCATGAGGTTCTTTGGTTGAGGCCAAGTTTTAATTGCTTCAATTTTAGTTTCATCAACGTGAACACCTTGAGAAGAAACGACAAATCCTAGAAAGACAACCTTGTCAACGCCAAAAGTGCATTTCTCCATATTAGCATATAATTGTTGTTTGCGAAGTGCTTGCAAAACTAGTTAGACATGGTCAACATGTTCTTCAAGCGACTTGCTAAACACTAGAATATCATCAAAGTAAACCACGACAAAGACACCTATGTAGGGTCTAAGGACAAAGTGCATAAGACGCACAAAAGTGCCGGGTGCTTCCGATAAGCCCATTGGCATAACAAGCCACTCGTATAACCCGAACTTGGTTTTGAAAGCAGTTTTCCACTCATCACCCTCTTGAATTCGAATTTGGTAGTAGCCACTTTTAAGATCAATTTTTGAAAAGATGGTGGCACCACAAAGTTCATCAAGCATGTCATCTAAGCGAGGAATAGGGTGACGGTACCTAACGGTGATAGCATTTATCGGACGGCAATCGGAACACATGCGAAAAGTTCCGTCTTTCTTAGGCACGAGAATAACGGGAACGGCACAAGGGCTTAGACTTTCACGTACATGACCCTTGTCGATGAGTTTTTGCACTTGCCGTTGTATCTCCTTTGTTTCCTCGGGGTTGACGCGGTAAGGAGCCTTGTTTGGAAGTGGAGCACCGGGTACGAGGTCGATGCGGTGTTCTATCCCTCGAAGTGGAGGTAGACCCGGTGGTAGCTCATCGGGAAAGACGTCCGAGAATTCCTGCAACAATTTAGACAACACAAAAGGTGGAGGTGGTGAAGTGTTAGTAGGTTTGGCTTCTCCTTTGCATAAAAGCACAAGGTGGAAGACGCTTGATGGGTTCTCACACACTTCTCTCATCTCACGTTTGGTAGCAAATAGCACTAGTTGCTTCTTGTCGCTCATCGTGGAGTCGCTCATATTTGGCTTGTGGTTCTCACTCTCTTTTTGGTGGCTCGCTCTCTCACCATTCTCTCCACGATGGGTGGTAGGTAAAAGCTTGTCGGCGGCAACTTGACTTGGAGACATTGGCCGAAGCACGAATTCCTTGCCCTTCATCTTGAAATGATAGTGATTTGTCCGTCCATTGTGTGTGACTCCACGATCATATTGCCATGGTCGGCCAAGAATAAGGTGGCACACGGACATGGGTATCACATCACACTCAAGAGTGTCCTCGTAGGTGCCAATCTTGAAAGAGACTTGCACGGTGTGCTCGACTCGAAGAATTCCGGCGTCGTTGAGCCACTGGACCTTGTAGGGGTGAAGATGCTTCGTCTTGACCAAATGAAGCTTGTCGCATAGCTCTTCGCTTGCCAAGTTGTGGCAACTTCCTCCATCGATGATAACCTTGACGGCTCGTCCATTGATGCCGGCCTTCGTGTGGAAAATGTGACAACGTTGGTCGTCATCTTGTTGATGTTGGAGTGTCAAGACTTTGGAGACAACAAGGTTGGGGCTTGAGTCATTGTCGCAAAACACTTGATTGTCTTCGTCGTCATTCACTTGGCGATGCATTGCGACATGCTCAAGTGCTTCCATCTCATCATCGCTCATGGAGTCATATGATCCGTCATCGTTGATGATCATGGTGCGAACGGTCTTGCACTCAAATGACTTGTGGCCTCGTCCTTGGCACTTGAAGCATTTGATGGAGCTCATCTTGTTGGTATCTTCGGTTGGAGTAGTAGTTGAGGAAGCTCTTGGCTTGAAGTTGTTGGTAGAGGGTGGACGACTCGATGTAGTCGCATTCTTGTAGCTTGGCTTGTCTCCGAAGTTTGTAGAAGACTTGGTAGAGATAGGAGGAGTAGCCGAAGTCGTTGAAGCTTGGTTGTAGGAGCCGAAGTTCTTGGAGTTGAACTTGGAGTACTTGTAGTCCTCTTGAACTTGTCGCTCCGCTTTGGTTGCTTGATGTACTAGCTCGAGGAGATTGTTGTATGGTTGGAAGTCCGCAATCTTCTTGATGGGATAATTGAGTCCATTCAAGAATCTCGCCATAGTTTGCTCGTCATCTTCCGTGATGTTTGCTCTTATCATGGCAATCTCCATCTCCTTGTAGTACTCTTCAACGGACTTGGTACCTTGCTTGAGGAGTTGTAGCTTCTTGAACAAGTCACGATTGTAGTGTGTAGGCACGAAGCGTGCTCTCATCACTTCCTTCATTTGAGCCCAAGTGGTGATAGGAGGTTCGCCTTTTGCTTCTCTTCTCTCCATGATTTGCTCCCACCAAATGAGAACATAGTCTTGGAACTCAAGTGATGCCATTGCGATCTTCTTCTCTTCATCGAAGTTGTGAAGGCGAAAGATCTTGTCAACTTTCAATGCCCATGAGAGGTAGTCTTCGGGATCAATGCTTCCGGAAAACTTTGGCATGGTGAACTTGAGCTTGCCATAGCGATGCTCGTCGTTGTTTCCTTGCCTATTGGGAGGGCGATCTCGATTTTGGCGGTTTGCCATATCTTGTTGCTCTTGAGGATGTAGATGTTCTTGTTGGGGTTGTTGCTCTTGCCGCGCTTGAGGAGGAGCTTCTTCTTGCATTCTTGCGTGATGGCGCCTTTCTTGCATCTCATCTCGAAGGAAATCCTCTTCTTGACGAGTGTGTCGACTGCGGGCGGCCACATTGCGATGTGCATCTTGTAACACTCGTTGCGCCTCCATAGCTTGAGCTTCTCGACGTTGTTGTGCTTGGCGGTTAGCCTCGGCATCTTGTTCTTCTTGATATTGACGAGCTCGCTCTTGTTGTTGTTGGCGTAGTCGTTGCCGTTCTTGTGCTTGCTCAAGTGTAGCTTGGTTTTGACGACGTCGACCTTCTTGCTCGTCGAATAGCTCTTGTGAACTCTTGTCATGTATAGGTTGCCGATGTTCATGTCGAGCTTGACGTGCGGCTTGACGAAGAGTGTTCGACGTAGGTGTACTTGAGTCTTGCGTGGAGTCAGTGTGTCGACTTGAGCGGCTTCGTCGATGAGATGATGTTGAGGAAGAACGTCGATTGATGATCAATGTCCGGAGCTCATTGTATTGAGTAGACATGTTGGTGTTGATGAGGTCGATATGCTCCTTGGTGCTTTGTTGGAATTGTCGCGCGTCCTCGGCGACTTGACCAATGTACTCTCGCATAGCTTCACTCTCTTGATGTAGAGCTCGTTGGACACCGAATAGATGTAGTTTGGTGACGTAGTTGTTCGCTTCTTGAGGATCGTCGAAGATCGGGTTGGTAGATGAACTTGGCCTATCCATCATCACAAGCAAGTATGTGAGTGGAGAAAGGAGAAGACAATATCAATGTACCTTAACCGAGGTTGAAAATGGATCAATGATCACTCAACAATGTAACCCGGAAATAGCACTATTGGTATCACTTCGTGTCGATTCTCACACCTACACAAGTAAAGCTTTGAGAGGAGCTTGGTTAGGATGTGGCACAAATTCAATGCAATCGTCAAAATGACTCAAAGATGGTGAAAATGGTTCACAAATTTGCTCATGCAACAAGTAGATCACTAGCAAAGAGTAGCACACGGAACACACGCACGGATAGATAAATGTGGTTGTGCAACCAAGGATGAGCGAAAAATGTGGTAAACCACGGAAAATGCTCGTGTTGCACAACGCTAGAGAGACGCTAACCGATTGCTTAATAGGCGGATACGCACTTGTGCACGACCTATAAGGGGCAAAACGTAACGACTATCTATCACAAGTATGCTATGAGTGTATGATGTGCCGATGCTTGAGCACAAGATGATGTTGCTATGTATGATCTCTTTGGATGCAAGGCGTATGATGTTATTGTTTCTTTGCTTGGATTGGCTCTTTTGCTTAAAAGCTTTTGAGCTCTTTCTTTGGGCACATATGCATTCTTCTCGGATCGAGGTAGCTATTGTGTATGCGGAGCACTCTTGTGGCACACGGGGATATGCAAGATACCAAGATGATGTGATATTACTCACAATGATGTAGTATGCAATATCTATGACTATCACTAATGTGCACAAGTGTCGTGGCCCGGCAATACTCAAATGGCTAGTCTCAATGGGAAAGCTACGCAAAGATGGTTCATAGGGTGACAATGCAATTGCAAGATAGCGTGAGCGAAGTGTCGTCGATGTTACCGTCCTTGCCGAAGTTGAGCGGTGGTGTTGTCGAAGTCTTGCCGTTCCAAGGTAGCCTAAACATCCAAGGAAACGGAGGAAACCACAACTCAAGTATTCAAGGCAAATGGAGACAAACTTTTCAAACTCGAAGCGGGTAAGCGATGGTGGTTGCGGAAGTGGTTGTGGTTTTGCGGAAGGATGGGTGGGTTACCGAACAAAACTGGCTGAGGTGGAGTGCGAGGTGGGGTGTAGTGGTGGAAAAATGGCTGCGGGAGGCCGGATGTCCGGGGCACGAGCCGGATGTCCGGGGTGCCCGAGCCAGCAAGAACACGTTGCAAAGGGGTGGTTTCGGGGCAAAAATTCGGCGGATTTTGTGGATGAAATTTGGGGAAAAGTGGAGGAAAAGCTAGATCCACACGTGGCACAGCAAATCCATGGAACAAATTCAACAAAATCTTGCCAAATCAACAGATCACAGAAAATTTTTGGGGCTCTTTTTGTGGGGAATTTTCGAAATTGGGAAGAACACGACAAAAACAAGCTAGAAGACGGGGTGTGGGGCTCCAAAATCGTGATCAACCTTGCTCTTGATACCAAGATGGTGTAGGGTGGAACCCTAATCAGCGGACCTTTCACGATTTGGAGGATGGCACACGATGAACACGGGGAAAACACGGAGAAAGATGGGGGAAACACAAGAGAGAACACTCAAATCAACACGAAAGCAATCACACAAATGCTAGATTCGCGATACAAGGTTGAGATCCATGATCCAAGGTCAACAACGGTGATACAGATAGTCTTCTCCCGGAGGAGGTCTTGATATCCCGGGGGATCTTCTCCTATGAAGGAGGTCCTGAATCCGAAGTGGATCTTCTCCGTAGAGGCGCACCGTCTCGTGGGAGAAATCCACACAAGTATCAAATGAGCTAAACCACAGCTAACCCTAAACGGAAAGAGGAGGGGAGTATATATAGTCTACGGGGTAAAGGGGTACACGGGCCTCGGCCCAGGGGATGCGCGCAGGCATATCAGGGGCCGGACGTCCGGGCGTCGAGTCGGATGTCCGGGGCTTCGCGGGGCGCCGGATGTCCGGGGTCATGGGCCGGATGTCCGGGCTGGAGTGGGCGCGCCTCGGGTGCTCTCTGGACAGAGGCGCCGGATTTCCGGGCCCGAGGCCGGATGTCCGGGCCATGTCTGGCCGGATGTCCGGGCCCTGGCCGGATGTCCGGGCCCTGTAGCTTTGGCTGCCGCTGGCCTTCTGTAGCTGATCGCCTAGGGGCCGGATGTCCGGGCCAGGGGGCCGGATGTCCGGGGCCTGGAGCTGCTTCCTGGTCCTCTTGTTGCATCAGCTCGTCCATGACCTTGGGGACTTGTCCATCTTCAAGCTCTTCTCCAAAGTGGTCTCCTTCACACCTGAGCACACAAAGCACACCCGTTTGAGGTAGCAACCATGTCTCGCAAGATTCGTATGGAAGTGAGGCTAGGAGTGACGTCACCTCGGTCTCGAAAGCTCTAGCACGGGCACGTGTCATCGGTCCTTGACGCACTTGAGGAGGTGAAGGAGGGTCCATGGGGATGCCCTTGGGATGCTCCGCATCAACGAGTCTGTCCTCGAAGAACAAGGTATCTCTCTCATCAACACGGAAGCACTTGTATTTCGGAATGCCCTTAGCAATAGCATGTTTGACCTTCTTCACCATGGTATCACTGAGCTGGGCCTCACGGACTTGATCTTCCAAGGTAGGAGCAATTTGAAGATTTGCAAGAAAACCCTGCGGAACAACTTGAAGGTTGAGCTTCCTGAATGCTTCACAAAGCTCGGGCTGGTACGGCTTGATAAGAAGGCTGTTGCAATATGCCTTTCTGCTCAAAGCATCTGCAATCACATTCGCCTTGCCAGGAGTGTATTCAATGCTGGGATTGTACTCTTGGATCATTTCAACCCAACGAGTCTGACGGAGGTTCAGATGCGGCTGTGTGAATATGTACTTCAAGCTCTTGTGATCAGTGAAGATGTCGACCTTTCTGCCCAACAACAGATGTCTCCACGTAATCAGAGCATGTACCACAGCTGCTAGCTCGAGATCATGTGTGGGATAGTTCTTCTCACTTGGCTTGAGCTGACGAGAAGTGTATGCCACAATTCTCTTATCTTGCATAAGCACACCACCAAGACCTTGAAGAGAAGCATCACAGAATACTTCATAGGGCTTGGATTCATCTGGAGGAGTGAGAACTGGAGCAGAAACAAGCTTTTCTTTGAGAGTTTTGAATGCCACTTCACACTCTGGAGACCAAAAGTATTTGACATTCTTCTGAAGCAGGTTGGAAAGAGGCTTGGCAATCTTGGAGAAGTTCTCAACGAACCTTCTGCAATAGCTGGCAAGACCCAGAAAACTGCGGAGTTGCTTGACGTTCTGAGGAGCTTCCCAGTTGACAATTGCTTCAACTTTCTCGGGATTAACCGCAATACCGTCAGCTGAGATGATGTGGCCCAGGTACAAAACCTTATCGAGCCAAAACTCGCACTTGGAGAACTTGGCATAGAATTTATGCTCTCGGAGTCGATCAAGAACCAGACGTAAGTGCTTTTCGTGATCTTCTTCATTCTTGGAAAACACCAGAATATCATCCAGATACACAAGCACAAACTCGCCAGTATAGGGGTTGAAGATGTAATGCATCATCCTCGAAAAGGTAGGAGGAGCATTGGCGAGACCAAAATACATGACGGTATACTCGTATGAACCGTAGCTCGTTCTGAAGGCCGTCTTGGGAATGTCTTCCTCGCGAATGCGAATTTGATGATAGCCCATTCGGAGGTCGAGCTTAGAGAACACTTTAGCTCCTTTGAGCTGCTCGAAGAGTTCGTTGATGTTGGGGAGCGGATACTTGTTCTTAATCGTCTTCTTGTTCAATGGCCGGTAGTCAACACAGAGACGCTCCGTGCCATCTTTCTTCTTGACAAATAAGACACCACAACCCCAAGGAGACGTACTAGGCCTGATGAGACCCATACTCTCCTGTTTATCAAGCTGCTTCTTCAATTCCTTCAATTCATCCGGAGAGAGCTTGTACGGACGCCGGCATGCTGGCTCAGTACCCGGCTCGAGTTCAATGACAAATTCCACCTGACGGTGTGGAGGCATGCCTGGAAGTTCTTCAGGAAAGACGTCTTGATATTCGTTCACCACCGGAATTTGAGATATGGCATTAATTTCGCCCTTATCATTGAGAGAGAAAAGCCTGATAGTGTTATCCCTGGAGGCAAAGATAATCACATCTTCATCAGGATGAGTCATCTTGACTTCTTTCTGTGCACAATCAATGTGAGCATCATGCTGAGAAAGCCAATCCATTCCGAGGATGAGGTCGATGTCAGAATTACCAAGAATCACCGGTTTAGCCAGAAAGCGATAATCTCCCATGCGAATAGAAACATTCGGAGCAAATATGTTGGAAGTCATGCACTTGCCCGGAGAAATTACTTGCAACCTCTGAGGCAGACTTTGGATGTCAACATTATGCTTGGATGCGAATGGTTGAGACATAAAAGAACATGAAGCACCCGAATCAAATAACACTTTAGCTGGAAAAGAGTTAACTGAGAGGTTACCCAAAATGACATCAGAAGAATTCTCCGCTTGTGCTGCATTCATCTGATTGACCCTTGCTGCCTTTGGATCATGCCTGACAATAGCTGAACTCACAGGTGGAGGAGGAGGAAGACGCTTCGGATTCGGACAACGGTTGGCATAATGACCCTTCTGGCCACACTTGTTGCACACCACTTCAGAGAGAGGACGGAAATGAGAGCCACTTGACTTGGAGCCTTGAGACTGAAACTGCTTCTTCGACTGGTTGCTCGGGTTGGGTGGGTGGGAGAAACCACGTCCACCAGAGTTCTTGTTGTTGGAGTTGTTGGAGTTGTTGTAAGGAGCTCGAATCACTGGAGGAGGAGGAAGCCAGAATTTCTGATGCTTCGAGACCATCTGAGACGATGAGGAAGAGTGAACGGCATCTCGAATTCTCTTCTTAGAAGCCTCCATCTTAAGCTGAGCTGCTTCTTGTTTCAATGCCATGTTATAGAACTTGTCGAATTCATCGGGCTCGAACAAGGTGAGAGCAAGCTGAAGTTCATCTTTGAGACCTCCACGAAACTGGTAGATTTTGCTCTTCGCATCAGAAATGTCTTGCTTAGCATAGTGAGCAAGGTTTTGGAACTTGACATTATATTGATAGACTGTCATGGAGCCCTGCTTCAGGTTGCGGAATTGCTCACGCATACCCTCGATGACACTTGTAGGAATGTGGTGCGAGCGAAAATCCTTGCAGAAATTCTCCCAAGAGATCACTTGACCTGGCCTGGAGTCTTTGTACTGCTACCACCAATAAGCTGCTTGATCTTTCAGTTGGAAGGCTGCAAACTTCACATAATCATCTTCCTTCACGTTACTGCACTCAAAATGCTTCTTTATGTCGGTTAACCAATCTTCAGCATCAAGAGGGTCGACACAGTAACTGAAAGCTTTAGGATTGTTGGCCAAGAACTGGTTGAGAGTAGCATGGTGCTGCTGGTTGAAGAAGTTGCCTTGGTTCCCTGGAACACCCTGATTAGCTTGATTAGCTTGCATCTGCTGCATCATCTGCATCAACAACTGGGTGTTCTGAGCTGTAGTCTGCATAATCGCTCTCCAAGCCTCAGGCGGAGGAGGAGGGGAAGGAGGACGATCTGGGACCTCTTCCACCTCTGGGTTAGCGTTGCGAACCTTTTTCGGAGCTATCCTGAAAGAGATGACCACGAATCAGCAATTGATTGACAAAAGGTATAAGCTGAATCAATGGAATGAATTGCAACAAGTCTTCACAATTATCATTCGAACAATAAGAACGAATGAAATCATTCGAACAAGAGGAACGAATGAAATTCTCAGTTGAATGATAACATCAATCTTCACGAGAAGCCACATAGGGGACAAAAGGAAAATAAGAAAACAACAAGGTACAGACGGGAACAAACACAAGATAGGAGCTTCGTTCTAACATCTTTGTGCTGAAAGCATATGAACGCATTACGAAAAGGTTTTGCAATCCCCGGATCAGCATAGCCAAGGACCCTTTAAGATGCAACTCCTGATAGTAACATCGGTCATAAACCACTTCACTCAATGTAGAACCCCGAACTCACTAACCTGCATCCGTTGGAAGAATGCCTACGATCTACTAGATAAACCCACCTATAGATTTCCGAAAGATTCCAGTTATGCAATCAGGTGTTGGGGATACACGGGAAGCACCGCGCAATCAACTCTAAACCTACATCCAGATGTATCCATCCTTCAACACATAACCAGTCTTTCTCGGAAACTGTGTACCTCGGACCTTCGAAAAGCATCCACTATAACAAGCTATGGCAATACTCCCGAACTACCTCCCCAGTACTGGGTCATGTCGGGGTTATCTTGCCACTGGCCGTATAGGAGAGATTTTCGATGTCGGCCGTCTTAAGTATTTAGTACTGTCGCGATATGCTTGTGACGACAATACCCCGAAGCTCAACTCTCCGGGACACTGCCACAACCCCTAATGTCAGGAGGCATCGAGAACAATATCCTCGTCACAAGAACATCGAAACAATCCCAGAATACTCGCGGGATTCCTAAAAAAAATTTGGTGCAATTTTTGAAGATAGGAGAGACAAGAGTAGTCGTCAGGAGTCCTCGCCAGAGAGAAAGGGGATGAGAAGCAAAGAAATCCTACTCTCCGATATAATATAGGACTCAAAATGTTTTCAGTGTGTGCCTAGACTCGACCGTCAACGATTCGATCAAACAGTGGGGGCTCCTAGGTCGAAGAAGGCTCTGAATACCAACTTGTAATGCCCAGGATGGAGTTATACCTCCTACGTGTCGAGGCACGACTTAAAGACATAAGTCCATCCTAGAATGATCTCAAGTTTGGTAATCTTTGCATAACTCATGTAAAAGAGGGGATTGTAAACATAAATAGTTGGCTTACACTCGCCACGTCACACAAATACAATTCATGTCTCAATCATCATACATTAAGAATATCACAACCCTCTAAGGGCAAAACCCAAATGTCAAGATACCAAACTTAAATAACATCCACAGGAGGATCGAATCCTAGTAGGAGTCTCCACTACTGATCATCCGGATATCGAACATAGTACCGACTACGCTCCTCGTCGTACTCCCAATCTAGCTCGGTGCCATCACCTGGATAGCTCACAACTGGACCTGCATCTGGTGTGGTGAAGTAACTGTGAGCCACAGAGGACTCAGCAATCCCGTTCCTGGGTAACAAGACTATTTAAGCCTTGGGAGAGGATAAGGCTGAAGAAAAGAATAAGTGTGTGCAGCAGCAACTAGCAACTAGCTTACGTGAGTGAGAGCGAGAAGAGAAAACCTCGGGCGAGAAGTGATCACAAAGTGATCCTAGCTACAAGCTCAACAAACATAACCCCTCCGTGTTCAACTCCCGAATCCCTATTCGGAAATTGACGGTCACGGAACACACGCTGGTAGTGTATTAGAAACATTGTGTCAAGTTATCTACAACCGGATATTAACAAGCTCCCATCTGCCATATAACCGCGGGCACGGCTTTCGAAAGTTCATAACCATGCATGGGTGTTCCAACTTGACCCATTACAAGCCCACGATCCCCGGAGTCGCAACTCCAAAGTGGGAAGACCCGAGTATTCTCGGAATCCCGTGCTCAAGATATACCGAACTAAGGTAAGGCTAATCCAGCAAATCCTCCCGGCGTGTCGACACCCTGATAGTAGCCGCGCGTATCTAAGTCTCAGGACACGACCGGATGAGTCATCCTACAGGTGTATGCCAGATACCTCAGGTTGCCCCGAGGCGGCCCCGCAGTCTGCTCGTTTCGGACCAACACTCATGTGGAGCACTGGCCCGGGGTTGTTGATTAAGAAAGAGGGTTAATTACTCCCTATGCAAGTTTAGTTTGTTATTAGGCAAATAGTGCCAATGTTGGGACTTGCTGGAAAAGACTTAGCACTTAGCGGTTTATCGAGGGGGTCCCATACACCCCAACCGTGTTAGGAACGCATAATCAAGGAACATAACACCGGTTTATACGGTTCCTGACGGCATGAGTGGAACAAATCACCAAGCAAAAGGCTTAGCCTTCCACCCTTGCCAATATATAGATGATTTCATTTTAAGCATTTATATAGTGTGATAAAACCCAACCAAACTTCAACATGTAGCCAGCATCTTCGATCTTCACCTGCAACTAGCAATGCTATAAGAAGGGCTGAGCGAAGCGTACTTAGCCAAGCAACAGTTTGCATAGGTAGGTTGGTTAAACAGGGCAATGGTTACAAGTAGGAGGCTGACAAGAAGATCATGGGCATCGAGGCAAAACTGTAGAGCGGAACTACTAGCAATAGGCAAAGATAGTAATGTTATCGGGGTTCGGTCATCTTGCTTGAAGAGAAGTCATTCGGATCGTAAGAAGGGTCCTCGTGCTCAACCTCGTTGGAAACCTCGTGCTCGTACTCGAACTCAGTCTCTGCTTCTGGCTCTAAACAAAATAATCACACCAAGCACCAATCAACAAGATGCAATGCGCACTCGAAAATGATGGATGCATGATGGATGCACTAAGGATGCACACGGAGCACGGAAAATAGCACTCAAGAAAAACACCTCAAAACATGATAACAATATGATATTATTAATCTACACATAAAATCAATCAAGTTTCATATAAGATTCGCTGAAATCGGAGTTACGGGCTAAAAGTTATGCCCGAAACAACAAATGAGCGAAAGCTGAAAATCACATCAACATAGCAACTTCGGAGCACAAAATAATTAAGCTACAGCACTCAAACAACATGGCAAAGACCTAGAACACAAACTAGACATATACTGCAGCAACTAAGCCCAAAGGTGCACCCCCAAAGGAGTCACGGTTCAATAGCAATGAGCTCGGACATATTGAACTTGACAATAAAATTCTGGCAGCAGAATTTTATTGAAACTTTGGAGCAAAAGATAAACATGCTATAGCCATTTAAATAAACATGTGAGAACATGAATGGAAAGCCAACAATATATACTACAAGGAACAATCAAGATCCACTCCAAAACTAACATGGTTTGTCCTAGAACATCACTCAAACATGGCATCGGAACGTTACAGATTTCAGACTTAGTGAAAATCCACTAAGTCCTAAAACAGCAATTTCATCATGTCATCTAAAAGAGCATGTTTAAGTCACCTCGAAACTAAACATGGCAAGTGGTAAGCACCTCATCAAAGTACACATGATGGTGATTCCTAAACACACAAGCATGCTTCATGGAGATAAACACAACGATAGCAACGAGCTCAACAAGATGGCATTTCATAACAAGTGAAACAACATCACAGCCACATGGCACTTTGCAACGATGATAAACATGGCAAGAATAAATCTATCATGCAACCTATCACATACAACATGTAGATCATGGCAGGACGAACACGTGGACATGTCATTTGCATCATTCGGACAAACGAGCTAAAAGATATCACATGGCAAAGATGGCATAAAAACATCACATAACAGCAGTTTATATCACTATGCACTCTTGCAACAGCAAAACAAGCACCTAGATGATCTCTAACATGCATGACAACAAAGGATAAAACATAGTGCACGATCCCACGAACGTCTGGACATGCTATATGCGCGAAACGGAGCACCACACTAAAAGTTACAGCAGTTAAAATATAGCATCAGCAAACAATAACAACAAGGACTTAGGTAAAAATTGCAACAACCTCAGATCTGAAATAAGTGGAGATGGGCTCGGGGAAGCAGATCTGGGCGGCGGCGGCCCGCGAACTGGCGGCGGCCTGGTGGAGGCGAGGCGGCCCGCTCGGGTGCGGCCCGACGGGGGCTGCGGCCCAGGCGCCTGCGGTGGCGGAGTGGCGAAGGAGGTGGTGGCGGCCCACCCGGCGAGCGGGACGGGCCGGTGCGGGAGGCCGGCTGGCGGCGGACGAGGGAGGCCCGGCCGGCCCACCCGAGGCGGGAGGCGGGAGGCGCGGCGAAGTGGGGACCCCGGCCCGATCTGGAGTGGAGGCGCGACGGGCCCACTCCTGCGGTGGCTGCGGCCCAGCGGCTTGGCCCGACGCGGGGCGAGCGGGAGGCCTGGAGAGGCGGTCGAGGCCGAGGCGAAGTGGTCCCTCGAGGCGGAGACGGGGCGTACGGCCCAGGCGGTCGATGGAGCGAGGCCAGGCGCTCGGTGGCTGCTCGATGCGTTGACTAGGCCGGATCGAAGGGAAAAACGGCCGGTTCGGACGCAGATCGAAGGAAGGAGCTGGTTGGCTGACTCCCTTCGGGAGTTGACTGGAGGAGAGGTGAGCCAAGTGGCTGTGAGGGGTAGGTGGATCTGAGAAAAAGAGGGGAAGAGAGGAGGAAGAAGGGGCTAGGGTTAGGGATGCCCAAAAATGGACAGGGGGTGTTATAAATAGCAGATTTTTAGGGTTAGGGTGGATTTAGGTGTGCTAGGAGCCCTCCGATCGCGATCCGACGGATCCGATCGCGGCGTAGTCTAGATGGGCCTAGGAGAAGGTAGTAGACTGCAGTAGGGGTGTTTCTGGGACACAAAGTGAAGGCACTTTGGACCCACACGAATAACTGATGGGATAGCCAACGGAGTCCAAACACGACGAGATTTGAGAGGCTGGTTGCACGCAACAAAACAACAACACACACAACAACCTCGCGGCACACCGGTAACGTTACACGCCCAAACAACAAAGTAGGCCTACGGGACGTCACGGACACGTGAGGGAGCTCCGGAACGCGAAACGGATAACGGGAAGGAACGCGTGGAACCGGATGCAACCGACAACACAAATGCAATGCGATGCACATGTCTACATGATGTGAATGAATGCCACACACTCACACAACAAAACGACAAAAACCCGAAAGACAAAGAACCCGGAATGGAAATAGATGAAGCCGGAGATATATTATATACCCAAAAGGGAAAGTATTACATCCGGGGCATTACAGCTACATCTGCTAGTCTACCACTAAAAGAGGTCACACAACATACTCAACTATGCTAGAGCCCATAATGGCATTGTGGCTGCACACGGAAGTTTCTAGGCATGAATGATATATGATCCCTTTGAGCCTGGGTGGCATTCCTTCGACAACACTAGTAAATCCCCAGGTGCCCTGACATCCACTGGTACATCCCCAGGGTGCCACAACCAATCCACCCAGATGTGTATTAAATTCCACCTTAAAAAAACCTTAGTTGTAATTACACTCACAACTTTCATGAATCACTCATACCAATCCACGTCTACGAGCATGGCTAAGCAATAAGTAACAAAACGTATATTCCCTTGGGTTGATCTCAAGTCATTGGGTTCCTACCTCATGAACTGCAAAGCATAATATTATGCAACCAGTCCTACTCATGCAAGTGTTTGAGAATATAACTAATGCAATAAAATTGGGTATTGGAAAGTATGATCAAAGTATGAACTTGCCTTGCTGACGATCGCTGAAACCTAAAGACTCGTAGTAGCACGCTTCGCACTCCGGGAATTTTATCGCAATCAAACAATAGCATACATAAGCAATCAAGTGAAGATGCATGGGTAAAACTCAAATAAGAAGACCTAACCACAAAGTTCAACTGAAGAACTCCGGTTTGCAAAAAGAATCAAATCAAACGGAGCAACGAAACTCAAACTACGAAAGAAACAAGATCCGTTTACAAAACCGAACTAAATTCAAATTTTAAAGTATCAAAATCTTGTTCAAGTTGGTTAAACAAAAAGAGGGCTTCGAAACGAAGATCTAGGCGCTTGTTTCACCCGATTCCGACTAACGAGCGAAAAGATAAACTAAAACAAAGATCAAGGCAAAAATGGCGATCGAAAATAATCGCGGAAAAACCCTGGAAAATAAAACGAGACGAACAGGCTAACGAACGAACGTTCGCTGTCTGTAGCTAACTGATGAACAACGTTCGCTAAAATGAATGAACGAATGAACATCCGCTAAATAACTAAACCGAGAATGATAGAGGCAAAGGTGTCCCGTCTTTCGATGAGATGGTGGCTATCGTTTTGGAGGAAGTCGACTTTGACGATCCGACTACGAACGTGCGAGGACGTCGCGCCTTAGCAATCGCTCACTACAACAAGAACCCCCCTACAGCAACGCATCGATGCGTTGTTGTATGTCTGTATAAGCGTTGCAATGGTCTACACCAACAGATTAATATGCGTTGTCGTTGGTGGCGTTGCAAGGGTCTACAACAACGTATATACATCCGTTGGTAAACAACGTCTAGAAACGTTGCTAGCTAGCAACGTACAGGGTTAGAGTCTAACAACACTACATATGCGTTGCTGGTAACCGTGCACAAAGGCTTCTCAAATGGACATCCAACCCAATCCAGCCCAATATGGGTTAGGCTTTTCAAATGGGCCTACGTATAATATTGCCATCCGGCCCAATATGGGTTGATCAGCCAACATTTCTATTAGGCCGTTACCATCTCTGCTATTTTCTATTGGAAAAAAGATCTCTACAATTATTTGTTGGCCCAATTCCATAGAGGCTAATTTTTCCATTTACCAAGTCAATTACCCAACACAGGGTATTTTCATATCACATGACAAATAATTACTCTATAAACATCA
>LR738713.1:266654737-266687137 GCA_902687465.1 Secale cereale | reverse complement strand
TTTGGCCAAAAGAAATGTGTAGCAAGTACGTCCTCCGTCTTCTTCACGCCAAAGTGTCCCATTAATCCTCCTCCATGCGCCTCCTGCAACAACAAAAGACGAACAGAGCTTGCTGGAATGCATAGCTTGTTAGCACGAAACACAAATCCATCATTAACGACGAACTTGTTCCATGTTCTCCCTTCTTTGCAATTCTGCAATACATCTTTAAATTCCGCATCATGCACATATTGATCTTTGATGGTCTCCAAACCAAATATTTTAAAATCAAGTTGTGAAAGCATAGTATAACGACGAGACAATGCATCAGCAATAACATTTTCTTTTCCCTTCTTGTGTTTAATAACATAAGGGAAAGTCTATGAATTCAACCCATTTAGCATGTCTACGGTGCAGTTTTGCTTGACTTTTAATGTGCTTCAAAGATTCATGATCAGAATGTATAACAAATTCTTTGGGCCATAAATAATGTTGCCATGTTTCCAAAGTCCGAACAAGAGCATATAATTCCTTATCATAAGTAGAATAATTCAGACTAGGCCCACTCAATTTTTCAGAAAAGTATGCAACAGGTTTACCATCTTGTAATAACACACCTCCTAACCCAATTCCACTAGCATCACATTCAAGCTCAAAAGTCTTATTAAAATCAGGAAGTTGGAGTAAAGGAGCATGTGTCAACTTATCTTTCAATACCGTGAATGCTTCTTCCTGTGAAGTACCCTAAACAAAAGGCACATTCTTCTTTGTAAGCTCATTGAGAGGTGCAGCAATGGTGCTGAAATCTCTCACAAAACATTGATAGAATCCAGCGAGGCCAAGGAAACTCCTCACGTGTGTGATCGTTTTGGGCTGCGGCAAACTCTCAATAGCTTCAATCTTGGCTTTATCAACCTCAATTCCCTGTGGAGTAACAACATAGCCAAGAAAAGAGACTTGGTCGGTGCAAAAGGTGCACTTTCCAAGGTTACCAAACAAACGTGCATCACGTAGAGCAATAAAAACAGCACGTAAATGTTCCTCCA
This sequence comes from Secale cereale, assembly GCA_902687465.1. NCBI lineage: Eukaryota > Viridiplantae > Streptophyta > Magnoliopsida > Poales > Poaceae > Secale > Secale cereale. The sequence continues at coordinate 266,686,112 of LR738713.1, read as the reverse complement.
AAGATCTGCTAAAAATCAATATATCATCAAAGTATACTACCACAAATCGTCCAATGAAAGCACGTAAAACTTCATTCATTAATCTCATGAAAGTACTAGGTGCATTAGTTAACCCAAAAGGCATGACTAACCACTCATATAATCCAAACTTAGTCTTAAATGCTATTTTCCATTCATCTCCCAATTTCATACGAATTTGATGGTATCCACTACGCAAATCAACTTTGGAGAAAATTGTAGAGCCACTCAATTCATCAAGCATATCATCTAGCCTAGGAATAGGATGACGATAACGAATAGTAATATTATTAATGCCTCTACAATCAACACACATACGCAATGTACCATCCTTTTTCGGCACTAGAATAATAGGAACAGCACAAGGACTAAGGGATTCGCGTATATAACCTTTGTCGAGTAGCTGCTGTACTTGACGCATAATCTCCTTCGTCTCTTCTGGATTGGTACGGTATGGTGCGCGGTTGGGTAGCGATGCACCGGGAATTAAGTCAATCTGATGCTCAATCCCTCGAATAGGTGGTAATCTCGGTGGCACGTCTTGTGGAAAGACGTCGGCGAACTCCTGCAAAATGTTAGTGACAGCAGGAGGCAAAGAGGAAGGCACGTCCTCGAATGAAAATAATGCCTCTTTGCACACAAAATCATAGCAAACAGATTTGCTAAAATCTAGCTCATCAATATCAGATTTGGTGGCAAATAAACATGCACTTTTCAATTTAATTTCAGAAGCAATAGTAGATGGTTTATTATTAGGCTCCATTTGTTGCTCAAATTCTTTTGCCACAATCTGATTTTCACTCTTATGTTTCTCCTGTTTTGCTTTATTAGCTCTATTAATATCATCTTTCAAAATGGAATCAGGAGTCATAGGAAGCAAAGTAATATTTTTATCCTTATGAACAAGAGTATACTGATTGTTTCTACCATGGTGTACATAATTCTTATCAAATTGCCATGGTCTACCAAGTAATAAGGAACATGCTTGCATAGGTACCACATCACAATCAACATAATCAGCATATGTAGAGATACTAAAATGCACACGAACAGTACGTGTTACCTTAACCTTGCCGATGTTGTTGAACCATTGGATGTAGTAAGGATGTGGATGTGGTCTTGTGGTGAGAGATAGCTTCTCCACCATCTCCATGCTAGCCAAGTTGTTGTAACTCCCTCCATCTATGATCACGCGAACAGAACGTTCCTTCACAACTCCCTTTGTATGGAACAAATTATGCCTCTGATTTTGCTCAGCTTGTGTAACCTGCACACTCAAAACACGTTGAGCAACTAAACATTCATACCTTTCAGCATCTTCAGGAGCCATGTATTGCGTCTCATGATCAGAATCGTCTCCGCCGTGTTCTTCACGTGTAATAAGAGCCAAAGTCTCCTCATCATAGTCACTAGCGGATTCATATCCACCATCCTCAGTAGCAATCATCACACGCTGAGATTTGCAATCTCTCGCAAAATGTCCTCTTCCCTTACAACGACGACAAATAATATCACTGGTGTGCCCTGTTGATGCCATGGAAGAAGAAGAACTCTGTGCAGGCCCAATAGGTGTGCTCTTGGCAGATAATGGTGGTTGTGCCTGCTTCCTTGTATCACGGCTGGAGGTAACAGCTGATGGAGGTGTCGGTGCAGTAGAATGTGTGGAAGTAGAGGATGCACGCGGTGTCCATGATGAAGGTCGACCTGCAGAAAAGTTAGTCCGCGCCAATGCCTGTCGATCCTGCACTTCACGTTCAGCTTTACAAGCAAGATGGAATAAACGAGTGATATTAGTATAATCCTTACTCCACGCCATGGACGTCCACCGACGGCCTCTTGTCTACTTTCTGGACCAGCGAGAACGTTGGCAAGAGCTGTACACGGGCGCTGCGTCTTCATGTTTTTCGCCAAGTACCTCCACGTGCAGGCTCGTCAAGTACACCACCGGCAAGATCCGGACTCCGAACTTCGAGTACAAATACAACCCGAAAGAACAATGATGGCCAAGTCCGGGAACAACAAACGTGTACCACTACCTCCCACGACACCGCGTCGACGACCTTCAAGTTCGACTACCGGATGCGCCAAGTACCACGACACGTAACGTGAATGTCTACCGTCGCCGAAGACCCGTGTACGACTACACATCCGGGACGCGACAAGTACCACGACGGCCATCGCTTGCCAAGTACCACTACCGTCGCCGAGTCCCGAGACCGGCAAGTCCGAAGACCTCAAGTACCCCTACCGATGACCGTGAACGACTACTTCCTCTACTTCCACTACGTGCCTCGACGACTCGAACCGCCCCGAAACGATTGTTTCGAAGGTATAACCCCGAGACGTGCCCGTGAACGAATGCTTGCATGTGTTGTATGAATGTTTGCTCCACTTGTGTGCTTCGTGCCCGAATCATCTTTTGACATGCTCCTCGGTTGCCTCGTCGCCGACCCGTGGGAACCCGGTGACGGGATCTCCCCACTTTCTTCTTGCTTGACACGCCTCCCGTCATCTTTTGCACCGGTCTCTCACCGAGTTACCGGAACCGAGATGTTGCGTTGCATCATTTTCGGATCGTTGCCGTGGCACCTTTTTCCTTCCACCACGGTGACAAATACTCCTTATCATCTTCATGTCAGCTTTTAATAAAAATTGCATAAACTTGATCATGTCATCCGCATCATGTTAACAACATTTAAAATGTGTGAATTGTTGTTGCTTAAAATTGCTAAACATGCATATGGGGATTTTTCCCGGAATTGTTGTTGTTATTTCCGACCTCATTTAAAATGACTAGATAGGTAGTTTGTTTTGCTTCACCTCTTGCCATGTTAACCAACATTTAATCTTGTCTTGTAAATAAACGAGAGTCAACTAAATAAATAACATGTGGTGTTTCGTCAATATGCAACTCGTTGCATATTGAGCTCCACTTAACTTGTAGTACCGGTTTGTGCATTTTTTGCCATGCCTTGCATAATTAAACCGGACATGCATCATACTTGGATGTGCATCGTATGCCATGTTTATGCTTGTGTGTTTACCGTGTTGTTTGCTTCTTTCCGGTTGCTTCTCTTGTTAGCTTCGGTTTCGTTCCGGAGTTGTGAGGATTCGCTCGACTGTTGCTCCGTCTACTTCATGGATCCGTTCTTCTTCCTTGCGGAATCCCAGGCAAGATGACCGAACCCCGATAACATTACTATCTTTGCCTGTTGCTAGAGTATCGCTCTATAGTTTCGCCTCGATGCCCATGTATTTCCTGTCAGCCTCCTATTGTAACCATGTTCATGTCTAACCACCCTACCTATGCAAACCGTTGAATGGCTAAGTACGCTTCGCTCAGCCCCTCTTATAGCATTGTTAGTTGCAGGTGAAGTTTGAAGATGCTTGCTTCATGTTGAAGTTTGTTGGGTTATATCACACTATATAAATGCTTAAAATGAAATCATCTATATATTGGCAATGGGTGGAAGGCTAAGCCTTTTGCTTGGTGATTTGTTCCACTCATGCCGCTAGGAACCGTATAAACTGGTGTTATGTTCCTTGATTATGCGTTCCTCACACGGTTGGGGTTATGGGGCCCCCTCGATAAACCGCTAAGTGCTAAGTCTTTTCCAGCAAGTCCCAACATTGGTACTATTCGCCTAATAACTAATAAAACTGCATAGGGACTAGCTATCCCTTTTATTTTAATCAACAACCCCGGGCCAGTGCTCCACATGAGTGTTGGTCCGAAACGGGGAGTCTGCGGGGCCACCACGAGGAAACTCGAGGTTTGGTAAAAACCTATAGAATCGCCCATCCGGTCGTGGCCTGAGACTAGATACGCGCGGCTATTGTCAGGGTGTCGGCACGCCGGGAGGATTTGCTGAATTAGCCTTACCTTAGTTCGGAGTATCCTGAGCACGGGATTCCGAGAATACTCGGGTCTTCCCACCTTGGAGTTGCGACTCAGCGGATCGTGGGCTTGTCATGGGCCAAGTTGGAACACCCCTGCAGGGTTTGAACTTTCGAAAGCCGTGCCCGCGGTTATGTGGCAGATGGGAGCTTGTTAATATCCGGTTGTAGAAAACTTGACACCATGTTCCAATACACTACCAGCGTGTGTACCGTGACTGTCATTTTCCGAAAAGGGGTTTCGGGAGATGAACACGGTGGGGTTATGTTTGACTGGCTTTAGTTAGGATCATTTCGTGATCAGCTCTCGACCGAGGCACCTTCTCTTCTCGCTCTCTTTTGCTAAGCTAGTGCTAGTTGCTGCTGCAGATTCTTATTCTTTCTTCAGCCTTGTTCCACACCCAAGGCTTAAATAGTCATGTTACCCGGGAACGGGATTGCTGAGTCCTCTGTGGCTCACAGTTACTTCAACACACCAGATGCAAGTTCAGCCGAGTTTGAAGCAGGAGATGGATCAGTACTTCACCAGGAGCTCGATGAAGAGAGTGGCCGTATGCTTGTGACGTTTCGACGATCAGTAGTGGTTTCTACTAGGATTCGATCTAGACCTGTGGCTTTATGTTGTATTGGTATCTTTCTTTTGGATCTTCACCCGTAGTCGGGTTGTGATGTTTTGAATGATGGTTGCTTATGTAATGTATTGTGTGAAGTGGCGAGTGTAAGCCAACTATCTCCTTTTGCAATTTAATCCCTCTTTTACATGAGTCATGCAAAGATATCATACTTGCGATCATTCCAGAATGGGCTTATATCTTTAAGTCGTGCCTCGACACGTAGGAGATATAGTCCCATCATGGGCATTACAAGTTGGTATCAGAGCCTTCTCCGACCTAGAAGCCCCCACAGATTGATCGAATCGTTGACGGTCGAGTCTAGGCACACACTGAAAATATTTTGAGTCATATATATATATCGGAGAGTAGGATTTCTTTTGCTCCTCATCCCTTTTCACTCTGGTGAGGACTCCTGACGGTTACTCTTGTCTCTTCTACTCTCAAAAATGCACCAATTTTTTTTAGGATCTCGCGAGTATTGTTTGGATTGTTCTGATGTCTTTGTGACGAGAACATTGTTCTCGATGCCTCCTGTCATTAGGGGTTGTGGCAGTGTCCCGGGGAGTTGAGATCCGAGGTGTTGTCGTCACAAATATATCGCATCAGTTCTAGAATACTTAAGACGGCCGACATCGAAAACTCTTCTATGCGGTTAGTGGCAAGATAACCCCGACATCACCCAGTACTGGGGAGGTAGTTCGGGAGTATTGCCATAGCTTGTATAGTGGATTCGTTTCGAAGGTCCGAGGTAAACGGTTTCCGGAGATAACTGGTTATGTGTTGAAGGATGGATATAGCTGGATGTAGGATTAGAGTTGATTGCGCGGTGCTTCCCCTGTATCCCCAACACTTGATTGCATAACTGGAAACTTTCGGAAATTAATAGGTGGGTTCATCTAGTAGTTCTAGGCATTCTTCCAACGAATGCACGATATGAAGTTCGGGGTTCTACATTGAGTGAAGTGGTTTTATGGGCTTGTTTCGATCGGGAGTTGCATCTTAAAGGGTCCTTGGCTATGCTGATCCGGGGATTGCAAAACCCTTTTGTAACACGTTCCATGAGCTTTCAGCACGAATATGTCGAACGAAGCTTCTATCTTGTATTTGTTCTATCTGCTCCTTGTTGCTTTTTATTTCCTTTTGTTCTCCCAAGTGGCTTCTCGACAAGTTGATGTACTTGCGGAATTCATTCGTTCAATTCTCTGTTCGGATAGATATGTTGCAACATAATCTTCTTCATAAACATATCTATCCGTTGTTTTGTTTTGATTCTGGTATTCGAGTTGCTTCGATGTCAAATGTTGATTCCATACCTTTCCTAATCGGTGTTTTCATATTTCTATGGGAGTGCTAGTCCTTCTTAACCATCGAGATTTTCATGTTAATTCTTTTTTCAACCGGTGTCCATTTTGTTCGTCTCAAGTTGCCTTTGTTTCCCCACCCTCCCACCCTTTTCTTTATGGAGCCAGAAATTCTTAATCAAATATCCATTTTATTCATGTGATATTTCTTCATTCTTTCCCTTCAATGTTCTTATCCGATGATTTATCGTGAAGATGCTCAAGAGCTTCTAGTTCATCATTCTTTGTTCTCAGATTCTGCCGGTGGATGTAATTCAAGATTTCGATGTTGATCTTATCCTTTCCTCATTTCACAATGCTTTCTTATTCCGGTGCACCAATTAATCATTCTCCTCTTGCTATTCATATCCGGAGTGCTGGAGATTCATAATTCCATTCTTAATCCGTTCAAATTATTTTGAGGACTGTCATCTATTCAAGCCATTTAACTCAACCGGTGCAATATCTCTTAAGCAATCTTTTCAACGGTGATTTCTTTGAGTGGGCCCTAACCCACAGGTCTTTTCCCAGGATCTTACCTGACTCTTTTTTTTCCGGAGAATTCTTTTCAAAGTGTGACGTAAGAATGATTTCCATCAGTCATATGCCTTCTCCAAGTTTACTTTCAAATTCTTTCCATCGTTGGTTCAACCTTTTTAATTCTTCATTCTGGAGTGCTCAACAATTCTTCATGGCATTTCTCGTTGTCATTTTCAGCATTTGAAGACCGGAGAAGTGTTTCTCTTAAATCTTGGCCCGTTCTCTTAATGAGTTGTGGTTCTAGCTTCATTCCATCCTCATTATTGTTCCGATTGTGAGGAATTCTTTTATACCCATCCAAAGCATTTCATGAATTCTTTTCTTTGTGATCCTCCGAAGGCCATCATTTCAGAAGATTCTTCGTTCTCAGTTTTCAACTTCGTCCTCCAAATATTCTTCATTGATGCCTCTTCGTTCGTCTCCATATTTGTACGGTGGTTCTTTCAAGATTACCCTTCTGTTGTTATCGTTTTAATTCATTTGTTCTTTTCACAATCCTACCGGTGCTTCGTTGAAGATTTACCCAAGATGGCGCGAGATCTCTCTTTAATTCTTTCCAACGAGAATAAGTAGTATGCCAAATCCATTGCTTGTCGCCAATTTAAATTGGTGAAGGATATGCATAACATAATTCTTATTCTTATTTCATCCAAGTGGGCTAATCCCTTCGTTTAGAGTTTATTCATGAGGAATAAATTCTAGTTTTCAAGTTGTTCATCTTGTTTTCCGGAGCTCCAAGTTATTTCAATTACATCATTTCAAAGCTCAATCCAATTCATCGCAGGCCTTGAGTCTTATTCTTTTCATTTTTCACTTTTCATGCTTCATTACCGGAGTTCTCATGGTGGTTCATCAAGATTTAATTCAACCTCGAAGTGTTCTTCAAGATTCTTGTTGGAGCTCAAGCATTCTTCATCATGCATTCCAATTGCAATTCTTTCTACCTTATCTTTTCAGATGGTGTTATGTCATTCTTGACAAATTCCTTCATGTTTCATGATTCACGAGTTATCAAGAATGAGATAAATAAAACCATCATTTCTTTCTCTTTAAGAGATCTTTTCAACCCCTCATTTTTATCTCTTGGAGTTATCTTGGGTTATAATTCACCTAAAAGCTTTCCCTAAGGATTGTTGCTATTATGGTGCTTATATATGACCCAAGTTCTTCATTTATCATTCCGGTGAAATAAGTTTTTCGTCTCCTTGTTGATCTCAATCCAATCAAATTTTTCCGTCAGTGGCTGGTTGTCACCTCTTAATTTTGGGATGTTTTCCATAAGCCCACAACAAGAGCTTATTCGTTTTCGTGTTGATTTTTCCATCAACTCCGCTCAACCCTTCTTCGTAAGGATGCTCTTTCAAATTCAATTTTGGGAGAAGTTGTCATATTTTCTCCGTTCATTTCTTCATTGATTTATATTCTATTCTTTCATACCGGAGGCATTGTGATGTTGCTCTCTTCGTCCCATCATCTTGTCATATCAAGATCATATTCTTTCCTTGCTTGTCTATTTAACAGGAGTATTGTATTCTTCATTTAAGTTCCCTCATCTTATTTAGTTTTTCCTCTCTTTTCAACCGGAGTGTTGTCTGAATCTTTCTTACCCCTTGTGTCATTCTTTCAATTGTTTCGGAGGCAATATGTTGTTGATTTCATCAAGTATCATTCCATCTCCTCAAGTTCTTGTTAATTCCTTCCATTTTCATACGGAGTGCTGTCCGAATTCTGTCATTCTTATTCCTTGGCTATACCGTTGCGGTTTCTTATTATTTTTGGTTCGTAAGCTCTTGTTTCATGTCTTTCAACCTTTTAGGTTCTCGTAATGTTCCATGTTCCTCATTTTACCGGAGTGCTCTTAACTTCGTTCATCTATGATGTATTCTTCTTTCTTTTGTTCAACTCTCAAGGTTCTTTGGTTTCACTCGTCTGTCAAGAAGCAACTTTGTTTTACCTCTTCCTCTTCCGTTTTTACCCGGTGCCATCTCTAGGATCTCGGGTCGAGATCCTCTGTTAGTGTGGGAGAGTTGTGACGCCCGAAGACCGACGTCCTAGAAGATTCCAGAAGATTCCAGATGTTTCGGGTTCTCCCGTGTGTTTCTTTTGTGCTTGTGTTATTTATTTTTGCATTGCATCATGTCATCATGCCATCATGTCTTTTCTTTTGCATCTCAACCAAATAAATTGTGTGGACCTTCGGTTCATTTAAATCGAGGGAAGGATGACTTCTCTTTATAACATATCCTCCCAATATTTAGGGAGCTATATTATAAATATTCCATTTGTTTGGAATTAACCCAACACACTTGCATATCTTCCATGCCTTTGTTATCTCAATTCTTGCCCTCCAACTTGCCCATATTTATTTCATCACTTTCCGGAACTCCACCAAAAATCCTCAACATTATTTGGACCTACCAAACACCCAGTTGTTTCTCACACTCATTTGAATTATATTCAACAAGTTTGAATTTAATTCCTGCAATCTTGACACTTCTATTTTTCTGTGAACATACCCATTTTTGCAAGTCCAAGGAATTTAACCTCATGTGCGAATTCCTTCCTTAAGTGCCCCTTTCTGTTTCCTCTCTCTTTTCTTCTCTATTTTTGTTTTTATTTTAGAAGAGAGGGAGAGAGAGATTCCAGCCACTTGGGCCTTATAGCTCCAAGCCGCCCAGCCTCCCTCTCCCCCCCAGCCGGCCCAACTTCCTCCAGGCCCACGGCCCAAGTCATCCTAACCCTAGCGCTCAGCCCCGCATCTCCTCGCTCTTCCCTCGCCCTCCTGCACCCCGCCGCCAGAGACTCAAGCCTCCTCCCATCGATCTCCTCGCGTCGCCCCAGCGCCTCGATCTCCCCTCATCCCTCGAGCCCCCTCCTCTACAGTGCCTGAGCGCCTCCATCTTCCTCCCTTCGACAGCAGCGCCTCGCGCCGGCCCTTCGTCGCCAGGAGCCGAGCCCCAGCGCCCTTGCCTCCTCGAAGCCGCTCCGCCTTCCCTTCTCCCGCGCGCGACCAGCCCCGTCCTCAAGCTGCCCTGCGTCGTGGCCTCGCCTCCCCCGTCCTCCTTCGCGCCAGGGGCTCGCAGGCCGCCGCCCTGTGCGCTTCGAGCAGCCGGCCCTACGCCGACCATCCAGGGCGCCCCCTCCCTCCGGCCCTCCAGCCGTCGTCAGCGCCAAGGACGCCGCCCTGCCGTCCGCCTATGGCCGCGGATGCCGGCCAGGAGCTGCGCCTCCAGCGCCTCCATTTCCCCCTCGCCAAGGCCAGGCCGCCTCCTCTTTGCCTCGCCTCTGCAGCGCCGACCACCGGCTCTCGTGCAGCCCGAGCCTGCCTCGTCTCCTCGCCGTGCCGTCCGCCGCTGCACCGCCATGGACGTCCACCGACGGCCTCTTGTCTTCTTTCTGGACCAGCGAGAACGTTGGCAAGAGCTGTACACGGGCGCTGCGTCTTCATGTTTTTCGCCAAGTACCTCCACGTGCAGGCTTGTCAAGTACACCACCGGCAAGATCCGGACTCCGAACTTCGAGTACAACTACAACCCGAAAGAACAATGATGGACAAGTGATGTCTACGCACGCTTCTACTCTTGTAGACTATGTTGGGCCTCCAAGCGCAGAGGTTTGTAGGACAGCAGCAATTTCCCTCAAGTGGATGACCTAAGGTTTATCGAACTCAGGGAAGTAGAGGTTGAAGATGGTCTCTCTCAAGCAACCCTGCAACTAAGATACAAGAAGTCTCTTGTGTCCCCAACACACCTAATACACTTGTTAGATGTATAGGTGCACTAGTTCGGCGAAGAGATGTTAAATGGCAAGTGATATGGATGGCAAAACAAAGTAATATAAATCTATAATAAAAAGTGCAGCAAGCAAACAAGTGGGAAATGTGAGCACAAATGGTATTGCAATGGTGGTAACAAGGCCTAGGGTTCATACTTTCACTAGTGGCAACTCCCAACAACATTAACATAATAGAATCACATGATATTTCCCATAAAACATGCAAAGAGGTCATTCCTTCGTGGTCAAGAGAGGACGAGAATTATGTAGGGCTACAAAAGCACACCTCAAAGTTCGTAGTTCTCAATCTAAGGATTTCCCAATGTCACCGCGGCCATCCAAAGAGAGTCCCACAATCACCACAACATATCTAAAGGATAGTCAAAGACAAGCACCAAGAGACTCTCAATCTTCAATCAACACACAAGAGAGGAAATCACTCATGAAAATACTTTTCTAATCCATGTCCAATAGACCGCTGTCACCTTGGTCTCGGGGATTATACTAGATAAAGACAAGTGAGTACATCAGTCCAATACATCGAGGAAGGGGAAATATCATGGGATCACCCTAGATTAACATAGCCTATGATCACAACGAAGATCACATCATGGGAGAGAGAATTGACCACATAGCTACTGGTAAGAACCTCAGCCCCGAGGAGGAACTACTCCCGCATCATGGAGGGAGGAAGCAACGTCGATGGAGATGGATCCGGGGGCACTTCCCCGTCCCGGCAGGGTGCCGGCACAGGAATTCTGGTCCCCCGAAGCTTGATGGCGATGGCGGCGGAGATCGGAATCGCGTCTGGAGAAAAGGGGTCTGGAATCAGGGTTTCCGCGACACGGTGTAAATATATGCCAAAGGGGGGCATCAGAGGGGGTCAGGGGTGCCCAGGCGCCCCCCCGGCGCGGCCAGGGGGGCCGCGTGGGCAGGCCGCCTAGAGCCCCTGTGGGTCCCCTCCGGCCCTACTTTGGCTGCATGGAAGCTTCCGGAACGCTGATTTTTTATATAATTTTTCTGGATTTTTTCGGGCAGTTCTCGTAATGTGAAAACCTGAAATACAAAACAGCCGAAAACAGAAACTGGCACTGGGGTGCACTTAGTTAATAGGTTAGTCCAAATATGATCAAAAGTGTATGGAAGTGTATAAATAACATAGCAATATCACCCAAAAGAGGCATGGAGCAAGCAGAAATTATAGATACGTTTTGGACGTATCAACATCCCCAAGCTTAATTCCTGCTCGTCCTCGCGTAGGTAAATGATAACAAGAATAATTTCTGTGGTGACATGCTATTAACCATATAGGACTTTTTCATAGTCATATGACAAAAGCTTACTGAGACAATGAATCTATAGTAATTAAGTTGCCTCATGAGAAAATCACAAAGAACTGAAAGTTTTACAATATGATATTGAAACATCAAATAGATTCGTAATGAACATGATGTGCAAATATGATAAAGTGATATCTAGCTTGCCCCCTTTAGTGAAGCAAAACATAAATGCAGGGGCACCTCCAAGGTTTAAGTGATGACTAGATACAATGATTTCAAAATAAACGATATCACAATCATGCAAAAGACAATGCTACTTTGGGACAATGCACATTACACTCAGAATGACAATCATGCTCTCAGTAGTTGGTGCTTTTAAAAGAAGGTGGAGACTCTCGAACCGTGGCTTTTGTTGGCAAGGTTGAAAACCCATAGTCGGAAACAAAGACAAAACATGTACCAGAGCTCTTGGTTTTAAAACAGAGGTAATAATTTTTTTAGATCATGCATGTTTCGTCAACGAATGCTAGCAGACAACTCAATCACTTCTTGAGATGGACAAGTTTCGAGGAACGGCTCCCGAATGAGGACGATCACATCCTCTTAATCTCCTTTGTTTATCACTTCCAAAGTTTTCTGATTTCTCATGAACAAAGCGTGAAGGAGGGTTTGTTTGTTATATTATCTTTTTGAGCCGGGCGCACTCAATGCCAGTTCCTTCTCGTATTATGGGTTTGCACATTATACATGCAATCCCGGGGTGAAGCTTGTCCAACTTAAAAAGATCATGAATTAACTACTACTTCCTCATGAACTTAAAACAGAGACACAAAATAGGAATGCTTTTTCTTTGAATAATTTCGAGATGGTACATGCAAGTCTCCGTTAGGAATGGAAGGTAAATACCATGTAGGAAGATATGGTGGACTCATATGGCATAACAGGATTAAAAGGATGTGGATGCACAAGCAGTCAGTCCGCTTAGTACAGGCGAAGGTTAGCAAAAGACGGGGAGCGACCAACTAAGAGAGCAATGATGGTCATAATCATGCAGAGCGACAATGCAACATTGAATCAGGCATGGAAGTTATATCGCTACTCAGAAACAAAAGATCATCAAGGCTTGACAGACTTTCTTTACAGTCTTAAATATGCGTGAGCATACGCCAAGTCAATCAAAATAAATTCTTTGAAGGAAGATATTACTAAACCATACCACATCATAGGCAAACAAATCATGTTGGTACTCCAATAACACATTGGGAACCCCCCAGCTATTTGAGACTAACCATAAGAAAACATGAACTACCAAGCGCCATTATGCACGTAGCATCTTTATCATAGACATATCAACCAATGCAACGGAAGCAAACTCTCTTAATAAGATAAACATGATAACTAAAGAGAGTTCAAGCAACCAACTAAACAAAAGCTCTTTAAAAAGATAAGCATGAAAGTTAAGAGCTAAGCATGATAGTAGCTATTAAAAGACAAAGAACACACACAACAAAGATAGACATGCAAATTCTATGTTATGTTCTAGGTAGAAGTGGAGCGTGTTTCTCTCCCACATAAAGAAAGCTGAGTTCCAACTCGTTATGAAAAGCTAAAGAAAACTAAAACAAGACGCTCCAAGCATAGCACATAACACATGAAGTGATTAAAATATAGTGGAACGAAGGACGAACTGATAATGCTGATGGAGAAGGGGATGCACGGGGGCATCCCCAAGCTTAGACGCTTGAGTCTCCTCGAATATTTCTTGGGGGTGCATGGGGGCATCCCCAAGCTTGAGCGTTTGACACTCCTGAATCTTTTTATCATCTTCCCTCGCACACTTGAAAACTCCCTTCATACATAACTCATCATAATCTGATTAGCGAGGTTAGTACCCATAATAAAATAATTGTTCCTTGCTGGAAATAAGGATATTCTTGAAGGTCTACTGTTTCTCAAGATTGCCAAAAGGTTTTTGCAAAGAAAAAGCAAGCTCTAGGTTCACAAAATGAAGGAAAGGCAAAACATGACAAAATCTGTGAAAAACAGAACAGCGGGTAGTAAATGATTTTTTCGGGGCACTTCTGCAACTCTAATCAAAAACAGAACAGACGCGCGAAAGACAATTATATAGAGCACGCTGTCGAAAAATTCAGACCAAAAGGATGAACTGGTGATTTTATACGAATTTTTCTATCCAAGGACAGAATCTGTTTCCTGGACAGCACGTCACAACTTTTGAACTTTCTTGCAATCGGAGGCTAAACTTGGCACAAAGCTGAAAAATAAAGATACAATGATGTTGCTACAGTAGTAACAAACATCAAGACCACTAAAAACTGAAAGAACAAACTGAAAGCAAGGATAACAAGGGTTGTCTCCCTAGAGCTCTTTCTTTATAGCCATAAAGATAGGCTTAAGACTTTAATGATGCTCTCGTAGGAATAAGAGTTGAAGAACAAAAGAGAGCATCAAGAAGCAAATACCAAATACATTTAAGCCTAACATGCTTCCTATGCATAGGAATATTGCAATAGAATAATTCATTAAAGCACAAAGCAACTAGCATAGGAAGGCAAAACAAGCATAACTTCAAAATATTCACCATAAAGAGAGGAAACTTCTTATTATTAAGATATTTAGAACCAAGTCTCCCTCTCTCATTATAAATTTCAGTGGCATCATGGATGAACTCAACAATATAAGCATCACATAAAGCATTGTTACCATGATCCACATGCAAAAAGGTACTCTTACTCTCCACATAAGCATAATCTTTCTCATTGGTAATAGTGGGAGTAGGACTATCATAAACCACTTGAACACTATAGATTAATTGTGTAGTAGGAGGGTGGTGTTCAACAAGGGAGTAATGCCCTCCATGATTATGACAAGTTTCATAAGGATAATTTCTCCTTATGTCATAGGTACCTTTATAATCACTATAGGTTGGAGTTATAACATCATCATGGTAGAGAAGAGCATTATCATTGCTAGCAACTATATTTGTAATCATGTTGTCTTTATTCTTACTACCAAAAGAATTAGCAATTATCACATCACTAGTGGGTAAAGGATTTGCAATCCTATCATCCCCAAGCTTAGAGCTTCCCATATCATCACTTTCAGAGTTGGTACCAAAAAGATTTTCAAGATCATAAGTAGCATTATCATTATTTTCCCAATCACAATAAGTAACATTCATATCATAATCAAAATCATCTTCAATAGTTCCTACGGACGTATCATCAAGATGATAATTAAGGCAATAAACTTCACCTTCTTCTTTAAACTTACAATCGTTAGGATAAAAGTTGATGGGAGGAATATGCTCAGGCCAGGTTGATACCCATTCTTCTTCTTTCTTGCTCCTCTTCCTCCTCCTCTTCTTTTTCTTCTTCTTAACCATAGGAGGGAGTGGTTGGAGATGAAGCTTCTCCACATATCCTGGTTTATCATTAGAAACAATAGGGGAAACTTGGGAGAAACTCTCCTTTTTATTAGCAGAAATATAATAGACATTTTTATACTTTGGTAAAGTTCCCTCCTTTATAATCTTACCTGTGTAATCATTTTCATGGCAATTAACAACACAATAGAGATGGCAATTTTGCAATGTGTTTTTTATTCCTATGGCATTAACATCTAGCCATGAAGTCTTTTCTGATAACTCTTCACACATCAAAAATAACATAAGCTCATCATAAAGATCAGAGGTGATCATGTTATCACACAACCGGTTAACAGTTATGTTTTGAAAGTTCATGCATTGAAAATTAAAGTGACCCTCTATACGGCAAAGTTCACAAGTAAAAGGATAAAGGTCACACAATTCTCTAGCAATTTCATTTAAATCTCTGACCCAAGTGATTGTTCTTTCATGCTTATGTTGCTTACAATACTTCTCTTCTTCAATCATAGGCCTTTCACAAGGTCTATCCACTCCACAAAAATTAACATGCTTATATAAAACTTCATTTTTAGGAATTGGATCATGCATGTGGCAATCATCATGAACAATTTCATTTTCTTTGCAAGTCTCTTTAAAAGGTTTATGATACTTGATCCAATCCTCCTTAGGCATATTAAGATGTGAAGCAAAAGATTTGAGGAAATCAACAAGGAGTTGAGAATCAAGCCCAAACTTAGCACTAAACTTATTAAAACTTGTAGTTTCAACAAAGGACTTAATGCAATCATACTCATAAATTATACCTGACTCTTTACCTTTGTCGATCTCCCAATCTTCAGTGTTGCGTTGAATTCTTTCAAGGAGTTCCCATTTAGCATCAATCTTTTTGTTTGTGAAAGAACCCATAGAGGAAGCGTCGAGCAAATCTTTATCCTGTCGAGAAAGCCTCGCATAGAAATTAGTAATAATCATATCTTTGGGGAGCCCATGGTTAGGACATTTTAGCATTAACGTTTTCAGTCTCCCCCAAGCTTGAGCTATGCTCTCTCCGTCATGAGGATAAAAATTATAAACATAATTCCTATTCTCATGGACTTCATGAAGAGGATAAAACTTGGAGTAAAAGAGAGACTGGATCTCTTCCCACTCCAGCAGGTGAGAGTCATTTAGTAGCCTATACCATTCCAATGCTTTTCCTTTCAGTGACAAGGCAAATAATTTCCTCATGACAAACTCCCTTGATACACCTGCAAGCTTAAATAATGAACATAGTTGTGGCAGATATAGCAAGTGTTCACTGGGATGTATGTCTCCTGCATAACGATCAGCCAAAACATAATCGATAATACCAGCTGGTATTTTATAGGGCACAATTTCAGTAGGGGGAGGAGCAACAACCACAGGTGTGGGGCGTCTTCCCGCAAGCAACGATCCAATAGAAAGGTTGTCCATAAGCATAACTAGTGAAATAAAAACAAGAAACAAAAAGATTTAATTGCAAGATCTAAAGATATACCTTCAAGCACTCACCTCCCCGGCAACGACGCCAGAAATAACTTGATGTCTACGCACGCTTCTACTCCTGTAGACTATGTTGGGCCTCCAAGCGCAGAGGTTTGTAGGACAGCAGCAATTTCCCTCAAGTGGATGATCTAAGGTTTATCGAACTCAGGGAAGTAGAGGTTGAAGATGGCCTCTCTCAAGCAACCCTGCAACTAAGATACAAGAAGTCTCTTGTGTCCCCAACACACCTAATACACTTGTTAGATGTATAGGTGCACTAGTTCGGCGAAGAGATGTTAAATGGCAAGTGATATGGATGGCAAAACAAAGTAATATAAATCTGTAATAAAAAGTGCAGCAAGCAAACAAGTGGTAAGCGTGAGCACAAATGGTATTGCAATGGTGGAAACAAGGCCTAGGGTTCATACTTTCACTAGTGGCAACTCCCAACAACATTAACATAATCGAATCACATGATATTTCCCATAAAACATGCAAAGGGGACACACTCGGAGGTCATTCCTTCGTGGTCAAGAGAGGACGAGAATTATGTAGGGCTACAAAAGCACACCTCAAAGTTTGTAGTTCTCAATCTAAGGATTTCCCAATGTCACCGCAGCCATCCAAAGAGAGTTCCACAATCACCACAACATATCTAAAGGATAGTCAAAGACAAGCACCAAGAGACTCTCAATCTTCAATCAACACACAAGAGAGGAAATCATTCATGAAAATACTTTTCTAATCCATGTCCAATAGACAGCTGTCACCTTGGTCTCGGGGATTATACTAGATAAAGACAAGTGAGTACATCAATCCAATACATAGAGGAAGGGGAAATATCATGGGATCACCCTAGATTAACATAGCCTATGATCACAACGAAGATCACATCATGGGAGAGAGAATTGACCACATAGCTACTGGTAAGAACCTCAGCCCCGAGGAGGAACTACTCCCGCCTCATTGAGGGAGGAAGCAACGTCGATGGAGATGGATCCGGGGGCACTTCCCCGTCCCGGCAGGGTGCCGGCGCAGGAATTCTGGTCCCCCGAAGCTTGATGGCGATGGCGGCGGAGATCGGAATCGCGTCTGGAGAAAAGGGGTCTGGAATCAGGGTTTCCGCGACACGGTGTAAATATATGCCAAAGGGGGGCATTAGAGGGGGTCAGGGGTGCCCAGGCGCCCCCCCCCCCGGCGCGGCCAGGGGGGCGCGTGGGCAGGCCGCCTGGAGCCCCTGTGGGTGCCCTCCGGCCCTACTTTGGCCGCATGGAAGCTTCCGGAACGCTGCTTTTTTATATAATTTTTTCTGGATTTTTTCTGGCAGTTCTCGTAATGTGAAAACCTGAAATACAAAAACAGCCGAAAACAGAAACTGGCACTGGGGTGCACTGAGTTAATAGGTTAGTCCAAATATGATCAAAAGTGTATGGAAGTGTATAAATAACATAGCAATATCACCCAAAAGAGGCATGGAGCAAGCAGAAATTATAGATACGTTTTGGACGTATCACCAAGTCCGGGAACAACAAACGTGTACCAGTACCTCCCACGACACCGCGTCGACGACCTTCAAGTTCGACTACCGGATGCGCCAAGTACCACGACACGTAACGTGAACGTCTACCGTCGCCGAAGACCCTTGTACGACTACACATCCGGGACGCAACAAGTACCACGACGACCATCGCTTGCCAAGTACCACTACCGTCGCCGAGTCCCGAGACTGGCAAGTCCGAAGACCTCAAGTACCCCTACCGATGACCGTGAACGACTACTTCCTCTACTTCCACTACGTCCCTCGACGACTCGAACCGCCCCGAAACGATTGTTTCGAAGGTATAACCCCGAGACGTGCCCATGAACGAATGCTTGCATGTGTTGTATGAATGTTTGCTCCACTTGTGTGCTTCGTGCCCGAATCATCTTTTGACATGCTCCTCGGTTGCCTCGTCGCCGACCCGTGGGAACCCGGTGACGGGATCTCCACACTTTCTTCTTGCTTGACACGCCTCCCGTCATCTTTTGCACCGGTCTCTCACCGAGTTACCGGAACCGAGATGTTGCGTTGCATCATTTTCGGATTGTTGTCATGGCACCTTTTTCCTTCCACCACGGTGACAAATACTCCTTATCATCTTCATGTCAACTTTTAATAAAAATTGCATAAACTTGATCATGTCATCCGCATCATGTTAACAACATTTAAAATGTGTGAATTGTTGTTGCTTAAAATTGCTAAACATGCATGTGGGGATTTTTCCCGGAATTGTTGTTGTTATTTCCGGCCTCATTTAAAATGACTAGATAGGTAGTTTGTTTTGCTTCACCTCTTGCCATGTTAACCAACATTTAATCTTGTCTTGTAAATAAAAGAGAGTCAACTAAATAAATAACATGTGGTGTTTCGTCAATATGCAACTCGTTGCATATTGAGCTCCACTTAACTTGTAGTACCTGTTTGTGCATTTTTTGCCATGCCTTGCATAATTAAACCGGACATGCATCATACTTGGATGTGCATCGTATGCCATGTTTATGCTTGTGTGTTTACTGTGTTGTTTGCTTCTTTCCGGTTGCTTCTCTTGTTAGCTTCGGTTTCGTTCTGGAGTTGTGAGGATTCGCTCGACTGTTGCTCCGTCTACTTTATGGATCCGTTCTTCTTCCTTGCGGAATCCCAGGCAAGATGACCGAACCCCGATAACATTACTATCTTTGCCTGTTGCTAGAGTATCGCTCTATAGTTTTGCCTCGATGCCCATGTCTTTCCTGTCAGCCTCCTATTGTAACCATGTTCATGTCTAACCACCCTACCTATGCAAACCGTTGAATGGCTAAGTACGCTTCGCTCGTCCCCTCTTATAGCATTGTTAGTTGCAGGTGAAGTTTGAAGATGCTTGCTTCATGTTGAAGTTTGTTGGGTTATATCACACTATATAAATGCTTAAAATGAAATCATCTATATATTGGCAATGGGTGGAAGGCTAAGCCTTTTGCTTGGTGATTTGTTCCACTCATGTCGCTAGGAACCGTATAAACCGGTGTTATGTTCCTTGATTATGCGTTCCTCACACGGTTGGGGTTATGGTGCCCCCTCGATAAACCGCTAAGTGCTAAGTCTTTTCCAGCAAGTCCCAACATTGGTACTATTCGCCTAATAACTAATAAAACTGCATAGGGACTAGCTATCCCTTTTATTTTAATCAACAACCCCGGGCCAGTGCTCCACATGAGTGTTGGTCCGAAACGGGGAGTCTGCGGGGCCACCACGAGAAAACTCGAGGTTTGGTAAAAACCTGTAGAATCGCCCATCCGGTCGTGGCCGAGACTAGATACGCGCGGCTATTGTCAGGGCTTCGGCACGCCGGGAGGATTTGCTGGATTAGCCTTACCTTAGTTTGGAGTATCTTGAGCACGGGATTCCGAGAATACTCGGGTCTTCCCACCTTGGAGTTGCGACTCCGCGGATCGTGGGCTTGTCATGGGCCAAGTTGGAACACCCCTGCAGGGTTTGAACTTTCGAAAGCCGTGCCCGCGTTTATGTGGCAGATGGGAGCTTGTTAATATCCGGTTGTAGAAAACTTGACACCATGTTCCAATACACTACCAGTGTGTGTACCGTGACTATCATTTTCCGAAAAGGGGTTTCGGGAGATGAACACGGTGGGGTTATGTTTGACTGGCTTTAGTTAGGATCACTTCGTGATCAGTTCTCGACCGAGGCACCTTCTCTTCTCGCTCTCTTTTGCGTAAGCTAGTGCTAGTTGCTGCTGCAGATCCTTATTCTTTCTTCAGCCTTGTTCCACACCCAAGGCTTAAATAGTCATGTTACCCGGGAACGGGATTGCTGAGTCCTCTGTGGCTCACAGTTACTTCAACACACCAGATGCAGGTTCATCCGAGTTTGAAGCAGGAGATGGATCAGTACTTCACCAGGAGCTCGATGAAGAGAGTGGCCGTATGCTTGTGACGTTTCGACGATCAGTAGTGGTTTCTACTAGGATTCGATCTAGACCTGTGGCTTTATGTTGTTTTGGTATCTTTCTTTTGGATCTTCACCCGTAGTCGGGTTGTGATGTTTTGAATGATGGTTGCTTATGTAATGTAATGTGTGAAGTGGCGAGTGTAAGCCAACTATCTCCTTTTGCAATTTAATCCCTCTTTTACATGAGTCGTGCAAAGATACCAAACTTGCGATCATTCCAGAATGGGCTTATATCTTTAAGTCGTGCCTCGACATGTAGGAGATATAGTCCCATCTTGGGCATTACACATACAAAGGATCCACGAGATCACAAGATCAATCCAAGGAAACAAGCACAAAGGTAAGGTTCTTATCACTCCTAGAGGAGGTGAGGTCTTGCAATCCAAGAGGATTCTTCTCCCTTGGGAGGTCTTGCAATCCACGAGGATTCTTCTCCCTTGGGAGGTCTTGATCTCCTAAAGGAGGGGATACAAGGAGCAAAGCTCTCAAGGTCTCTCAATATCTTTGCTAACCCTCCAAAAGACATGGGGAAGGTCTATTTATAGTTTATGCTACGAAGGGGTACGAGGAGAGAGGGGTACAGGGCCAAGGGCCGCAGGCTGCATGCAGGCAGGGCGGTAGTACCGCCCACTCGAGCGGTAGTACCGCTTGCAGGCGGTAGTACCGCTTAAGGAGCGGTAGTACCGCTTGTGCCGGACTGGCCAGGAGCGGTAGTACCGTCTTGGGGAAACGGTAGTACCGCTCGTTCCGGGTTGGACGGGTCTTCACTTGCTTCCGGGCTGAATGGGTTCTCCTTTGCTTCCACGCGATCACCTCCTTGGTAACTGAGAATGCACAACATCTTCTTGTGAGGTAGAACCCAATCCTCATGCGAATCCAAACGAAGCTCGAAGAGGAGAGAGTTCACTTCGGCCTCGATAGCGCGTGCACGAGCTCTCGTCATTGGTCCCTTGAGTGCTTGTGCCGATGCCGGGTTGTCCATGGGGATGCTTGACGGATGCTCCGCATCATCTCCCCCCCCTGGGGAAGATCCGTCCACGGATCGTGGTCTTCATCTCCATGGTACTTGGCCAAGTCGTTGACGTTGAAGATGTCGCTTACGTTGTACTTTTCGCGTGGGATGTCGATCTTGTAAGCGTTGTCGTTGTAGCATGCTAGCACCTTGAATGGTCCGTCGGCTCGTGGAAGAAGCTTGGACTTGCGTTCCTTGGGGAAGCGGTCTTTGCGAAGGTGTATCCAAACAAGATCGCCCGGATGGAACACCATTGGTGTTTTGTTGATGTTGAGCTTGATGGCGCGGCGTTGAACTTGATGCTCGGTCATGGAACGTGTTTCTTCATGCATCTCCTTGAGGTGGGCTGCTCTTGCACTTGCGTCCATGTCGGCACGTTCTTGAAGCGGGAGAGGAAGGATGTCCAATGGTGACAATGGATTGAAGCCGTAGACAACCTCGAAGGGGGACTTGCCGGTCGTAGAGTGTCTTGCGCGATTGTAGGCGTACTCGGCGATGGGTAGGCACTCCTCCCACTCCTTGATGTTCTTCTTGATCAACACGCGTAGGAGAGTGGCAAGCGTCCGGTTGGTGACTTCGGTTTGGCCATCAGTTTGCGGGTGGTATGCCGTGGAGAATAGTAGCTTGATGCCGAGCTTGGAGCATAGTGTTTTCCAAAAGTAACTCAAGAACTTGACGTCACGGTCCGAGACAATCGTCTTTGGTACGCCGTGTAGGCGCAATATTTCCCTACAAAAGAGAGTCGCAATATGTGAAGCATCGTCTATCTTGTGACAAGGAATGAAATGTGCCATCTTGGAAAATCTATCAACAACAACGAATACGGAATCCTTTCAATTGCAAGTTCTAGGTAATCCAAGAATGAAATCCATGATAATGTCTTCCCAAGGATGGAAAGTGATACAGGGTGGAACCCTAATCAGCGGATCTTTCACGTTTGGAGGTTGGCACACGATGAACACGGGGAATCACAAGGGAAAGATGGGGAAAACACAAGAGGAAAACACTCAATCAACACGAAAGCAATCACACAAATGCTAGATTCGCGATACAAGGTTGAGATCCATGATCCAAAGTCAACAACGGTGATACAGATAGTCTTCTCCGTGAGGAGGTCTTGGAATCCCGTGGGATCTTCCCGTTAGGGGTCTTGAATCCAGAGGTGGATCTTCTCCGTAGAGGTGCACCGTCTCGTGGGAGAAATCCACACAAGTATCAAATGAGCTAAACCACAGCTAACCCTAAACGGAATGAGGAGAGGAGTATATATAGTCTACGGGGCGAAGGGGATACACGGGCCTCGGCCCAAGTGCTGCGCGCAGGCAGATCAGGAGCCGGACGTCCGGGCAGCGGGCCGGATGTCCGGGGCTTCGCGGGGCGCCGGATGTCCGGGGCGGGGACCCGGATGTCCGGGCTGGAGTGGATGCGCCGCGGGCGCTCTCTGGACAGAGGCGCCGGATTTCCGGGCGCGGGGCCGGATGTCCGGGCCGTGCCTGGCCGGATGTCCGGGCCCTGGCCGGATGTCCGGGCCCTGTAGCCTCAGCTGCTGTTGGCCTTCTGTAGGTGAATGCCCAGGGGCCGGATGTCCGGGCCAGGGGGCCGGATGTCCGGGCCCTGGAGCTCTCTTCTGCTCTTCTCGATGCATTGGCTCGTCCATGAACTTGAGAACTCGTCCATCTTCACGCCCCTCTCCGATGTGGTCTTCTTCACACATGAGCATACACAACACGTCCGTCTGAGGTAGCGACCATGTCTCGCAAGATTTGTATGGAAGTAGGGCTAGGAGTGACGTCACCTCGGTCTCGGGATCTCTAGTCCTTGGTCCTTTGGGCACATGATGAGGTGAAGGAGGGTCCATGGTGATGGCCCTAGGATACACCGTATCATCTCCCCCCCCCTTGGGAAAGATCCGACCTCGGATCGAAATCTTCATCACCATGGGGCACCTTGAAGGATCCGTCGGCGCGAGGTAGAAGCTTGGACTTGCGTTCTTGTGCGAAACGGTCATTGTGAAGATGTAGCCAACTAAGATCTCCTGGGTGAAACACCATTGTGGCCTTGTTGACGTTGATCTTGGTGGTGAAGCGCTGTACTTGTCGCTCGATTGTTGTCCGTGTTTGTTCGTGCACCTTCTTGAGTATTTCACTACAAAAGAAAGTGGCAACATGTGAAGCATCGTCGATCTTGTTATCGGGAATGAAATGAGCCATTTTAGAGAATGTGTCGATCACGACAAGCACGGAATCTTTTCCATTTTTTGTCCTAGGCAAGCCAAGTATGAAATCCATATTTATGTCTTCCCATGGATGGTATGTAATAGGAAGGGGCATGTAAAGACCATGAGATTGCGCATTGGACTTAGCTTGGCGGCATGTCGAACATCGGTTGGAGAGGTGGGAGACGTCACGTAGCATCTTGGGCCAAAAATAGTTCGTAGAGAGGGTAGCAAACACCTTGTCGCGTTCAAATTGTCCCATGAGTCCTCCTCCATGCGATTCCTGCAAAAGGAGCAAACGAATCGAAGACTCGGGGATGCAAAGTTTGTTAGCTCTCATAAGATGTCCATCCTTGGTGTAATGATGTTCCCAAGAAGTGTGAGTCAAGCATTGAGCATAGGCATTTGCAAAGGAAGGATCATGCTCATATAAATCTTTTAGGTGCTCAAAGCCAATCACATGCAACTCAAATTGTGTAACAAGTAAGCATTTGCGTAACAAGCATGCATTTGCGTGAAAACTTCCATGTTTCGTAGGCAATAGAATAACCGGAGCGGCACAAGTGCTAAAGCTGTCACGTAAATGACTTTTGTCGATGAGTTTGGTCACTTGCCGTTGTAATTCGTGGTTGACACGGTGGAGAGCTTTGTTGGGAAATGGCGCACCGGGTACAAGTTCGATGCGGTGTTCTATCCCGTGAAGAGGAGGTAGAACCGGTGATATCTCATCGGGAAAGGCGTCCGAGAATTCCTGCAACAATTGAGACAACACAAAAGGTGGGGGTTGTGAAATGTTAGTAGTTTTGTCTTCCCCTTTGCATAAGAGCACAAGGTGAACGACGTTCGATGGGTTCTCACACACTTCCCTCATCTCACTTTTGGTGGCAAATAGCACTAGTTGCCTCTTGTCGCTCATCGTGGAGTCGCTCATATTTGGCTTGTGGCTCTCACTCTCTTTTTGGTGGCTCGCTCTCTCACTATTCTCTCCACGATGGGTGGTGGGTACAAGCTTGTCGGCGGCAACTTGACTTGGCGACATTGGCCGAAGCACGAATTCCTTGCCCTTCATCTTGAAATGATAGTGATTCGTCCGTCCATTGTGTGTGACTCCACGATCATATTGCCATGGGCGTCCAAGAATAAGGTGGCACACGGACATGGGTATCACATCACACTCAAGAGTGTCCTCGTAGGCGCCAATCTTGAAAGAGACTTGCACGGTGTGCTCGACTCGAAGAATTCCGGCGTCGTTGAGCCATTGGACCTTGTAGGGGTGCGGATGCTTCGTCTTGACCAAATGAAGCTTGTCGCATAGCTCTTCGCTTGCCAAGTTGTGGCAACTTCCGCCATCGATGATAACCTTGACGGAGCGTCCATTTATGCCGGCCTTTGTATGGAAAATGTGACATCGTTGATCGTCATCTTGTTTGTGTTTGAGTGTCAAGACTTTGGACACAATAAGGTTGGGGCTTGAGTCATTGTCGCAAAACACTTGACGATCTTCTTCTTCATTGATACGCCGGTGGATGGCCAAGTGCTTGATGGCGTCCACTTCGTCGTCGCTCATCGAGTCATATGTGCCGTCGTCGTGGAAGACCATTGTTCTCTTGTTGGTGCACTCGAATGACTTGTGACCACGGCCACCACATGTGAAATACTTGATGGAGCTTGTCTTGGTGTTGTCTTCCGTTGGAGTTGTAGTTGATGAAGCTTTAGACTTGACGTAGTTGGAAGAAGGTGTATGGCTCGATGTAGTCGCGTTCTTGTAGCTTGACTTGTCGCCGATGTTTGTAGATGGCTTGGTAGAGGTAGGAGGAGTATCCGAAGTCGTTGAAGCTTGGTCGTAGGAGCCGAAGTTCTTGGATTTGAACTTGGAGTACTTGTAGTCCTCTTGAACTTGTCGCTCCGCTTTGGTTGCTTGATGTACTAGCTCGAGGAGATTGTTGTATGGTTGGAAGTCCGCAATCTTCTTGATGGGATAGTTGAGTCCATTCAAGAATCTCGCCATAGTTTGCTCTTCATCTTCCGTTATGTTTGCTCGTATCATGGCAATCTCCATCTCCTTGTAGTACTCTTCAACGGACTTTGTTCCTTGCTTGAGGAGTTGTAGCTTCTTGAACAAATCACGATTGTAGTGTGTGGGCACGAAGCGTGCTCTCATCACTTCCTTCATTTGAGCCCAAGTGGTGATAGGAGGTTCGCCTTTGGCTTCTCTTCTCTCTATAATTTGCTCCCACCAAATGAGAACATAGTCTTGGAACTCGAGTGATGCCATTGCGATCTTCTTCTCTTCATCGAAGTTGTGAAGGCGAAAGATCTTGTCAACTTTCAATGCCCATGAGAGGTAGTCTTCGGGATCAATGCTTCCGGAAAACTTTGGCATGGTGAACTTGAGCTTGCCATAGCGATGCTCGTCGTTGTTTCCTTGTCTATTGGGAGGATGATCTCGATTTTGGCGGTTTGCCATATCTTGTTGCTCTTGTTGAGGAAGATGTTCTTGTTGGGGTTGTTGCTCTTGCCGCGCTTGAGGAGGAACTTCTTCTTGCATTCTTGTTGGATGTCGCATTTCGTGCATCTCATCTCGAAGGAAATCCTCTTCTTGACGAGTGTGTCGGTTGCGGGCGGCCACATTGCGATGTGCATCTTCTAACTTTCGTTGCGCCTCCATAGCTTGAGCTTCTCGACGGTGTTGTGCTTGGCGGTTAGCCTCGGCATCTTGTTCTTCTTGATATTGACGAGCTCGCTCTTCTTGTTGTTGGCGTAGTCGTTGCCGTTCTTGTGCTTGCTCAAGTGTAGCTTGGTTTTGACGACGTCGACCTTCTTGCTCGTCGAATAGCTCTTGAGAACTCTTGTCATGTAGAGGTTGCCGATGTTCATGTCGAGCTTGACGTGCGGCTTGACGAAGAGTGTTGGACGTAGGTGTACTTGAGTCTTGCGTAGAGTCGGTGTGTCGACTTGAGCGGCTTCGTCGATGAGATGATGTTGAGGAAGAACGTCGGTTAATGATCAATGTCCGGAGCTCATTGTATTGAGTAGACATGTTGGTGTTGATGAGGTCTATTCGCTCCTTGGTGCTTTGTTGGAATTGTCGCGCGTCCTCGGCAACTTGACCAATGTACTCTCGCATAGCTTCACTCTCTTGATGTAGAGCTCGTTGGACACCGAATAGATGTAGTTTGGTGACGTAGTTGTTCGCTTCTTGAGGATCGTCGAAGATCGGGTTGGTAGATGAACTTGGCCTATCCATCATCACAAGCAAGTAAGTGAGTGGGAGAAAGGAGAAGACAATATCAATGTACCTTAACCGAGGTTGAAAATGGATCAATGATCACTCAACAATGTAACCCGGAAATAGCACTATTGGTATCACTTCGTGTCGATTCTCACACCTACACAAGTAAAGCTTTGAGAGGAGCTCGGTTAGGATGTGGCACAAATTCAATGCAATCGTCAAAATGACTCAAAGATGTTGAAAATGGTTCACAAATTTGCTCATGCAACAAGTAGATCACTAGCAAAGAGTAGCACACGGAACACACGCACGGATAGATAAATGTGGTTGTGCAACCAAGGATGAGCGAAAAATGTGGTAAACCACGGAAAATGCTCGTGTTGCACAACGCTAGAGAGACGCTAACCGATTGCTTAATAGGCGGATACGCACTTGTGCACGACCTATATGGGCAAAACGTAACGACTATCTATCACAAGTATGTTATGAGTGTATGATGTGCCGATGCTTGAGCACAAGATGATGTTGCTATGTATGATCTCTTTGGATGCAAGGCGTATGATGCTATTGTATCTTTGCTTTGATTGGCTCGTTTGCTTAAAAGCTTTTGAGCTCTTTCTTTGGGCACATATGTATGCTTCTCGAATCGAGGTAGCTATTGTGTATGCGGAGCACTCTTGTGGCACACGGGGATATGCAAGATACCAAGATGATGTGATGTTACTCACAATGATGTAGTATGCAATATCTATCACTATCACTAATGTGCACAAGTGTCGTGGCCCGGCAATACTCAAATGGCTAGTCTCAATGGGAAAGCTACGCAAAGATGGTTCATAGGGTGACAATGCAATTGCAAGGTAGAATGAGCGAAGTGTCGTCGATGTTACCGTCCTTGCCGAAGTTGAGCGGTGGTGTTGTCGAAGTCTTCCCGTCCCAAGGTAGCCTAAACATCCAAGGAAACGGTGAAACCACAACTCAAGTATCCACGGCAAGTGGATACAAATTTTCCAAACTCGAAGCGGGTAAGCGATGGTGGTTGCGGAAGATTGGTGGTGGTTTTGCGGAAGGTTGGTGGATCACCGAACGAAGAGGCGGGGGTGGGGTATGCGAGGTGGGGTGTAGTGATGGTTTTGTGGCTGCGGGGGCCGGATGTCCGGGCCGGGCCGGATGTCCGGGGCACGAGCCGGATGTCCGGGGTGCCCGAGCCAGGAAAAACTCCTTGCAACCGGTGGTGTTTTGGGAAAAATTCGGCGGATTTTGCGGATGAAAATTGGGGAAAAGTGGAGGAAAAGCTAGATCCACACGTGGCACAGCAAATCCATGGAAGAAATTCAACAAAATCTTGCCAAATCAACAGATCACAGAAAAAATTTTGGGGCTCTTTTTGTGGGGAATTTTTCGAAATTGGGAAGAACACGACAAAAACAGGCTAGAAAACGAAGTGTGTGGCTCCAAAATCGTGAGAAACCTTTGCTCTTGATACCATATGATACAGGGTGGAACCCTAATCAGCGGATCTTTCACGTTTGGAGGTTGGCACACGATGAACACGGGGAATCACAAGGGAAAGATGGGGAAAACACAAGAGGAAAACACTCAATCAACACGAAAGCAATCACACAAATGCTAGATTCGCGATACAAGGTTGAGATCCATGATCCAAAGTCAACAACGGTGATACAGATAGTCTTCTCCGTGAGGAGGTCTTGGAATCCCGTGGGATCTTCCCGTTAGGGGTCTTGAATCCAGAGGTGGATCTTCTCCGTAGAGGCGCACCGTCTCGTGGGAGAAATCCACACAAGTATCAAATGAGCTAAACCACAGCTAACCCTAAACGGAATGAGGAGAGGAGTATATATAGTCTACGGGGCGAAGGGGATACACGGGCCTCGGCCCAAGTGCTGCGCGCAGGCAGATCAGGAGCCGGACGTCCGGGCAGCGGGCCGGATGTCCGGGGCTTCGCGGGGCGCCGGATGTCCGGGGCGGGGACCCGGATGTCCGGGCTGGAGTGGATGCGCCGCGGGCGCTCTCTGGACAGAGGCGCCGGATTTCCGGGCGCGGGGCCGGATGTCCGGGCCGTGCCTGGCCGGATGTCCGGGCCCTGGCCGGATGTCCGGGCCCTGTAGCCTCAGCTGCTGTTGGCCTTCTGTAGGTGAATGCCCAAGGGCCGGATGTCCGGGCCAGGGGGCCGGATGTCCGGGCCCTGGAGCTCTCTTCTGCTCTTCTCGATGCATTGGCTCGTCCATGAACTTGAGAACTCGTCCATCTTCATGCCCCTCTCCGATGTGGTCTTCTTCACACCTGAGCACACACAACACGTCCGTCTGAGGTAGCGACCATGTCTCGCAAGATTTGTATGGAAGTAGGGCTAGGAGTGACGTCACCTCGGTCTCGGGATCTCTAGTCCTTGGTCCTTTGGGCACATGATGAGGTGAAGGAGGGTCCATGGTGATGGCCCTAGGATACACCGTATCAGAAAGGAATAGGAAGTGGCATGTGGAGGCCATGGGATTGAGCTTTTGACTTAGCTTTGCGGCATGTAGAGCACCGGTTGGTGAAGCGGGAGACGTCACGGAACATCTTTGGCCAAAAATAAATCTTGGAGAGCGTAGCGAAAGTCTTGTCGCGTCCGAAGTGTCCCATGAGCCCTCCTCCGTGAGATTCCTGTAAAAGGAGCAAACGAAGCGAAGACTCGGGAATGCAAAGTTTGTTAGCTTTCATGAGATATCCATCCTTGATGTAGTATTGCTCCCAAGAAGTATGTGCTACAAATTTGGCATAAGGATTTGCAAAGAAAACATCATGCTCATATAAGTATTTTATGTGCTCAAAGCCAATAACATTTAACTCGAGTTTGGTAACAAGCATGCATTTGCGGGAAAGGGCATCCGCCACAACATTTTATTTGCCTTTGATGTACTGGATGACATAGGGAAAAGACTCAATGAATTCACTCCACTTAGCATGACGCTTGTTTAACTTCGTTTGACCCTTGAGATACTTGAGCGTCTCATGGTCCGTGTGAAGAATAAATTCATGGGGTCGAAGATAGTGTTCCCAAACACGTAAAACTCTCACCAAAGCATGGAGCTCTTTATCATAGATGGGGTAGTTAAGTTGTGCGCCGGATAGTTTTTCACTAAAATACGCAATGGGGCGTTTTTCTTGCATGAGCACGCCACCTACGCCGGAACCAGTAGCGTCACAATGAATCTCAAAAGGCTTATCAAAGTTCGGTAGGGCAAGAAGTGGTGCGTGTGTGAGCAAGTGTTTGAGCTTAGTGAACGCGGTGTCTTGCGAAGGACCCCAAACAAAGGGTGTGTTCTTCTTGCTCAAGGCGTGTAGAGGCATAGCAATGGTGCTAAAGTCCTTCACAAAACGTCGATAGAAACCGGCTAAACCAAGAAAGCTACGCACTTGTTGAAGGTTCGTTGGTTGAGGCCAAGTTTTAATTGCGTCAGTTTTAGTTTCATCAACGTGAACACCTTGTGAAGACACGACAAATCCTAAGAAGACAACTTTATCAACACCAAAAGTGCATTTCTCCATATTAGCATATAATTGTTGTTTTCGAAGGGCTTGCAAAACCATACGGACATGGTCAACATGTTCCTCAAGCAACTTGCTAAAGACTAGAATGTCATCAAAGTAAACCACTACAAAGACGCCTATATAAGGTCGGAGAACAAAATGCATAAGACGCACGAATGTGTCGGGCGCTTCCGATAAGCCCATCGGCATAACCAACCACTCATATAGCCCAAACTTGGTTTTGAAAGCTGTTTTCCACTCATCACCCTCTTGAATGCGAATTTGGTAATAGGCACTTTTAAGGTCAATTTGGAAAAGATTGTGGCACCACATAATTCATCAAGCATGTCATCTAGGCGTGGAATAGGGTGACGGTATCTAACGGTGATAGCATTTATCGGACGACAATCGGAACACATGCGAAAACTTCCATCTTTCTTAGGCACGAGAATAACGGGAACTGCACAAGGGCTTAGGCTTTCACGTACATGACCTTTGTCGATGAGTTGTTGTACTTGACGTTGTATCTCTTTTGTTTCCTCCGGGTTGACGCGGTAATGAGCCTTGTTCAGAAGTGGTGCGCCAGGTACGAGGTCGATGCGGTGTTCGATGCCGCGAAGTGGAGGTAGACCCGGTGGTAGCTCATCAGGAAAGACGTCCGAGAATTCCTGCAACACTTGAGACAACACAAAAGGTGGAGGTGGTGAAGTGTTAGTAGGTTTGGCTTCCCCTTTGCATAGCAGCACAAGGTGGAAGACGCTCGAGGGGTTCTCACACACTTCTCTCATCTCACGTTTGGTGGCTAGGAGGACTAAGTTTTTCTCTCTTGGAGAAGAGGCGCTCAATTTTGGCTTGTGGCTCTCACTTTCTTTTTGGTGGATCACTCTCTCACTAGGATCTCCGCGATGGGTGGATGCTTTCTTATCGGCGATCACTTGGCTTGGTGACATTGGTCGAAGCACATATTCCTTGCCGTTCATCTTGAAGCTATAGTAGTTGGTTCGTCCGTTGTGGATGGCTCC
>LR738713.1:266583845-266654727 GCA_902687465.1 Secale cereale | reverse complement strand
AGCTCATCAGGAAAGACGTCCGAGAATTCCTGCAACACTTGAGACAACACAAAAGGTGGAGGTGGTGAAGTGTTAGTAGGTTTGGCTTCCCCTTTGCATAGCAGCACAAGGTGGAAGACGCTCGAGGGGTTCTCACACACTTCTCTCATCTCACGTTTGGTGGCTAGGAGGACTAAGTTTTTCTCTCTTGGCGAAGAGGCGCTCAATTTTGGCTTGTGGCTCTCACTTTCTTTTTGGTGGATCACTCTCTCACTAGGATCTCCGCGATGGGTGGATGCTTTCTTATCGGCGATCACTTGGCTTGGTGACATTGGTCGAAGCACATATTCCTTGCCGTTCATCTTGAAGCTATAGTAGTTGGTTCGTCCGTTGTGGATGGCTCCACGGTCAAATTGCCAAGGTCGTCCCAAGAGGAGGTGGCACACCGTAATGGGAACTACATCACACTCCAAGGTGTCCTCGTAGGCTCCGATCCTGAAAGAAACTTGTACCGTGTGCTCCACTTGAATGGTGCCGGAGTCGCTTAACCATTGTACCTTGTATGGACGAGGGTGCTTCTTCTTGACCAAATGAAGCTTGGAGCATAGCTCATCACTTGCCAAGTTGTGACAACTACCTCCGTCGATGATGACCTTGACGGAGCGTCCGTTGATGCCGGCCTTTTGTGTGGAAGATGTGGCATCGTTGGTCTTTGTCTTGATTGTGTTGGAGGGTCAAGACCTTGGATACCACGAGAGAGGGACTTGCATCATTGTCACAAAACACTTGATCATCTTCATCTTCGTTGATGCGCTGGTGCATGGCCACATGCTCAATAGCTTCCACTTCATCTTCGCTCATCGAGTCATATGTGCCGTCGTCGTTGAAGATCATGGTTCTCTTGTTGGTGCACTCGAAGGACTTGTGACCTCGGCCACCACATGTGAAGCACTTGAAGGAACTAGTCTTCTCGGTGTCGTAAGGTGGTGCCGAAGGTGAGGGAGCCCTGGGTTTGTAGTTGCTTGCCGGAGAACGAGTCGAGGAAGGTGTAGTTTGCTTGGAACTGGACTTGTCGCCGGTACTTGGTGATGCTCTCGTTGAGGTAGGAGGTGCCGAAGTTGCGGGTGCTTGAGAGTAGGAGCCGTAGGTCTTGGACGAGTATTTGGCATACTTGAAGTCATCTTGGACTTGTTGATCGGCCTTGGACGCTTGATGAACTAGCTCGAGAAGGTTGGAGTACGGTTGGAAGTCTGCAATCCGCTTGATTGGGTGATTGAGGCCGTTCAAGAAGCGTGCCATTGTTTGCTCGTCATCTTCCTTGACATTGGCTCGTATCATGGCAATCTCCATTTCTTGGTAGTATTCTTCCACCGTCTTCGTGCCTTGTTTCAGAAGTTGCAGCTTCTTGAAGAGATCGCGGGTGTAGTGTGTAGGCACGAAGCGAGCTCGCATGACATTCTTCATTTCTGACCAAGTTGTAATGGGTGGTTCGCCTCTTGTATATCGTCGCTTGATCGTTTGTTCCCACCAAATGAGGACATAGTCTTGAAACTCGAGAGAGGCCATGGCAATCTTCTTTTCTTCTTCGAAGTTGTGGAGGCGGAATATCTTGTCGACCTTCAATGCCCATGAGAGGTATTCCTCGGGGTCGGTGCTTCCGAAGAACTTGGGCATAGTGAACTTGAGCTTGCCGAAGCGTTGTTCTTCATCATGTTGATGACGTTGGTGTCGCTCATGACGAGGTGGTCGTTCCATGAAAGCTTGCTCTTCACGAAGATCTTGCCATTGGTGGTGTCGTGGCACGTCGTTCCCATTTCGTCGTTCTTGTTCCACTTCGTGATGAGCGGCTTCCTCTTGTCGCTCTTGATGAAGATCTTCTTGTTGACGTACTTGGCGGTTGCGGTCGGCGAAGACGCTTGTCGAGTCACGAAGAACTTGTTGTGCGTAGCGTGCTTGATTGTCACGCCGTTCTTGAGCTTGTCGGATTGTATCGTCATCTTCGTGGACTTGATGTGGATGTTGTTGCTCTTGGCGGCGCCCTTGCTCACGAGCTCGAACTCGATCTCGTAACCCATTGCCATGGAATGGATTGTCCGAAGAATGTCGATCTTGATTGACGCATTGTTGGGCTTGCCGAGGACGAGGAGGACTTGCATCCGTGGAAGAGTAAGCCGAAGAGTTGTCACTTGAGTGTCGACTTGAATGTCGCCGTCTTGATGAATGAGGCGGAGACGTGCGGTTCACCAAGATGTGGCGGAACTCTTGCATTTGCGTGCGGAAGTTGGAAGCGAGTTGCTCGATGCGGTCGCCCAACGCTTCGCTTTCTTGATGAAGAGCTCGTTGGACGCCGAAAAGGTGATTCTTGGTGACGTAGTAGGTGAGTAGGTAAATGAGAGAACAATACCAAGGTTACCTCTTTCGAAGATTGAAAATGTAACAAGCTTCACTCAATGAAATGCCACAATAGTAGAATTGGAACCGGGTTTGTTCCTCACACCTACAAGTAAAGAGGCCTTTGGAGTAGCTTGGTTAGGATGGTGGCAAAATTTCAAACAAAGTGTTAGTGAAGATATCGATAAGGTTAAGAAGATTCACAAAGATGCACGTAAAACAAATAGATCAAAGCCAAGAGTATCACTAGGAACACACGCACGGAAGATAGAAGGGATCCACACAACCAAGGGTGAGCGCCAAATGTGAGTGATCACGAAAAATGCTCTCGTTGTGTGAATGCTAGAGAGACACTAGCTCGATTGCTCAAATGGGCAAGATACGCTTTGTGCACCAA
This sequence comes from Secale cereale, assembly GCA_902687465.1. Classification (NCBI taxonomy): domain Eukaryota; kingdom Viridiplantae; phylum Streptophyta; class Magnoliopsida; order Poales; family Poaceae; genus Secale; species Secale cereale. The sequence continues at coordinate 266,651,960 of LR738713.1, read as the reverse complement.
CCTATGAGAGAAAACGTGCCGTCCTCGATCCCAACTATGCTATGTATGCGGTGACCAAGATGATATGAGTATGTAAAGTGGCTCAATGCTATTGCTTATATGCTCATTGTTGCTCCTCTCGTTGCATCAAATCTTTTTTTTCTTTTTTTTGAGAGTATGATGCTCGAGCCGATGATAATATGAGACAAGTATGTAAGATATGCACGGGAGGGACTGATGGCACTAAGATGATATGATCACTACGGTGCACAAGAGCGTGGCCCGGCTATTCTCAACTCGCTAGTTTCGATAGGTAAGTGATGTCTACACACGCTTCTACTCTTGTAGACTATGTTGGGCCTCCAAGCGCAGAGGTTTGTAGGACAGCAGCAATTTCCCTCAAGTGGATGACCTAAGGTTTATCGAACTCAGGGAAGTAGAGGTTGAAGATGGTCTCTCTCAAGCAACCCTGCAACTAAGATACAAGAAGTCTCTTGTGTCCCCAACACACCTAATACACTTGTTAGATGTATAGGTGCACTAGTTCGGCGAAGAGATGTTAAATGGCAAGTGATATGGATGGCAAAACAAAGTAATATAAATCTGTAATAAAAAGTGCAGCAAGCAAACAAGTGGTAAACGTGAGCACAATTGGTATTGCAATGGTGGAAACAAGGTCTAGGCTTCATACTTTCACTAGTGGCAACTCCCAACAACATTAACATAATCGAATCACATGATATTTCCCATAAAACATGCAATGGAGACGCACCCGGAGGTCATTCCTTCGTGGTCAAGAGAGGACGAGAATTATGTAGGGCTACAAAAGCACACCTCAAAGTTCGTAGTTCTCAATCTAAGGATTTCCCAATGTCACCGCGGCCATTCAAAGAGAGTCCCACAATCACCACAACATATCTAAAGGATAGTCAAAGACAAGCACCAAGAGATTCTCAATCTTCAATCAACACACAAGAGAGGAAATCACTCATGAAAATATTTTTCTAATCCATGTCCAATAGACCGCTGTCACCTTGGTCTCGGGGATTATACTAGATAAAGACAAGTGAGTACATCAATCCAATACATAGAGGAAGGGGAAATATCATGGGATCACCCTAGATTAACATAGCCTATGATCACAACGATGATCACATCATGGGAGAGAGAGATAACCACATAGCTACACGTACGAGCCCTCGGCCCCAGAGAAGACTACTCACACATGGACATGGTGAGGAGGAGGTTGATGATGGTGTTGATGGAGAGGTGCAGCCCCGCGAGGAGGAGATGGCCGGAGGCAGCCACGGAGGCGGCGGCGGCGGCCCTTGGTGGCGCGGCGGCGGCGGCGGCCCTAGGGTGCAGCGGCTCCTTGGCCCCCCTTCTTCCTTGTGGATGGTGCTGCAATGGTGTTGGTCCTCCCCTCCAAGACGGCGGCTCGGGAGGAGGAAAATTCGTGGCCCTTGGTGACCTAGGTTTCCTCTCTTTATATAGACTCTCGGATTCCTGTCATCAGATTTTGGGCCTCAGTAAAGCGGGCTTTACTCGGCCGCCCGGACTCCGATTTGGACGAATTTTATATCCAGAAGCATCGCCTCAAAATTCCCCACAACTTTTGCAACTAGACTTTTTCCGTTTGACGTCGTCTTCGGGCCGGAACGTGACCATCTTTAAAAAACGTTCTCAGACAGATTTCAGGAAAGTCAGAGTCCTACTCCAATACGACTCCTTTTGTGTTTTTGTCAATTTCCAAGTAATTCCTACACAATAAAGTGTAAAACAAGAACATTGTGCACTTTTGCAACCATTAGTAGGTTAGTCCAAATATGATCAAAAGTGTATGGAAGTGCATAAATATCATAGCAATATCACACAAAAAATGCATGGAGCAAGCTGAAATTATAGATACGTTTTGGACGTATCAACATCCCCAAGCTTAATTCCTGCTCGTCCTCGAGTAGGTAAATGATAACAAGCATAATTTCTGTGGTGACATGCTATTAACCATATAAAAACTTTTCACAGTCACATGACAAATGCTTACTGAGATAATGAATCTGTAGTAATTAAGTTGCCTCATGAGAAAATCACAAAGAACTGAAAGTTTTACAATATGATATTGAAACACTCAATAGATTTGTGGTGAGCATGGTGTGCAAATATGACAAAGTGGTACCTCGCTTGCCCCCTTTAGTGAAGCAAAACATAAATGCAGGGGCACCTCCAAGGTTTAAGTGACGACTAGATACAATGATTTCAGAATAAACGATATCATAATCATGCAAAAGACAATGGTACTTTGGGACAATGCACATTACACTCAGAATGACAATCATGCTCTCAATAGTTGGTGCTTTAAAGAAGGTGGAGACTCTCGAACCGTGGCTTTTGTTGGCAAGGTTGAAAACCCGTGGTCGGAAACAAAAACTAAACATGTACCAGAGCTCTTGGTTTTAAATACACAGGTAATAATTATTTTTTTAGAATATGCATATTTCGTCAACGAATGCTAGCAGATAACTCAATCACTTCTTGAGCTGGACAAGTTTCGAGGAACGGCTCCCGAATGAGGACGATCACATCCTCTTAATCTCCTTTGTTTATCACTGCCAAAGTTTTCTGATTTCTCATGAACAAAGCGTGAAGGAGGGTTTGTTTGTTGTATATTTTTTTAATGAGCCGGGCGCACTCTATGCCAGTTCATTCTCGTATTATGGGTTTGCACATTAGACATGCAATCCCGGGGTGAAGCTTGTCCAACTTAAAAAGATCATGAATTAACTACTACTTCCTCATGAGCTAAAACAGAGGCACAAAAGAGAAATGCTTTTTTTTTGAATAATTTCGAGATGGTACATGAAAGTCTTCGTTAGGAATGGCAGGTAAATACCATGTATAGGAAGGTATGGTGGACTCATATGGCATAACTGGTTTAAAGGATTTTGGATGCACAAGCAGTCAGTCCGCTTAGTACAGGCGAAGGTTAGCAAAAGACTGGGAGCGACCAACTAAAAGAGCAATGACGGTAATAATCATGCAGAGCGACAAAGCAACATTGAATCGGGCATGGAAGTTATATCGCTACTCAGAAATTAAAGATCATCAAGGCTTGATAGACTTTCTTTACAGTCTTAAATATGCGTGAGCATACGCCAAGTCAATCAAAATAAATTCTCGAAGGAAGATATCACTAGACCATACCACATCATAGGCAAAACAAATCATGTTGGTACTCCAATAACACATTGAGAACCCCCCAGCTATTTGAGACTAACCATAAGAAAACATGAACTACTAAGCACCATTATGCACATAGCATTTTTATCATAGACATATCAACCAATGCAACAGAAGCCAACTCTCTTAACAAGATAAGCATGATAACTAAAGAGAGTTCCAGCGACCAACTAAACAAAAGCTCTTTAAAAAGATAAGCATGAAAACTAAGAGCTGAACATGATAGTAGCTATTGAAAGACAAAGAACACACACATCAAGGATAGACATGAAAATTCTATGTTATGTTCTAGGTTGAAGTGGAGCGTGTTTCTCTCCCACACAAAGAAAGCTGAGTTCCAACTCGTTATGAAAAGCAAGCAAAGCTAAAGAAAACTAAAAAGGAAAACTAAAAGCAAGACGCTCCAAGCATAGCACATAACACATGAAGTGATAAAAATATAGTGGAACGAAAGACTAACTGATAATGTTGATGGAGAAGGGGATGCACGGGGGCATCCCCAAGCTTAGACGCTTGAGTCTTCTTGAATATTTCTTTGGGGTGCATGGGGGCATCCCCAAGCTTGAGCGTTTGACACTCCTGAATCTTTTTATCATCTTCCCTCGCACACTTGAAAACTCCCTTCATACATAACTCATCATAATCTGATTAGCGAGGTTAGTACCCTTAATAAAATAATTTTTCCTTGCTGGAAATAAGGATATTCTTGAAGGTCTACTGTTTCTCAAGATTGCCAAAAGGTTTTTGCAAAGAAAAAGCAAGCTCAAGGTTTGCAAAACGAAGGAAAGACAAAACAGGACAGAATCTGTGAAAAACAGACCAGCAGGTAGTAAATGATTTTTTCGGGGCACTTCTGCAACTCAAATCAAAAAACTCAGAACAGACGCCCGAAAGACAATTGTATAGAGCACGCTGTCGAAAAAATTCAGACCAAAAAGATGATCTGGTGATTTTATACGATTTTTTCTGTCCAAGGACAGAATCTGTTTCCTGGACAACACGTCACAACTTTTGAACTTTCTTGCAATCGGAGGCTAAACTTGGCACAAAGCTGAAAAATAAAGATACAATGGTGTTGCTACAGTAGTAACAAACATCAAGACCACTAAAACTGAAAGTAAACATAACAAGGGTTGTCTCCCTAAAGCTCTTTCTTTATAGCCATAAAGATAGGCTTAAGACTTTAATGATGCTCTCGTAGGAATAAGAGCTGAAGAACAAAAAAGAGCATCAAGAAGCAAATACCAAACACATTTAAGCCTAACATGCTTCCTATGCATAGGAATATTGCAATAGAATAATTCATTGAAGCACAAAGCAACTAGCATAGGAAGGCAAAACAAGCATAACTTCAAAATATTCACCATAAAGAGAGGAAACTTCTTATTATTAAGATATTTAGAACCAAGTCTCCCTCTCTCATTATAAATTTCAGTGGCATCATGGATGAACTCAACAATATAAGCATCACATAAAGCATTGTTACCATGATCCACATGCAAAAAGGTATTCTTACTCTCCACATAAGCATAATCTTTCTCATTGGTAATAGTGGGAGTAGGACTATAATAAACCACTTGAACACTATAGATTAATTGTGTAGTAGGAGGGTGGTGTTCAACAAGGGAGTAATGCCCTCCATGATTATGACAAGTTTCATAAGGATAATTTCTCCTTATGTCATAGGTACCTTTATAATCACTATAGGTTGGAGTTATAACATCATCATGGTAGAGAAGAGCATTATCATTGCTAGCAACTATATTTGTAAACATGTTGTCTTTATTCTTACTAGCAAAAGAATTATCAATTATCACATCACTAATGGGTAAAGGATTTGCAATCCTATCATCCCCAAGCTTAGAGCTTCCCATATTATCACTTTCAGAGTTGGTACCAAAAAGATTTTCAAGATCATAAGTAGCATTATCATCATTTTCCCAATCACAATAAGTAACATGCATATCATAATCAAAATCATCTTCAATAGTACCTACGGACGTATCATCAAGATGATAATTAAGGCAATAAACTTCACCTTCTTCTTTAAACTTACAACCATTAGGATAAAAGTTGATGGGAGGAATATGCTCAGGCCAGGTTGATACCCATTCTTCTTCTTTCTTGCTCCTCTTCCTCCTCCTCTTCTTTTTCTTCTTCTTAACCTTAGGAGGGAGTGGTTGGAGATGAAGCTTCTCCACATATACTGATTTATCATTAGAAACAATAGGGGAAACTTGGGAGAAACTCTCCTTTTTATTAGCAGAAATATAAGAGACATTTTTATACTTTGGCAAAGTTCCCTCCTTTCTAATCTTACTTATGTAATCATTTTCATGGCAATTAACAACACAATAGAGATGGCAATTTTGCAAAGTGTTCTTTATTCCTATGGCATTAACATCTAGCCAAGAAGTCTTTTCTGATAACTCTTCACACATCAAAAATAACATAAGCTCATCATAAAGATCAGAGGTGATCATGTTATCACACAACCGGTTAACAGTTATGTTTTGAAAGTTCATGCATTGAAAATTAAAGTGACCCTCTATACGGCAAAGTTCACAAGTAAAAGGATAAAGGTCACACAATTCTCTAGCAATTTCATTTAAATCTCTCACCCAAGTGATTGTTCTTTCATGCTTATGTTGCTTACAATACTTCTCTTCTTCAATCATAGGCCTTTCACAAGGTCTATCCACTCCACAAAAATTAACATGCTTATATAAAACTTCATTTTTTAGGAATTGGATCATGCATGTTGCAATCATCATGAACAATTTCATTTTCTTTGCAAATCTCTTTAAAAGGTTTATGATGCTCGTTCCAATCCTCCTTAGGCATATTAAGATGTGAAGCAAAAGATTTGAGGAAATCAACAAGGAGTTGAGAATCAAGCCCAAACTTAGCACTAAACTTATTAAAACTTGTAGTTTCAACAAAGGACTTAATGCAATCATACTCATAAATTATACCTGACTCTTTACCTTTGTCGATCTCCCAATCTTCAGTGTTGCGTTGAATTCTTTCAAGGAGTTCCCATTTAGCATCAATCTTTTTGTTTGTGAAAGAACCCACAGAGGAAGCGTCGAGCAACTCTTTTTCCTGTCGAGAAAGCCTCGCATAGAAATTAGTAATAATCATATCTTTGGGGAACCCATGGTTAGGACATTTTAGCATTAATGTTTTCAGTCTCCCCCAAGCTTGAGCTATGCTCTCTCCGTCATTTGGATAGAAATTATAAACATAATTCCTATTCTCATGGACTTCATGAAGAGGATAAAACTTGGAGTAAAAGAGAGACTGGATCTCTTCCCAATCCAGCAGGTGAGAGTCATCTAGTAGCCTATACCATTCCAATGCTTTTCCTTTCAGTGACAAGGCAAATAATTTCCTCATGACAAACTCCTTTGATACACCTGCAAGCTTAAATAATGAACATAGTTGTGACAGATATAGCAAGTGTTCACCGGGATGTTTGTCTCCTGCATAATGATTAGCCAAAAGATAATCGATAATACCAGCTGGTATTTTATAGGGCACAATTTCAGTAGGGGGAGGAGCAACCACCACAGGTGTGGGGCGTCTTCCCGCAAGCAACGATCCAATAGCACGGTTTTCCATAAACATAACTAGTGAAATAAAAACAAGAAACAAAAAGATTTAATTGCAAGGTCTAAAGATATACCTTCAAGCGCTCACCTCCCCGGCAACGGCGCCTGAAATAGCTTGATGTCTACACACGCTTCTACTCTTGTAGACTATGTTGGGCCTCCAAGCGCAGAGGTTTGTAGGACAGCAGCAATTTCCCTCAAGTGGATGACCTAAGGTTTATCGAACTCAGGGAAGTAGAGGTTGAAGATGGTCTCTCTCAAGCAACCCTGCAACTAAGATACAAGAAGTCTCTTGTGTCCCCAACACACCTAATACACTTGTTAGATGTATAGGTGCACTAGTTCGGCGAAGAGATGTTAAATGGCAAGTGATATGGATGGCAAAACAAAGTAATATAAATCTGTAATAAAAAGTGCAGCAAGCAAACAAGTGGTAAACGTGAGCACAATTGGTATTGCAATGGTGGAAACAAGGCCTAGGCTTCATACTTTCACTAGTGGCAACTCCCAACAACATTAACATAATCGAATCACATGATATTCCCATAAAACATGCAATGGAGACGCACCCGGAGGTCATTCCTTCGTGGTCAAGAGAGGACGAGAATTATGTAGGGCTACAAAAGCACACCTCAAAGTTCGTAGTTTTCAATCTAAGGATTTCCCAATGTCACCGCGGCCATCCAAAGAGAGTCCCACAATCACCACAACATATCTAAAGGATAGTCAAAGACAAGCACCAAGAGACTCTCAATCTTCAATCAACACACAAGAGAGGAAATCACTCATGAAAATATTTTTCTAATCCATGTCCAATAGACCGCTGTCACCTTGGTCTCGAGGATTATACTAGATAAAGACAAGTGAGTACATCAATCCAATACATAGAGGAAGGGGAAATATCATGGGATCACCCTAGATTAACATAGCCTATGATCACAACGAAGATCACATCATGGGAGAGAGAGATAACCACATAGCTACACGTACGAGCCCTCGGCCCCGGAGAAGACTACTCACACATGGACATGGTGAGGAGGAGGTTGATGATGGTGTTGATGGAGAGGTGCAGCCCCGCGAGGAGGAGATGGCCGGCGGCAGCCACGGAGGCGGCGGCGGCGGCCCTTGGTGGCGCGGCGGCGGCGGCGGCCCTAGGGGGCGGCGGCGGCCCTAGGGGGCAGCGGCTCCTTGGCCCCCCTTCTTCCTTGTGGATGTTGCTGCAATGGTGCTGGTCCTCCCCTCCAAGACGGCGGCTCGGGAGGAGGAAAATTCGTGGCCCTTGGTGACCTAGGTTTCCTCTCTTTATATAGACTCTCGGATTCCCGTCATCAGATTTTGGGCCTCAGTAAAACGGGCTTTACTCGGCCGTCCGGACTCCGATTTGGACGAATTTTATATCCAGAAGCATCTCCTCGAAATTCCCCACAACTTTTGCAACTAGACTTTTTCCGTTTGACGCTGTCTTCGGGCCGGAACGTGACCATCTTTAAAAAACGTTCTCAGACAGATTTCAGGAAAGCCAGAGCCCTACTCCAATACGACTCCTTTTGCGTTTTTGTCAATTTCCAAGTAATTCCTACACAATAAAGTGTAAAACAAGAACATTGTGCACTTTTGCAACCATTAGTAGGTTAGTCCAAATATGATCAAAAATGTATGGAAGTGCATAAATATCATAGCAATATCACACAAAAAAGGCATGGAGCAAGCTGAAATTATAGATACGTTTTGGACGTATCAGTAAGCAACGCAAATGGCTCGGGCTATCGATGCAAAAGCAAAAGGTAAGTGTCATCGAGGTTACCGTCCTTGCTTACGGTTAGCTGTGAAGATGACTCCGAGGCGATGATGTCGATGTCACACGTTCCTAAGTAGCCGAAACACCTTAGGAAACGCGAAATCGTAACTCGAAACCAGTGAAAATGCGGAAGGGGAGAAATTTTTGGGTGGGGACGGTAGTACCGCTTGACGAAGCGGTAGTACCGCTTGGAATAGCGGAAGTAAAATTTTAGTGCCGCTTGACGAAGCGGTAGTACCGCTTGGTAATGCGGACCTAAAATTTTAGTACCGTGTGTAAGGCGGTAGTACCGCTTGTACGGGCGGTAGTACCGCTTGTGTCGGGTAAAATCTGTAGCTCAAGATCGGGGCAAAATAAGGTCGGAAATGGATGATTTCGTGGTGAGATTGGATGGATATCGTGGTGGATGGGTGGGGAAAGTGGTGGAGGGGCTAGATCCACTTGCCAAACGTCAAATCCATGGACCCAAAACAACCAAATCTCACAAGATCCAACAAATTGCAAGAAAAAATTTCGGGCTATTTTTGTGGGGATTTTCGAAATTGGGTAAGAACACAACAAAAACAAGCTAGAAAGTGGGGGGATGGGACTCCAAGATGTGAATCAACCTTGCTCTTGATACCAAGATGTTGTAGGGTGAAACCCTATGGGGATCTTTTCACACTTGGAGGGGGAAAAGAGGAAGAACACACAAGAACACAAGACACAAATCTCTCAAAACAAACCCAATATCAAATCCACTAGAGTAGCATACAAAGGATCCACGAGATCACAAGATCAATCCAAGGAAATAAGCACAAAGGTAAGGTTCTTCTCACTCCTAGAGGAGGTGAGGTCTTGCAATCCAAGAGGATTCTTCTCCCTTGGGAGGTCTTGCAATCCATGAGGATTCTTCTCCCTTGGGAGGTCTTGATCTCCTAAAGGAGGGGATACAAGGAGCAAATCTCTCAAGGTCTCTCAATATCTTTGCGAACCCTCCAAAAGACATGGGGAAGATCTATTTATAGTTTATGCTACGAAGGGGTACGAGGAGAGAGGGGTACAGGGCCAAGGGCCGCTGGCTGCACGCACGCAGGGCGGTAGTACCGCCCACTCGAGCGGTACTACCGCTTGCAGGCGGTAGTACCGCTTAAGGAGCGGTAGTACCGCTTGTGCCGGACTAGCCAGGAGCGGTAGTACCATCTTGGGGAAACGGTAGTACCGCTCGTTCCGGGTTGGACGGGTCTTCACTTGCTTCCGAGCTGAATGGGTTCTCCTTTGCTTCCACGCGATCACCTCCTTGGTAACTGAGAATGCACAACATCTCCTTGTGAGGTAGAACCCAATCCTCATGCGAATCCAAACGAAGCTCGAAGAGGAGAGAGTTCACCTCGGCCTCGATAACGCGTGCACGAGCTCTCGTCATTGGTCCCTTGAGTGCTTTTGCCGATGCCGGGTTGTCCATGGGGATGCTTGACGGATGCTCCGCATCACTTTGCAGAACTTATTGACTTTGCTGCGGGTAACTCTGTCGGCAAACTCGAGAATCTTAATGGGCTTCTCCTCGTAGGTCAGGTCGCTCTCTAACTGAATTGCTTCCAGAGGCACTATATCGCTTAATGGAATCTCGGCCATCTCCGCATGGCACTTCTTCAACTGTGATACGTGAAACACATCATGAACTCCGGACAAAGTCTCGAGCAACTCTAGCTAATAAGCTACTTCTCCTTTGCATTCCAAAACCTTGTATGGTCCCACAAATCTAGGTGCCAATTTACCCTTAACTCCGAAACACTTAACTCCTCGTAGCGGTGATACACGAAGATACGCTCTATCTCCAACTTCGTAGGTCACCTCTTTGTGTTTCGTATCTGCATAACTCTTCTGCCTGGACTGGGCTACCTTAAGTCTATCGCGGATCAATTTGACCTTCTCTTCTGACTCTTTGATCAAATCGGGTACAAATAACTGACGGTCTCCAACTTCATCCCATATTAATGGTATTCTGCATCTTCTTCCGTACAAAGCTTCGAAAGGGGCCATTTGCAAACTGGTTTGATAACTATTGTTGTAAGAAAACTCCACGTATGGCAAATTATCATCCCAGCTGGATCCATAATCGAGCGCACAAGCTCTCAGCATGTCTTCCAGAATCTGATTGATTCTCTCAGTTTGTCCATTTGTTTGTGGATGAAAGGTTGTACTGAACTCTAGCCTAGTACCTAAAGTCTCGTGCAACTGCTTCCAAAACTTTGAGGTAAATTGTGTTCCTCTATCTGATACAATGGTCCTCGGAACTCCATGCAGACATACGATCCTGGTCATGTATATATTGGCCAACTTCACACTCGTGTAAGTGGTCTTCACGGGGATAAAGTGAGCTACTTTCGTCAAACGATCAACTATTACCCAAATAGAATCATACCCTGAACCTGTCCTGGGTAGTCCTGTGATAAAATCCATTCCAAGTTTATCCCACTTCCATTCGGGTATAGGTAACGGCTGTAATAACCAAGCTGGTTTCTGATGTTCAGCCTTGACTCTCTGACAAACGTCACACACTACCAAATTCTCTGCAATGTCCTTCTTCATTCCGGCCCACCAGAAATTCTGCTTCAAATCCAAATACATCTTAGTGTTGCATGGGTGAATCGAATACGGTGAGTCATGTGCCTCCTGGAGTATCAACTTCCTAATCTCGGGGTCATTGGGCACATAGATACGCTTTTCAAACCAAAGTGTCTCATCTTCATCCTCACGAAATCCTTCTGCCTTTCCTTCGACCATTCTCTCCTTTATTTCCACAATCTCTTTGTCCACCTTTTGGTCTTCTCGAATCCTTCCCAACAATGTGGACTGGATTACCAATGTGGCAACATAACCTCTAGGGACTATTTCCATCTGCAAATCCCTAAGATCATCGACTATCCCTGGGGTGAACCTCCGGAAATGATTGTGTTAACATAACTCTTGCGGCTTAGAGCATCTGCTACGACATTGGCTTTTCCGGGCTGGTAATGCAACCTCATGGCGTAATCCTTTATAAGCTCAAGCCATCTCTTTTGCCTAAGATTCAACTCTTTTTGTGTGAAGATATACTTCAAACTCTTATGATCCATGTACACATCACAACGGTTTCCAATAAGGAAATGTCTCCGGGTTTTGAGTGCGTGCACTTTGGCTGCTAACTCCAAATCATGCGTAGCATAATTCAACTCATGTGGTCGAAGCTGACGTGAAGCGTACGACACAACTCTTCTGTATTGCATGAGAACACCTCCAAGTCCTTAACGAGAAGCGTCACAATATACTTGGAAATCCTTGCGCATATTCGGAAGAATCAGCACTTGGGCCGTAACCAAACGTTTCTTCAACTCCTGAAAACTGGCCTCACACTCTTCGGTCCACTTATACTTAGTCTCCTTCTTCAACAGTTTCGTCATGGGTTTCGCAATCTTTGAGAAGTTCTCAATAAATCTTCGGTAATATCCTGCGAGCCAAAGAAAACTACGAATTTCGCCAACTGAGGTGGGTGCCTTCCATTATGTGACTGCCTCAACCTTGGCGTGGTCTACGGATATACCGTCTCGTGATATGACACGTCCAAGGAATCCAACTTCCTTCAACAAAAACTCACATTTACTGAACTTGGTGTATAACTGATGTTCTCGGAGCTTCTCAAGCACTAAGCGCAAATGTTCCTTGTGCTCCTCTTCATTCTTGGAGTATACCAATATATCATCAATGAATACTACCACAAACTTATCCAGGAATTCCATGAATACTTTGTTCATCATACTCATGAAATAGGCAGGAGCGTTAGTCAAACCAAATGACATAACACTGCGTTTGGATGTCTGTATTAGACCCTCTGAATCGGATTTGGTATTCGCTAGCCTCAATTCAGCTGTTTGGGTGCGCACCGAAACGACCGGGCTATAATGGGCGCATTACAGGAGCGAAATCGCTCTCGCGCGCGTAGCCTACCCACGATACAGACCTCCCTGGCTCCGATTTCGCTCGAATTGGCCATCTCCCGCAAAAGAAAACGTTTGGGGACGTAACCCTTGAGCGAGACCTGGCTGGCTGGCTCCTTCCTCCGCGCGACCAAAAGCTTCAGAAGGCGGGTGGGCGGGCGGCGGCGGCGGCGACGACGATGCAAGTATCCATCCCAACTCCCTGGTCTCCTCCTCTCTCCGGCGGCAGCGGCGCCTTCAAGTCGCCTCAGCCGCCGCCCCTTACCTTCTTCCTGCAGCTCACTCTTCTCCATCCCTACACCGCACGGCTGCCGTCCGATCTCTCTGACATATTCAGGCCTTCCATTCCGCCCATCTCTAGCGGCGTCAGGCCATTTCCTCCCATACCCACAGCGGCGCTCATGTACCTCCCATCTATTCTGGACGCCGAAACCCATGTCCTCTGCCATCTTCTTGTTCCCTTTCCCTAGATGTCGTTCTTTCCCTTCCCTGGATCCCCTTCTTCAGCTATAAATTCGAAGTGGTGTTTATTTGGCTTTGCAAGCTGTGGACTAGGGATCAAGCTGCCATGTGCGCCACGGTGACGGAGTACCCCGTGTCCTTCCTCAGGAGAAGGGCATCTGCTGAGATGGAGGCGACATTCCTCAGCTTCTTGACGATGCCACCCTATTTGTAATTGCTAACTGCCATTGGGTTCTGTACTTTTCTATGTAAATCAAAAAGGGGATGTTCTATGCAAAGCATTTCAGTCTTGCGCTTGATTAAGAAATTAACAAGCATGGTTAGAGCCATCGCCCCTCCAATGTATATGTTTCATTGCCGAGATAAATGATTGGTGGCATTTAGAACTTCAACGTGACAAATATACAACTCCTTCTGCACAACACAGTTATGTGGCTTCAGACCCAAAGCGTTTCAAAGAAAAGTTCAGCTAGGAAAGAGAAACTTATATGGATAATGAATTTCTAGAATATTTGTTAATTTTTATTGTGGCTTCGGACCCAGAGCATTACAAAGAAAAGTTCAGCTGGGAAAGAGAAACTTATGTGGATAATGAATTTCTAGAATATTTGTTAATTTTTATTGTGGCTTCAGACCTAAAACATTACAAAGAAAAGTTCAGTTGGGCAAGATAAACTTATATTGTTATATAATGCATTTCTAGAATATTTGTTAATTTTTATTGCTATATAACCATTCAATTATAGTTCCACATTGTACAAATTTATATTTGATGCATATAGAAGAAAGCACTATCCAATTCCATAGTTTGCCATCCAAACATAATTTGGTATTGAAACTTCACTAAGATTCCATAAGCCAATTCAATGGGCATCCAAACAACCGAATCCGTATTCGTGTCCATTACAGTTTCTTGACTGAATTGGAATTGAACCAATTAAATACGGAGGCCTTCAATACAGACATCCAAACACAGCGTAACTGTATACTCATAAAGCCCGTACCTTGTGGTAAAAGTTGTCTTGGGTATATCCTGTTCTCGGATCTTCAGGTGATGATATCCTGATCGCAAATCGATCTTAGAGAATACCTTGGCTCCTTGCAGCTGGTCAAACAGATCATTGATCATCAACAGTGGGTACTTATTCTTGATCGTAACCTTGTTCAGTGCACGATAGTCAACAACCATTCTCAAGGATCCATCCTTCTTCTCGACTAAGAGCACTGGGGCTCCCCACGGCGATGAACTAGGTCGTATGTAACCCTTATCCATTAACTCCTTGATATGCTTTTTGATCACCTCCAGATCATTAGCGGGCATCCGGTATGGTCTCTTAGATATTGGTCCGGTGCCGGGTAGTATCTCAATTAAGAACTCTATGTCCCTATCCGGTAGCATGCCAAGCAACTCTTCCGGGAATACATCAGGGTAATCCTTAACAACTGGCACTTCTTCCTGAACAACTCCCGTGAGTGCGTTCACATGCGCTTTCCTGGGTGTGTGCCCTGACACATGCTTGATCCTTTTTCCTTCCGGGGTGGTGAGAAGAATTGATCTACTGGCTCAATCGATGTTTACTCCAAACTTGATAGCCAATCCATTCCTATGATCACATGCAAACCTTGGGATTCCAAAAGAATGAGGGGAACTGACTAACATGGGCTTCATAAGGGCTAAAGTGGGCAACTTATATTTTTCCACAAAACCCCCTGATATGTATGAATGCGATGCACTAGTGTCAAAAAGAACAAGGGCGGTAAATGCATTAATCAAAAACTTACCGACTACTGCGTCGGGCTGCTCGTCAATCTCCTCCACATTGACGTGGTTCACTTGTCCTCTAGTGAAAGGATTGGGCTTCTTTCCCGAGCTTCCATTTCCATTCCCATTCTTCGACTCGGGACATTCATTGGCGTAATGCCCGGTCTTCCCACACTTGAAACAAGTAACGTGGCTCAAATCCTTCTTGGCAGGTGTTGAGGGAGTGGAACGATTCTGATTATTGCTTCCTCCATTCCCATTGCCATTCCTAGCACCACTGTGGTTGTGTGCATTCCCTCCGTTGTTAGAATGGCCTACATGGTTATGGGTGGGATGGTTGTGTCCTCCTGAGTATGAGGTATAGCGAGGCTTCTGCTGGGCTCCAGAGTTAAACTTCTCAGCTCCATACTTCCTCTTGCGGTTGTTAATCTGTTGCTGCTTTCCTTCCAGCATAATTGCCTTGTCCACTAGCTCTTGGTAGTTGTTGTAGGTGGTTAGCATCAGGTGCATAGTCATCTCATCATTGAGTCCTTCTAGAAACTTCTCTTGCTTCGCGGCGTCAGTGGACACATCATCTGGCGCGTAGCGAGCTAACTGCCTAAAGTCATCCACGTACTGCCCTACAATACGGTTTCCTTGGCGCAAGTTGCGAAACTCACGCTTCCTCAGGCTCATGGCTCCTACTGAGACATGTGATGTGCGAAAAGCTTGCTGAAACTGATCCCAAGTAATCGCAGCAAGTGGGTAGGTGGCTGTGTAGTTCTCCCGCCAAGCGGCTGCTGGTCCCTCAAGTTGATGTGCAGCAAAACGCACTCTCTCTGCATCAGTGCATCCTGCAGTTGCTAGCTCCATGTCCATCTTACGGAGCCAGTCATCTGCAACTATGGGCTTGGTGCTACTAGAAAACACCGGTGGTTGCAACCTTAAGAATCGGGTCAAGTTGTCATGGGGTGGTGGAGGTGGGTTGTTGTTGTTGTTGTTGTTCTGGTTCTGGACAAGAAGTTGCATCAAGGTGTTCTGCTGCTGGATCAACTGGGTGAGCTCAGGGGGAAACTCAAATCCGGGCTCACGTCTTGGAGGCATCTAAGGGGTTTAGAGGGGAGAGATAAGAATAGAATGAGGTCTAGGGGGGATCACTGCCCATATGCACATGAGACAAACAATTTAATATCATATCACCCAATTCAAACAGAAGCAAACAAAGATCCTATTACAAAGCTAGCGAACGATTCTAACTACTCAAATTAATACTATTGATTACAGGGTGGTCATCTAGTCACTGTCATCTGAAGACTCCATGATATCTGCTCCAGCTTCGTCTTCATAGTCACTTTCATCACTGTTGGTGTCGTCTATCAGAATGTAGTTCTCCATGGTAATTCCTATCTCCGGTTCTGGCTTTGCGGTGCCAGTCCCAACCTTCTTCTTCAATGCTTCATTCCGCTCCAATAGTACGGCGATTTCTTCTTCATATCCATCACGTACTGTCTTGAGTTCTTCTTCTAGCTCCACATTCCGTGTTATCACCATGTTGGTCTTCTGCATGAGTGTGCACATCTGATTCTCGTAGTGTCGAATATGTTGGTCCATCTCCTGGATATATGCCGCAATGGATCCGTCCTTCCTCGTGCAAAGCATCTCCCATTGCTGGTCTCGACGTCCACAAATCTGGTAGATGGTGTCTTCAAGGTCCTTGTTGTAGACTTCACATATGCGTCCAAAGGTGATGTGGGCTGCCATACTCTTTCCCAAGTTCCATGTCGGTGCGTCAAATTCCAGCTCCAATGGCTCCGTGAATGGTGCAATTGTCCTCCCAGGTACACTAACTTTGACCTTCCGACATTCCTTTTCCGATGATGTTGCGTAGAGATCTCCAGTGATACTTAGTATTCCAATGTGCAAGTATCGAGTGACTTCCTTCAAGTGGTTTCCAAATGGGGTGTCATCGTCTGGCTGAGTGAACTTGCTTACTGGATCCGACATCTATAAATAAGAAATAGAGAAGAATTAGAATGAGTAGAGAAGAAGTAGAGTGAAAGAGAAGAGCATCCTATGGCTTATCCTAGTGGTCGCGTCCTACAGTCAACGTGTGCTCTGATACCATCTTATAGCGACCATGGTTCCAATGAACCGAAGTCTCTATGCTCAGTGTCATCCCTGGATCGGTATGCTCACACACACAATACTCGAGGATTTATAACAAAGGTTCAAACACACTTTATTACATCGAAATCCTTGAAGAGGCAATATCCATTACACAAATGGCTCAAGGCCATCTAAAAGAAGTAAACTGCGGAAGCTATGAAGAGTAGTTGAGTCCATCCAACTCCACGGCAAACATTGAGTGCATGACAACGACCTAGCGCACCCTATTCCTCGTCTAAAAACTCTGCAACATGATACGTTGCAGCCATGTAGGTCAGCACGTTGAATATGCTGGCAAGAACACACTGTAATGATAATGAGCAAAGCCTACAACTACATGCATATTTGGCTGGTGGAGGCTGTAAGGTTTACTTTTGCATAAAGCTATTTTTTTCCTACAACAAAGGAATGCCTTTATTTAACTACTTTGTTAAATTTAAATCATGAATGATTGAGAATGGTACCCCCATCTCAATCCCAAACCAAAGTCATTATTAACCCAACAAATTAGTAAAGTGATGAGAACAATCCATAATTCAAATACCAGGATACTCAAGATGTCCATAACAGGGGGCACGACTACTCATGAATAGTTTGTACACTCTGCAGAGGTTTGTGCACTTTTCCCCACACGACTCGATCTCCTCCGTTTGTTTTCTCGCACTACAGGGTGTTTGAGAAACAGATGACCGAGACAGTCTTTCAGAAGCATTAAATCTTTACCCTGGGTAGACCGTACCACCTACATCTGCTACATCTGCTAGTCTACCACTGAAAGTGGTCACACAACATACTCAACTATGCCAGAGCCCATAATGGCATTGTGGCTGCACACGGAAATTTCTAGGCATGAATGATATACGATCCCTTTGAGCCTGGGTGGCATTCCTTGGACAACACTGGTAAATCCCCAGGTGCCCTAACATCCACTGGTACATCCCCAGGGTGCCACAACCAATCCACCCAGATGTGTATTAAATTCCACCTTAAAGAAACCCTTAGTTGTACTTACACTCACAACTTTCATGAAATCACTCATACCAATCCACGTCTACGAGCATGGCTAAGCAATAAGTAACAAAACGTATATTCCCTTGGGTTGATCTCAAGTCATTGGGTTCCTAGCTCATGAACTACAAAGGATCATATTATGCAACCAGTACCACTCATGCAAGTGTTTGAGGATATAACTAATGTAATAAAACTGGGTGTTGGAAAGTATGATCAAAGTATGAACATGCCTTGCTGACGATCGCTGAAACCTAAAGACTCGTAGTAGCATGCTTCGCACTCCGGGAATTCTATCGCAATCAAACAATAGCATAAATAAGCAATCAAGCGAAGACACATGGGTAAAACTCAAATAAGAAGACCTAACCAGAAAGTTCAACTGAAGAACTCCGGTTTGCAAAAAGAATCAAATCAAACGGACCAATGAAACTCAAACTACGAAAGAAACAAGATCCGTTTACAAAACTGAACTAAAGTCAAATTTTGAAGTATCAAAATCTTGTTCAAGTTGGTTAAATAGAAACAGGGCTTTGAAACGAAGATCTAGGCGCTTGTTTCACGTGATTCCGACTAACGAGCGAAAAGATAAACTAAAACAAAGATCAGGGCAGAAATCGCGATCGAAAATAATCGCGGAAAACCCTGGAAAATAAAACGAGACGAACATGCTAACGAACGAACGTTCGCTGTCTACGACTAACTGATGAACAACATTCGTTAAAATGAACGAACGGATAAATGTCCGCTAAATAACTAAACCGAGAAAAACCGAACCGATCTAAAAAAACCAAACCTAGGGTTTCTAAAAAAAGATTAAAAAACGGCGGTTTTACCTCGCGCGTCGGGTTCGACTCGCGGGTCTGGTCGGGTCGGGCGGCGGATTCAGGCGGCGGCGGCGGTCTCCGGCGGCTGCGGCGGCGGTGTTCGGCGGTGGCGGCGGCGGTTTCCGGCGGCGGTGTTCGGCGGAGGCGGTCTCCGGCGGCGGCGGGCTAACGCGGCGGCGGCGGCTAGTGCGGCTCGGCGGCGGGGCGGGGGGCGGCGGCGCGGGCTGAGGGGGGAAGAGGGGCCCCGAGACGACGACTTATAAAGCCTCCCGGGTGGCGGCTTCCTTGGGGAAGGGGACGGGGCGGCCGTGTCGGCGTCGGACTCCGGGAGGAGTCCCGGTCGGCCACGACGGGGAAGGCGGCGCGCAGCGGGCCGCTGGCTGGGCTACGGCCTAGTCGGCGTGGTCCGGAGTTTTTTTTTAAATCGCCCGAACGAAAAAAAATCCTAAATAAATAAATAAAACTCTAAAAAAGCCAAAAACAATTTTCACCGTCTAAATAAAATATTTAGAACAAGGTGAACATTTTCTTGGCCTAAAATGCAGTTTTGAAAAATGCATATATTTTTCTAACTCGAATAAAATAACAATAAAAATCCAATAAAATTATTTATTCAATTTAACATATTTCCTCCAATATTTCTTTTATTTTGGAGAAGTCATATTATCTCCTCTCATATGTTTTAATATTGAAATATTTTGGAGAGAAAAATAATTAAAATCAAATGATCCTCTTTTCAATATTTGAGGAAATTCAAATATGAAAATAACGAAATCCACAACTCCCTCCGAGGGTCCTTGAGTTGCTTAGGATTTAGGATCAAAACCAACAATGCAACAAAACATGATATGCATATGATGATCTATGTATAACAATCCAAATTGAAAACTTGGGATGTTACACTTCATCAACACCGTCACCACGTCGTCTTGCTGACGAAACTCTCCCTCGGCCTCAACTGGATCAAGAGTTTGTTGGGGAACGTAGTATTTTAAAATTTTCCTACGATCACGCAAGATCTATCTACCAGATGCATAGCAACGAGAGGGAAGAGTGTGTCTACGTACCCTCGTAGACCGGGAGCGGAAGCGTCAAGTGACGCGGTTGATGTTGTCGAACTTCTTCGCGATCCAACCGATCAAGCACCGAACGTACGACACCTCCGCGTTCAGCACACGTTCAGCTTGATGACGTCCCACGAGCTCTTGATCCAGTTGAGCTTCACGGGAGAGTTTCGTCAGCACGACGGCGTGGTGACGGATATGATGTGTTCACCGGCGCAGGGCTTCGCCTAAGCTCCGCGACGGTATGACCGAGGTGTGATTCTGTGGAGGGGGGCACCGCACACGGCTAAAACAATTCAACTTTTGTGTCTTTGGGTGCCCCCTGCCCCCGTATATAAAGGAGCAAGGGAGGGAGGCCGGCCGGCTCCTTCTTGGTGCGGCTAGGGCAGGAGTCCTACTAGGAATAGGACAATCCTATTCCTAGTAGGATTCACCAAAAGGAAGAAGGGGGAAAGGAATAGGAGAGGTGGCGCCCCCCCCCCCCAATCCTAGTCCAACTAGGAACCCTAGGTGGGGGCGCCGGCCAGCCCTATGGGCTGCCTCTCTCTTTCCCTTTAGGCCCACTATGGACCATCCCCTCTCGTAGGGGGTTCCGGTAACCCCTTCCGGCATTCCCGATAAATCCGAAACTTTTCCGGAACACTTCCGGTGTCCGAATATAGCCGTCCAATATATCAATCTTTATGTCTCGGACATTCCGAGACTCCTCGTCATGTCCGTGATCTCATCCGGGACTCCGAACTACCTTCGGTACATCAATACTCATAAACTCATAATACCGATCGTCATCAAACGTTAAGCGTGCGGACCCTACGGGTTCGAGAACTATGTAGACATGACCGAGACTCATCTCCGGTCAATAACCAATAGCGGAACCTGGATGTTCATATTGGCTCCTACATATTCTACGAAGATCTTTTATCGGTCAGAACCGCATAACAACATACGTTGTTCCTTTTGTCAAACGGTATGTTACTTGCCCGAGATTCGATCGTCGGTATCTTTATACCTAGTTCAATCTCGTTACCGGCAAGTCTCTTTACTCGTTCCGTAACACATCATCTCGTGACTAAATCATTAGTCTTTTGCTTGCAAGGCTTATTGTGATGTGTGTTACCGAGAGGGCCCAGAGATACCTCTCCGACACTCGGAGTGACAAATCCTAATCTTGATCTATGCCAACACCACGAATACTTTCGGAGACACTTGTAGAGCATCTTTATGATCACCCAGTTACGTTGTGATGTTTGATAGCTCACAAGGTGTTCCTACGGTATTCGGGAGTTGCATAATCTCATAGTCATAGGAACATGTATAAGTCATGAAGAAAGCAATAGCAGTTAAACTAAACGATCATAGTGCTATGCTAACGGATGGGTCTTGTCCATCACATCATTCTCCTAATGATGTGATCCCGTTGATCAAATGACAACTCATGTCTATGGCTAGGAAACATAACCATCTTTGATCAATGAGCTAGTCTAGTAGAGGCATACTAGGGACATACTGTTTTGTCTATGTATTCACATATGTACTAAGTTTCCGGTTAATACAATTCTAGCATGAATAAAAGACATTTATCATGATATAAGGAAATAAATAATAACTTTATTATTGCCTCTAGGGCATATTTCCTTCAGTCTCCCACTTGCACTAGAGTCAATAATCTAGCTCACATCGCCATGTGATTTAATACCGATAGTTCACATCGTTATGTGACCAACACCCAAAGGGTTTACTAGAGTCAATAATCTAGTTCACATCGCTATGTGATTAATACCCAAGAGTAATAAGGTGTGATCATGTTTTGCTTGTGAGAGAAGTTTAGTCAACGGGTCTGTCACATTCAGATCCGTATGTATTTCGCAAATTTCTATGTCTACAATGCTCTGCATAGAGCTACTCTAGCTAATTGCTCCCACTTTCAATACGCATCCAGATTGATACTTAGAGTCATCTGGATTTAGTGTCAAAGCTTGCATCGGCATAACCCATTACAACGAACTCTTTATCACCTCCATAATCGAGAAACATTTCCTTAGTCATCCAGTTACTAAGGATAATTTTGACCGCTGTACAGTGATCTACTTATGGATCACTATTGTACCCCCTTGACAAACTCATGGTAAGGTACACAACATTTTTGGTACACATCATGGCATACTTTATAGAACCTATGGCTGAGGCATAGGGAATGACTTTCATTCTCTCTATATTTTTCTGCCGTGGTCTGGCTTTGAGTCTTACTCAACTTCACACCTTACAAGTCAGGCAAGAACTTCTTCTTTGACTGATCCATTTTGAACTACTTCAAAATCTTATCAAGGTATGTACTCATCGAAAGTCTTATCAAGCGTCTTGATCTATCTATATAGATCTTGATGCTCAATATGTAAGCAGCTTCACCGAGGTCTTTCTTTGAAAAACTCCTTTCAAACACTCCTTTATGCTTTCCAGAAAATTCTACATCATTTCCGATCGACAATATGTCATTCACATATACTTATCAGAAAGGTTGTAGTGCTCCCACTCACTTCTTGTAAATACAGGCTTCTCCAAAAGTCTGTATAAAACCATATGCTTTGATCACCTCATCAAAGCGTATATTCCAACTCCGAGATGCTTGCACCAGTCCATAGATGGATCGCTGGAGCTTGCATAATTTGTTAGCACCTTTTGGATCGACAAAACCTTCTGGTTGTATCATATACAGCTCTTCTTTGAGATATCCATTCAGGAATGTAGTTTTGACATCCATTTGCCAGATTTCATAATCATAAAATGCGGCAATTGCTAACATGATTCGGACAGACTTAAGCATCGCTACAGGTGAGAAAGTCTCATCGTAGTCAACTCCTTGAACTTGTCGAAAACCTTTCGCAACAAGTCGAGCTTTGTAAACAGTAATATTACCGTCTGCGTCGGTCTTCCTCTTGAAGATCCATTTATTTTCGATGGCTTGCCGATCATCGGGCAAGTCAACCAAAGTCCACACTTTGTTCTCATACATGGATCCCATCTCAGATTTCATGGCTTCAAGCCATTTTGCGGAATCTGGGCTCATCATCGCTTCCTCATAGTTCGTAGGTTCATCATGGTCTAGTAACATGATTTCCAGAACTGGGTTGCCGTACCACTCTGGTGCGGAACGTACTCTGGTTGATCTACGACGTTCAGCAGAAACTTGATCCGAAGTTTCATGATCATTATCATTAACTTCCTCACTAATTGGTGTAGGAATCACTGGAACAATTTCCTGTGATGTACTACTTTCCAATCCGGGAGAAGGCACAATTACCTCATCAAGTTCTACTTTCCTCCCACTCACTTCTTTCGAGAGAAACTCCTTCTCTAGAAAGGATCCATTTTTAGCAACGAATATCTTGTCTTCGGATCTGTGATAGAAGGTGTACCCAACAGTCTCTTTTGGGTATCCTATGAAGATTTACTTCTCCGGTTTGGGTTCGAGCTTATCATGTTGAAACTTTTTCACATAAGCATCGCAGTCCCAAACTTTAAGAAACAACAACTTTGGTTTCTTGCCAAACCACAGTTCTTAAGGCGTTGTCTCAACGGATTCAGATGAGGCCCTTATTTAACGTGAATGCAGCTGTCTCTAATGCATGACCCAAAACGATAGTGGTAAATCGGTAAGAGACATCATAGATCGCACCATATCCAATAAAGTACGGTTACGACGTTCGGACACACCATTATGTTGTGGTGTTCCGGGTGGCGTGAGCTGTGAAACTATTCCACATTGTTTCAAATGGAGACCAAACTCGTAACTCAAATATTCTCCTCCACGATGAGATCGTAGAAACTTTATTTTCTTGTTACGATGATTCTCTACTTCACTCTGAAATTCTTTGAACTTTTCAAATGTTTCAGACTTGTGCTTTATTAAGTAGATATACCCATATCTGCTCAAATCATCAGTGAAGGTCAGAAAATAACGATACCCGCCGCGAGCTTCAACACTCATTGGTCCGCATACATCAATATGTATGATTTCCAACAAATATGTTGCTCGCTCCATAGTTCCGGAGAACGGAGTTTTAGACATCTTGCCCATGAGGCATGGTTCGCAAGCACCAAGTGATTCATAATCAAGTGATTCCAAAAGTCCATCATTATGGAGTTTCTTCATGCGTTTTACACCAATATGACTTAAACGGCAGTGCCACAAATAACTTGCACTATCATTATTAACCTTGCATCTTTTGGCTTCAATATTATGAATATGTGTATCACACGATCGAGATCCAACAAACTATTTTCATTGGGTGTATGACCATAGAAGGTTTTATTCATGTAAACAGAACAACAATTATTCTCTAACTTACATGAATAACCGTATTGCAATAAACATGATCAAATCACATTCATGCTCAACACAAACACCAAATAACAGTTATTTAGGTTCAACACTAATCCCGAAAGTATAGGGAGTGTGCGATGATGATCATATCAATCTTGGAACTGCTTCCAATACACATCGTCACTTCATCCTTTAACTAGTTTATGTTCATTATGCAACTCCCACTTCGAGTTACTACTCTTTAGCAACTGAACCAATATCAAATATCGAGGGGTTGCTATGAACACTAGTAAAATACACATTAATAATCTGTATATCAAATATACTTTTGTTCACTTTGCCATCCTCCTTATGCGCCAAGTATCTAGGGCAGTTCCACTTTTAGTGACCATTTCCTTTGCAGTATAAGCACTTGTTTCAGGCTTGAGTTTAGCTTTGGGTTTCTTCACGGGAGTGACAACTTGCTTGTCATTCTTCTTGAAGTTCCCCTTCTATCCCTTTGCCCTTTACTTGAAACAAGTGGTCTTGTTAACCATCAACACTTGATGTTTTTTCATGATTTCTACCTTCGCCTACTTCAGTATCGCGAAGAGCTGGGAATTCCTTTTCGTCATCCCTTGCATATTATAGTTCATCACGAAGTTCTACTAACTTGGTGATAGTGACTAGAGAACTTTGTCAATTACTATCTTATCTGGAAGATTAACTCCCACTTGATTAAAGTAATTGTAGTACCCAGACAATCTGAGCATATGCTCACTGGTTGAGCTATTCTCCTCCATCTTGTAGGCAAAGTACTGTCAGAGGTCTTATACCTCTCGACACGGGCATGAGTATGAAATACTAATTTCAACTCTTGGAACATCTTATATGCTCCATGGCGTTCAAAACGTTTTTGAAGTCCCGGTTCTAAGCCGTAAAGCATGGTGCACTTAAACTATCAAGTAGTCATCATATCGAGCTTTTGTCAAAACGTTCATAACGTCTGCATCTGCTCCTGCAATAGGTCTGTCACCTAGCGGTGCATCAAGGACAAAATTCTTCTGTGCAGCAATGAGGATAATCCTCAGATCACGGAACGATTCCGCGTCATTGCTACTAACATCTTTCAACTTAGTTTTCTCTAGGAACATACGAAAAATAAACGGGGAGCAACATCGCGAGCTATTGATCTACAACATAGATATGCTAATACTACCAGGACTAAGTTCATGATAAATTAAAGTTCAATTAATCATATTACTTAAGAACTCCCACTTAGATAGACATCCCTCCGGTCATCTAAATGATCACGTGATCCAAATCAACTAAACCATGTCCGATCATCACGTGAGATGGAGTAGTTTCAATGGTGAACATCTTATGTTGATCATATCTACTATATGATTCACGCTCGACCTTTCGGTCTCCAGTGTTCCGAGGCCATATCTGTATATGCTAGGCTCGTCAAGTTTAACCCGAGTATTCTGCGTGTGCAAAACTGGCTTACACCCGTTGTATTTGAACGTAGAGCTTATCACACCCGATCATCACGTGGTGTCTCGGCACGACGAACTTTCGCAACGGTGCATACTCAGGGAGAACACTTATACCTTGAAATTTAGTAAGGGATCATCTTATAATGCTACCGTCGTTCTAAGCAAAATAAGAAGCATAATAAGATAAACATCACATGCAATCAAAATATGTGACATGATATGGCCATCATCATCTTGTGCTTTTGATCTCCATCTTCAAAGCACCGCCATGATCACCTTCGTCACCGGCTTGACACCTTGATCTTTATCGTAGCATCATTGTCGTCTTGCCAACTATTGCTTCTACGACTATCGCTACCGCTTAGTGATAAAGTAAAGCAATTACATGGCGATTGCATTTCATACAATAAAGCGACAACCATATTGTAGGATTGAAAGTATGTCTAGAGGGGGAGTGATTAGACTACTTGACAATATAAAAAATCTGCCTTTTGATCATGCAATGTTTTTGGCAGTTTCACAATTAAGATCAATTCAAGTAACACCCTACACATGCAATTCTAGAGTATAAGCAGCGGAAAGTAAATTGCACATGTAGTAAAGAGAGGTGGAGAAGATCAAACGCAGTTTGGAGACACGAAGATTTTTGTCGTGGTTCCGATAGGTGGTGCTATCGTACATCCACGTTGATGGAGACTTCAACCCACGGAGGGTAACGGCTGCGCGAGTCCACGGAGGGCTCCACCCACGAAGGGTCCACGAAGAAGCAACCTTGTCTATTCCATCATGGCCTACGCCCACGGAGGACTAGCCTTACTCGGGGTAGATCTTCACGAAGTAGGCGATCTCCTTGCCCTTACAAACTTCTTGGTTCAACTCCACATCTCAAAGACGGAGGCTCCCAAGCGACACTTAACCAATCTAGGAGGCACCACCCTCCAAAAGGTAATAGATGTTGTTGATGATGATGAACTCCTTGCTCTTGTGCTTCAAATGATAATCTCCCCAACACTCAACTCTCCTCACTGATATGGCTGTGGTGGAAGAAAGGATTGAGTGGAAAGCAACTTGGGAAGGCTAGAAATCAAGTTTCATATGGTAGGAATGGAATGACTTGATCTCAACACAAGGGTAGGTGGTTCTCTTCTCAGAAAGTGTATGGTAGGAGTGGTAGACTTTCTGATGGCTCTCTCTACGAATGAAGAGGGGGTGGAGGGGTATATATAGCCTCCACACAAAATCCAACCGTTACACACATATTTGAGCAATCTCGGTGAGACCGAAGTGAAAACTCGGTCAGACCGAAAGTTCAAATATAGTGAACGTTGGGATTTTCGGTGGGACCGAAAATACCATCTCGGTGTGTCCGATGTGAGTCAAAGGTAGGAGCTTGCCATTCTCGGTGGGACCGAAATTAACAACTCGGATATTCCGAAGTGATGTCAATTGGTTACAGAAGGTTGGCTGTCCAGTTTCGGTGAGACCGAACTCAAAATCGGATGGACCGAAAAAATTAGGGTTTGGAAGAATAACTGAGGTGGTTCATCTCGGTGGGACTGAGTTTGCAGAATCGGTTTGTCCGAGATTACTTATGAGTGTGTTAAGTAGTGAAAGTTGCTGATAGTTGAGGGAGCTAGATCACTAAGCACTTGAGCAACCAGATCATCAACACAACCTCATCCCCTTTTAATAGTATTGGCTTTTCCTATGAACTCAATGTGATCTTTGATCACTAAACCAAAAATAGAGTCTTGAGCTTTTGCCAATGCTTGTCTTAGGATTTTGAGGGGTCCACTTCTTCAGACATTTCCATACCCATATCATCGAACTTCTTTGAAATGATTCTCAAGTAAATGTTAGTTCAATGATATATATGTTGTTATTAATTACCAAAACCACCCGAGGATTAGTTGCACTTTCAATCTCCCCCTTTTTGGTAATTGATGACAACATATAGATCAAAGCTTCGACAAAAGATATAATCAATGAATAATATCGTCGCTTTGAGAAGTATGTGATAAACAAGAGCTCCCCCTAAATTTGTGCATTATTTAAAATTTGCGTTTGAATGCAAATGCACAATCGATTAGGATTATGGGTCACTCTTCCATGCCACATACATCTTGGTGGAGCGCACAAAATGATAAGAATGAATAACATGCACTCAATCACCAAGACAAGAGTAAATAGCCATACAATAAGGAATAGCATATGATAAGCATTAAGCACACATTAAAGCATAGTATGACCAAGCACTCATTAAGGTAGCATCAAACGTAGTAGCAAGCACACTGAAAGTTTCGAAAGACCAAAAGAAACCAATGTATCTCAAAGAAACCGGCAAAAGAACGAAAGAGCACTCTCTCTCTCTCAAAGCCCTATGATCTATACAATTTCTCCCCCTTTGGCAACAAGTTACCAAAAAGTTCGAAAAGGTATAGAGCTAAGCGTCACTGCGGGCTCTGCTGGCGGCTCCCGTCTGGGTAGATGTCAGTGTAGAAATGACTGCATCGGCGAAGACTTCTGCTGATGTCTGCGCTGGAGGAGTGGATGCTGGAGCTGGAGTAACTGCTGGAGCTGTAGCTGGTGATGAAGTGGTAGCCCTGGAGTCAGTCACTGGAATAGCTGCAGATCGGGATCCTCTGGGAACCGGAGCAGTCTGGCGATGAGAGTCCTAGACTACATCATCCTGCATGAGTTCTGCTCTCTCCTGCCTTGCTTCCTCCATGTCTGCCTCAAGCTTGTTGACGGACACCTGAATCTCAGTCAGCTTCACGTCCAGAGCGTGGATCTTGTCCTCAACAATCCTCTCTAGGCTTTCCTGAGATTGCTCAATGCTGGCCAGGCGTTGTTCAATCCTCTGGGTAGCTTCAAGAATCTGCTCTCCGAAGCTCTTTGGCTTAGCTGCTACTGCTGCCTCTTTGTCAGCTTTAGCTTTCTTCGCAGCTTCGATTTTGGCTTGTCCTTCAACTAAGGTTGGATCCTCCTCATCCATCACAACTACGTTGTCCTCATGCTCTGGCTGCAGTGGCAAGTGCTTCCTATCCAACATGAATTTGCCCGTGCCAAACTTGGCATTGATGAGCATCTGAATCTGCGGGGCAAACCCACACGACCTCTTCTGGTCAGCTGCAGTCCTCTTAATGGTCTCTACCATTAAGTCCATCACCTTGAAAGGTGCCTTCTCATCAAGAATGTGCAGCATGTTGATAGAATAGCCTCGAATCATGCGGTGGTCTCCAGACTTGGGCATCAAGGTATGCCTCAAAATAGTGTTAGTGGTGGTCAGACCTGCCTGGAGATACTACACTGAGCCAAGCTTCCACCCTTCCAAGTCAGCAGCGGGGATCTCCTTGTACATGTTCTTGATGGAATCATGACTCTTCTTAGGAATCCCATAGACATCAATGTCGTCCTCTCTCTGCACTGGAGCATTCAGAAGTTCTACCCATTCTTCAACAGACGAAGAAAACCTTTGACCTTCAGTCATCCAGGTGATCTTGCCATCAGGATAGAAGTGGGCTGTGGCGTAGAACTGCATGATCATCTCGTCATTCCAAGCTGTCAGCTCTTGACCCACAAAATCAGCAACTCCACATGCAGTAAAGCTCTCATGCACATGGGGAAAGAAGTCTCGGTGCTCTTCACTGTCAATGTACTTCCAGTCAACATACCTGGTGTCAGCAACAATGGGCTTCTTATCCATCAGCACGGTCTCATAGAAATCCTGCTGCTCTCTGGTGTGGAATCTGGGGTCCACAGCAGTCCTTCTCCTCACAGCATATGGATCAGACTGTCTCCATAGCCTGTGACCTTTATCCTTCCTTGCCTTCATGTCCTCAGCTTGAGGATGAGCATCATTGTGGAGTGGCAACTTAGGACGGAGCTTAAGCAACACATGCTCTTCATCTGATTCAGACGGTGGCATCTCACCTTTGTTCTTCTCAGAAGCTGGAATGCTCCTGGTTGTTCTCTTGGGCTTGACTGGAGCTGCTTTGGCTTGAGCAGGTTTCTTGGGCTTAGAGGAGGCTTGAGCCCGAATAGCATCACCCATGAACTTAGCTTTCTGAGGAGGAGGCTGGGGTGCATCTTCTTCTTCTTCTTCTTCAGCAGCTGCATCAACTTGAGGTTCAGCATATACTACCCTCTTCCTCTTGGAAGTTTTCTTCACCTTACTTGGAGCTGGCTCTTCCAAGTTGAGCTTCTTTGCAACAGCTGACTGCTTTACCTTGCTTGTGCATTTCCTTGCCTGCTGCCCTTGGTGCTCTTTGGCAACCACATTCCTCTTTGGCTTGGAGGTAACTTCCTCAGCAACAAAGTCAGAGTCCTCATCATCAGAATTTCTCTTCTTCCTGGTTCTGGTGGCTGCAGGAGGCAAACCACTAGGGGTGCTCCTCTCACCATCATCACTGGAACTGCTAGCCTCAGGACTTGTATCTGCCTCTGGAATCTCAGCAAAAGGTGACTCAGACCTGTTCTGGCTGTCACTGACATCTGACATGGCTGACAACCGTTGACGGCGGCGGAGACCTACGGCGAGGGCGCACACGCGACGACGGCGACGATCCGTAGACCAGGGCGATGGCACCAGGGGACTTGGGGGCGAACGGTTTGAAGAGTTAAATCGCGCGCAGCCCTCAGGTATATATATCCCCATGCTGTCGGTGGGACCGAGTTGAAAAACTCGGTGTCACCGAAATGTATAACTGTTGTGCAGTTACGCATATCGGTCAGACCGAGATTTTGAACTCGGTTTCATCGAGATGAAACCTAGATCAGTCTAAGCGTTTCGGTTGGACCGAGATGGAAAAGCCGGTCAGACCGAAATGGACTTAGAAGGTTTTGGAAGTCAGCCTTAGACGGATCGATGGCTCCGAGTGCTCCTCACTCGGAGAGTCCGAAAATGACTTGTTCAAAGTTGTGATATGAGCATGAATAGAATTTGAGACAAGAAAGCATAGATAGCTAGGGAAAGTGCTTAGGCATTCTTGTCCATCCATTTGGCCAAAAAAATCAAAACAATCAAAACAACAAATGGATGTCCTTGAATGGATAAAATCATGCATTCAACATGCTCACACAATAAGATAGCAACTGAAATATGTGTCAAACATGCACAACCAACACTCTAGCTACTAGCACACAATTTGTCGATGACTAGGTCATCTATATATGAGTATTTTGACTTAGGAGCCAAATGAGAACATTTGATCATAGGTCATACTCATCGTTTAAGCACAAGTGGGGTTACCACTTTTACATAAAGCATTTATGTGTTCACATCATTTGGAGATGCTTTAGCTCAATTTTTAGAGCAAAGCTCCCCCTAGATGTGAGAACCCCTTTTAAAGGGTCAAACTAACCTTGGGTTGTCGTAGAAGACTTCATGTAGATGTTGAAGATGTGGATGCTCAATGTTGATGTAGATCATCAAGAGTTGAGAGCTATCCTTTGGATTAGGGCACTTTCAATACCTACATGGGTTAGTCCCACAAGGAACAAACAAGAATATCCATAGACATAGATTGAAGTTCACAAAAGATGATGTCCATGAAAGCAATGATTACCTTGTCCCTTGACTTACCAACAAGAGGGTTTGTGACTCCATGAACTAGTGCATGATGTGGAAGTTGATTGCACAAGTTCTTGCCAAAATGAATATGAGTGAAGTATGTTGGCGGAGTCACCCTCAAGAACCTTCTAGTTCTTCTTCTTTGGGATCCACATCATCTTGATGGGAATCCTTGGGGTTGTAGTTGAGCTTGACAAAGTAGAACTTGATGTGTCCTTGGGAACCCACTTGACCATGGCTTGAGGTGCTTCAATGAATGCATCAATCTCCTCTTGAAGCTTGTCCTTGGCCTTTAGCTTGTGGTCTTGTGGTGGAAGGTCATCTTGAGCTTGTTCCACATCGGAAGAAGTAGGATCATACTTCTCCTTTTGTGAAACAAACTGTGGAGTAGGGTATTGACCTTCTTCCCACTCAACTCCTTCGGCGTTGAACTTTCGCTCAAAACCAATCCCTTGATTCTTCCGGTGTCTTCCTTGTTTGCGAACAATCTCCTCAAAGTTCTTGCTTCCGGCAAGACTCTTGTAGACACCTTTCTCTATGATTTCCTTCAATAAGCTATTTTCTTGCTCAAGTGTAACTTGGCTTGAAACATTGTTAGTGGAATCAAGAGAACTACTAGAAGCAACAATATTGGATTTAACATTGTTATTGTTACTACTAGAGGAAGAATTTTTCTTATGCTTGTCATGCTTAGTCTTAATAGGTGGCAAGAAATTAGACAAGAGAAGTCGTTTGGCAAGATATGAAGAACTCTTCTTTCGAAGATCGTCATTGATTGCTTTTTGAAACTCATGTTCTTGCTCTAGAGTGAGCTTCTCGAAGCGTAGCTTCTCATGAGATCTTAGGAGCTCTCTATGATCTTCTTGAGTTGTTTCATGAGCTAACTTAAGAGTGTTTAGTTCTTTAGTTAGACGCTCAATCTCCTTCATAGCATTGTCATTCGACTCTTCTCGACTATAAAGACTACTAGCATTTTCATCATTACTAAGCTCACTAGATTTATCATGCAAGAGCTCATCTTCACCAAGCAAGTCATCCTCATCACTATCAAAGTCAATGAATTCAGGGTGTGTTACCTTGGGGCCTTTAGCCATGAAGCATCTTCCAATTCCCTCATTTGGTGAATCAAATAAGTCATAGGAGTTGGAGTTGGAGGATACGAGTGCAAGTCCGGCAACACCTTCATCTTGACTGTAGTCGGTGTCGGAGTGATAGCTTCCATCGGATTGATTGTCGGAGTCGGAGCCGGAGACCCATTCACCTACATGAGCTTGATGTCTTCTTCTTGTGTAGCTCTTTGATGACTTTTGTTTCCTCTCCGAATCCTTGCTTCTCCGAGAGGGTCTTCTTTCATAACGATCATCTCTACTCCTTCTCTCTCTCTCCGAGGTGACTCATCTCTTGCTCTTCTTCTTGGAGATTCTTCTCTTCTCTTGTGGGGAGCCGTACACTCATTTGAGAAGTGTCCGGGTCTTCCACAATTGTAGCAGTTTCGATCACGACTAGAAGATCTCTTTTCATCATATGATCTAGACTTTGAGCCTCTTTCTTTGCCTCTATTCTTGTAGAACTTGTTGAAGTTCTTGACCATTAGGCTTATCTCTTCATTGGAAATTAGCTTGTCACTTGAGGTAGTAGGAGCATCACTTGTAGCTTTGTAAGCACCACTTGACTTATTGTGAAGCTCTTCCTTATCCTTAAGTGTCATCTCATGAGCAACAATTCTTCCAATGACTTCAGTTGGCTTGAGAGTCTTGTAGTTTGGCATCATTTGGATCAAAGTGCACACGGTGTCATACTTTCCATCCAAAGCTCTGAGAATCTTCTTAATGATGAATCGGTCGGTCATTTCTTCGCTTCCTAAGCCGGCAATCTCATTTGTGATGAGAGCAAGCCTAGAGTACATTTCAGCGACTCCTTCACCATCCTTCATCTTGAACTTGTCAAGTTGTCCTTGAAGAATATCTAGCTTTGATTCCTTCACAGATTCAGTACCTTCGTGCATTTCAACCAAAGTATCCCAAATCTCTTTAGCATTCTCAAGACGGCTGATTTTGTTGAACTCCTCGGGACACAAAGCATTGAAGAGAATGTCACAAGCTTGAGCATTGTTTTGCAACATCCGCAACTCTTCCGGTGTAGCTTCGCGATACGGAACTTTTCCTTCCTCGAAGAAATCATGATGAGGACATGACTACCTTGGATACGACCAAAAATATTGCATACATGTATATTTGTGAGGTGATTTCTAATGCAAACTATGCAACAATTTATTTATGCTATCCAGAACAAAAATACTTCACAGACTTTTGTGCCATGTCTAATTCCAGGTGCATGGGACATTTGTACAATTCACATATGAAGATAAGGAAAAAAGAGAAGTTTAGGGGCTGTTCAAAAAGTTCTCTCACGTCACTTTTGGGCCAAGAGAAGATAGAGTCCAAGTCTCTCACGTTCAGCATCCAGATTCGGACTGCACAGACATACCTGACTTAAAACGGCAAGAACTCCTTCATACGAACTCCGAATTGGGTGTTTCTTTTTTTGTTGGAAACTAGATTTCGTGCACTTTCCAACCAAATTGGATTCACCTTCAAATTCGTCCGGAGCGTTGAGATACCGACGAAACAATCTGACGCTGCAGCAGAATCCGAGTCAAACTACAAGTCCAAAGGTGTTACATCACCTCCACTTGGGCCCATGAGCCTTGTACGACCTAGGGTTAGTTTTAGGCTGCCTTGGGACGTCCTTCCACCTCCTTGGCCGCCACCCCTTGCTCCTATATAAGTAGATCCATCTAGTAGCTTTTTCTTAGGGATTTGTTTAGTCAAAAGTTAGCCATTGCAACTTCGTGTACTTCGTTTGTGTCCAACGACCAGACCAAGACCGCTTACGGATCCCCACCTTTAACAATACATCATTTATATTTGCAATATTCAGATTGCTTTATCATATTCTTGCTTGTTCTTCGATTGCATGCAGGAATAGACCTTCGTGGTCAGGCTGATCGTGCTTCTGGCATTGTCAGTAACCCCTGGAGATTGGTTTAGCGATTGCTAAGGCGCAACGTCGTGCACGTTTGTAGTCGGATCGTCAAAGTCGTCTCCACCAAATCGATAGTTATCATCTCATCGAAAGATCGGGCCCCTCGCCTCTATCAAGTGGTATCAGTTTTCAGGTTGCTCGGTGAGAATTTCCAGTTATTCCTAGATTAGATTTATTTTCTTACCTATTGTCCAAGGAAAAGCCACAAAAAAAAGGTTAGATCTATTCATCCTTTGTCCTAGCCAGTCTGAGCCTTTGCAATTTTCTTTTCATTGTTTGCATTATTGAATTATCGGTTGCATCGGCGTGTCGAGTTGCTGGTCTTAGTGTCTTGTTCGTTAGAGTTTCGAGTTCTGTTCACATTAGTCACGTCACCGCTCCATCGTTATCCCTTCCGCTGTCCACCACCTCATCCATCAATTTCCACCTCGTGCTACCCGTCGTTCATTGTCACAATCATAGTTGAAGTCGTTCGCATCATTGCTTGATCCAATCTGCATCTTATCTACTTTGTCTTGGAAAGAGGGATTAAGAAAAAAAAAGACAGAGAAAAAAAAGTAAAAAAAAAGAGGAGAGAAAGAAAAAAAAAGTGGGAGAAAAAAAGAAAAAGAAGAAAAAGAAAGTTGGAGAGAGTGTTGTTGTATATTCTGCTTGGTAGTTGTTTTCATCATTATCTTTACTGCCGTTGTGATCTTCACTTATATCGTGCTGTCCAGAGCTACTTCGTATCCTTTATTGATGATAGTTGTGCTACACCGTGACCTCATTAGTGTTCTAGGCTCGCGTCTCTAGTCCGCTCTAGCATAGGACCAGCACAGTACCGTCGTTGAGCGTTTATTCAACATTGCATCTCTGAATTGATTATTGTTAATCTTTTGCTACCATATATAAAGCCAACCCAGCTCCACATATTTCTACACCGTGTTTACGTACGTTCACCTGGCAATCGCTTTACTCAATCTTTGGAGTTATTTGACACCGCTGGTTGCCTATCACCACCTGCTGCATGGTAAGAACTTGTAAGATATTGATATTTGCTTTACTGTGAGCGCTTTACCGCCACATCCTAGTAGTTCATAGGAACATTATTTTTGGATTTTGTTTCTTGTTTCTACTAATCATGGCAGGTTCAAGAGTCAGTTGGGCTTCATCGATCGTGGGAGACGTGTCATCACCTCAGAAAATACAACCACCATCACAAGAGGTACAAAGACATCAGAATGCGCACAAACAGGTTCTTATTTCCATGCCACCTTTTCATGGTCGTTTTAAACCTGATTTATATATTGAATGGGAGTTCAACATCAATAATATATTTGCTTCTCATAGTTTTGATGAACGTAAAAAAATTAAGGTTGCGGTTGGTTCTTTCACTGGTTATGCTTTAGTTTGGTGGAGTGAATATTGTCGGTTACACCCTAATTATATACCTACTACTTGGATTGATTTGAAAGTTGCCATGCGACATACATTCGTCCCTGCTTATTATACTCGTGACATGCTTACAAAGTTGCAACATTTAAAACAAGGTAGTGACACCGTAACGAAATATTATGATGATTTACAAACTACCTTGTTGCATTCCTCTTTACAAGAAAGTGAAGACGGTTTTATGGATAGATTTTGGGCAGGATTAAATCGTGATATTCAGGAGTTACTAATTCATGAAGAGTGTTATCCTATGGACCATTTGTTTCGTCTTGCTTGTAGTGCTGAACAGGAAATAAAA
This sequence comes from Secale cereale, assembly GCA_902687465.1. Lineage (NCBI taxonomy): Eukaryota > Viridiplantae > Streptophyta > Magnoliopsida > Poales > Poaceae > Secale > Secale cereale. The sequence continues at coordinate 266,615,963 of LR738713.1, read as the reverse complement.
CAACGTATTGTCCGTAAGGAGAATAAGCGCCAGGTGCACATTCCAAGAAATGATACGGTTGTTCCTTCCACTACTAGGCGTACTATGATAGACACATCCGTTGTTGTGAGGACTACATCACCTCCACCATGTGACACATCACCTCTGACAGTGCCTACATCATCTGAGTTGATCATAAGAGGTAATGACAAAGGTACCGATCTTCCACCTCCACATGAGTATGGTGAATGCCTTGTCAATTTAAATGAACCATGCGATGAGCTATCCACTACTTTGATCACACCAACTATTTTAGAGGAAGATGTTCGTGATTTGACTTTGCCATGCGATCAAACAATTGTGAGTGAACCAATTGAATTAACTATTGATGCGAAAGAACCATTTGAATCAGGGAATAAATCAGATTTGGATCAAATACGTGTGAAAATAGTTGTGCCAATGTTTAATAATTTTGATATGACCTCTAATCTTGGTGATGGTTCATCAAGGTTGGGATGGTTTAATGATGAGCATTGCCAATCTTTTGTAACGATTAAGAGCTTCACTTATATGTGCAAATTGAGTTGCAATATTTTCATGCCTTCTACTTCTTGTGATAATATTTTGGCATTATATTTTATGAACTACGAAAGTTACTCATCTATACATGTGTCATATGTGCGAAAATTAAGGGAAGTAAAAATGGATGACATATACATATACAACAAGTACACCTTGTCTATTTTCTTACCCACATTTCAGATTAAGCAACGCCGAGGACGGCTTTATTTTCAAAAAAGGGAGGATGATGAGGACATGACTACCTTGGATGCGACCAAAAATATTGCATACATGTATATTTGTGAGGTGATTTCTAATGCAAACTATGCAACAATTTATTTATGCTATCCAGAACAAAAATACTTCACAGACTTTTGTGCCATGTCTAATTCCAGGTGCATGGGACATTTGTACAATTCACATATGAAGATAAGGAAAAAAGAGAAGTTTAGGGGCTGTTCAAAAAGTTCTCTCACGTCACTTTTGGGCCAAGAGAAGATATAGTCCAAGTCTCTCACGTTCAGCATCCAGATTCGGACTGCACAGACATACCTGACTTAAAACGGCAAGAACTCCTTCATACGAACTCCGAATTGGGTGTTTCTTTTTTTGTTGGAAACTAAATTTCGTGCACTTTCCAACCAAATTGGATTCACCTTCAAATACGTCCGGAGCGTTGAGATACCGACGAAACAATCTGACGCTGCAGCAGAATCCGAGTCAAACTACAAGTCCAAAGGTGTTACATCACCTCCACTTGGGCCCATGAGCCTTGTACGACCTAGGGTTAGTTTTAGGCTGCCTTGGGACGTCCTTCCACCTCCTTGGCCGCCACCCCTTGCTCCTATATAAGTAGATCCATCTAGTAGCTTTTTCTTAGGGATTTGTTTAGTCAAAAGTTAGCCATTGCAACTTCGTGTACTTCGTTTGTGTCCAGCGACCAGACCAAGACCGCTTACGGATCCCCACCTTTAACAATACATCATTTATATTTGCAATATTCAGATTGCTTTATCATATTCTTGCTTGTTCTTCGATTGCATCCAGGAATAGACCTTCGTGGTCAGGCTGATCGTGCTTCTGGCATTGTCAGTAACCGCTGAAGATTGGTTTAGCGATTGCTAAGGCGCAACGTCGTGCACGTTTGTAGTCGGATCGTCAAAGTCGTCTCCACCAAATCGATAGTTATCATCTCATCGAAAGATCGGGACCCCTCACCTCTATCAAGTGGTATCAGTTTTCAGGTTGCTCGGTGAGAATTTCCAGTTCTTCCTAGATTAGATTTTTTTTCTTACCTATTGTCCAAGGAAAAGCCACACAAAAAAGTTAGATCTATTCATCCTTTGTCCTAGCCAGTCTGAGCCTTTGCAATTTTCTTTTCATTGTTTGCATTATTGAATTATCGGTTGCATCGTCGTGTCGAGTTGCTGGTCTTAGTGTCTAGTTCGTTAGAGTTTCGAGTTCTGTTCACATTAGTCACGTCGCCGCTGCATCGTTATCCCTTCCACTGTCCACCACCTCATCCATCAATTTCCACCTCGTTCTACCCATCGTTCATTGTCACAATCATACTTGAAGTCGTTCGCATCTTTGCTTGATCCAATCTGCATCTTATCTAGTTTGTCTGGGAAAGAGGGAGAAAAAAAAAGACAGAAACAAAAAAGTAAAAAAAAAGAGGAGAGAAAGAAAAAGAAAAAAAAGTGAGAGAAAAAAGAAAAAGAAAAAGAAGAAAAAGAAAGTTGGAGAGAGTGTTGTTGTATATTCTGCTTGGCAGTTGTTTTCATCATTATCTTTACTGCCGTTGTGATCTTCACTTATATCTTGCTGTCCAGAGCTAATTCGTATCCTTTATTGATGCTAGTTGTGCTACACCGTGACATCATTAGTGTTCTAGGCTCGCGTCTCTAGTCCGGTCTAGCCTAGGACCAGCACAGTACCGTCGTTGAGCGTTTATTCAACATTGCATCTCTGAATTGATTATTGCTAATCTTTTGCTACCATATAAAGCTAACCCAGCTCCACATATTTCTACACCGTGTTACGTACGTTCACCTGGCAATCGCTTTACTCAATCTTTGGAGTTATTTGACACCGCTGGTTGCCTATCACCACCTGCTGCATGGTAAGAACTTGTAAGATATTGATATTTGCTTTACTGTGAGCGCTTTACCACCACATCCTAGTAGTTCATAGGAACATTATTTTTGGATTTTGTTTCTTGTTTCTACTAATCATGGCAGGTTCAAGAGTCAGTTGGGCTTCATCGATCGTCGGAGACGTGTCATCACCTCAGAAAATACAACCACCATCACAAGAGGTACAAAGACATCAGAATGCGCACAAACAGGTTCTTATTTCCATGCCACCTTTTCATGGTCGTTTTAAACCTGATTTATATATTGAATGGGAGTTCAACATCAATAATATATTTGCTTCCCATAGTTTTGATGAACGTAAAAAAATTAAGGTTGCGGCTGGTTCTTTCACTGGTTATGCTTTAGTTTGGTGGAGTGAATATTGTCGGTTACACCCTAATTATATACCTACTACTTGGATTGATTTGAAAGTTGCCATGCGACATACATTCGTCCCTGGTTATTATACTCGTGACATGCTTACAAAGTTGCAACATTTAAAACAAGGTAGTGACACCGTAACGAAATATTATGATGATTTACAAACTACCTTGTTGCATTCCTCTTTACAAGAAAGTGAAGACGGTTTTATGGATAGATTTTGGGCAGGATTAAATCGTGATATTCAGGAGTTACTAATTCATGAAGAGTGTTATCCTATGGACCATTTGTTTCGTCTTGCTTGTAGTGCTGAACAGGAAATAAAACAACGTATTGTCCGTAAGGAGAATAAGCGCCAGGTGCACATTCCAAGAAATGATACGGTTGTTCCTTCCACTACTAGGCGTACTATGATAGACACATCCGTTGTTGTGAGGACTACATCACCTCCACCATGTGACACATCACCTCTGACAGTGCCTACATCATCTGAGTTGATCATAAGAGGTAATGACAAAGGTACCGATCTTCCACCTCCACATGAGTATGGTGAATGCCTTGTCAATTTAAATGAACCATGCGATGAGCTATCCACTACTTTGATCACACCAACTATTTTAGAGGAAGATGTTCGTGATTTGACTTTGCCATGCGATCAAACAATTGTGAGTGAACCAATTGAATTAACTATTGATGCGAAAGAACCATTTGAATCAGGGAATAAATCAGATTTGGATCAAATACGTGTGAAAATAGTTGTGCCAATGTTTAATAATTTTGATATGACCTCTAATCTTGGTGATGGTTCATCAAGGTTGGGATGGTTTAATGATGAGCATTGCCAATCTTTTGTAACGATTAAGAGCTTCACTTATATGTGCAAATTGAGTTGCAATATTTTCATGCCTTCTACTTCTTGTGATAATATTTTGGCATTATATTTTATGAACTACGAAAGTTACTCATCTATACATGTGTCATATGTGCGAAAATTAAGGGAAGTAAAAATGGATGACATATACATATACAACAAGTACACCTTGTCTATTTTCTTACCCACATTTCAGATTAAGCAACGCCGAGGACGGCTTTATTTTCAAAAAAGGGAGGATGATGAGGACATGACTACCTTGGATGCGACCAAAAATATTGCATACATGTATATTTGTGAGGTGATTTCTAATGCAAACTATGCAACAATTTATTTATGCTATCCAGAACAAAAATACTTCACAGACTTTTGTGCCATGTCTAATTCCAGGTGCATGGGACATTTGTACAATTCACATATGAAGATAAGGAAAAAAGAGAAGTTTAGGGGCTGTTCAAAAAGTTCTCTCACGTCACTTTTGGGCCAAGAGAAGATATAGTCCAAGTCTCTCACGTTCAGCATCCAGATTCGGACTGCACAGACATACCTGACTTAAAACGGCAAGAACTCCTTCATACGAACTCCGAATTGGGTGTTTCTTTTTTTGTTGGAAACTAAATTTCGTGCACTTTCCAACCAAATTGGATTCACCTTCAAATTCGTCCGGAGCGTTGAGATACCGACGAAACAATCTGACGCTGCAGCAGAATCCGAGTCAAACTACAAGTCCAAAGGTGTTACATCACCTCCACTTGGGCCCATGAGCCTTGTACGACCTAGGGTTAGTTTTAGGCTGCCTTGGGACGTCCTTCCACCTCCTTGGCCGCCACCCCTTGCTCCTATATAAGTAGATCCATCTAGTAGCTTTTTCTTAGGGATTTGTTTAGTCAAAAGTTAGCCATTGCAACTTCGTGTACTTCGTTTGTGTCCAGCGACCAGACCAAGACCGCTTACGGATCCCCACCTTTAACAATACATCATTTATATTTGCAATATTCAGATTGCTTTATCATATTCTTGCTTGTTCTTCGATTGCATCCAGGAATAGACCTTCGTGGTCAGGCTGATCGTGCTTCTGGCATTGTCAGTAACCGCTGAAGATTGGTTTAGCGATTGCTAAGGCGCAACGTCGTGCACGTTTGTAGTCGGATCGTCAAAGTCGTCTCCACCAAATCGATAGTTATCATCTCATCGAAAGATCGGGACCCCTCACCTCTATCAAGTGGTATCAGTTTTCAGGTTGCTCGGTGAGAATTTCCAGTTCTTCCTAGATTAGATTTTTTTTCTTACCTATTGTCCAAGGAAAAGCCACACAAAAAAGTTAGATCTATTCATCCTTTGTCCTAGCCAGTCTGAGCCTTTGCAATTTTCTTTTCATTGTTTGCATTATTGAATTATCGGTTGCATCGTCGTGTCGAGTTGCTGGTCTTAGTGTCTAGTTCGTTAGAGTTTCGAGTTCTGTTCACATTAGTCACGTCGCCGCTGCATCGTTATCCCTTCCACTGTCCACCGCCTCATCCATCAATTTCCACCTCGTTCTACCCATCGTTCATTGTCACAATCATACTTGAAGTCGTTCGCATCTTTGCTTGATCCAATCTGCATCTTATCTAGTTTGTCTGGGAAAGAGGGAGAAAAAAAAAAGACAGAAACAAAAAAGTAAAAAAAAAGAGGAGAGAAAGAAAAAGAAAAAAAAGTGAGAGAAAAAAGAAAAAGAAAAAGAAGAAAAAGAAAGTTGGAGAGAGTGTTGTTGTATATTCTGCTTGGCAGTGTTTTCATCATTATCTTTACTGCCGTTGTGATCTTCACTTATATCTTGCTGTCCAGAGCTAATTCGTATCATTTATTGATGCTAGTTGTGCTACACCGTGACATCATTAGTGTTCTAGGCTCGCATCTCTAGTCCGGTCTAGCCTAGGACCAGCACAGTACCGTCGTTGAGCGTTTATTCAACATTGCATCTCTGAATTGATTATTGCTAATCTTTTGCTACCATATAAAGCTAACCCAGCTCCACATATTTCTACACCGTGTTACGTACGTTCACCTGGCAATCGCTTTACTCAATCTTTGGAGTTATTTGACACCGCTGGTTGCCTATCACCACCTGCTGCATGGTAAGAACTTGTAAGATATTGATATTTGCTTTACTGTGAGCGCTTTACCACCACATCCTAGTAGTTCATAGGAACATTATTTTTGGATTTTGTTTCTTGTTTCTACTAATCATGGCAGGTTCAAGAGTCAGTTGGGCTTCATCGATCGTCGGAGACGTGTCATCACCTCAGAAAATACAACCACCATCACAAGAGGTACAAAGACATCAGAATGCGCACAAACAGGTTCTTATTTCCATGCCACCTTTTCATGGTCGTTTTAAACCTGATTTATATATTGAATGGGAGTTCAACATCAATAATATATTTGCTTCCCATAGTTTTGATGAACGTAAAAAAATTAAGGTTGCGGTTGGTTCTTTCACTGGTTATGCTTTAGTTTGGTGGAGTGAATATTGTCGGTTACACCCTAATTATATACCTACTACTTGGATTGATTTGAAAGTTGCCATGCGACATACATTCGTCCCTGCTTATTATACTCGTGACATGCTTACAAAGTTGCAACATTTAAAACAAGGTAGTGACACCGTAACGAAATATTATGATGATTTACAAACTACCTTGTTGCATTCCTCTTTACAAGAAAGTGAAGACGGTTTTATGGATAGATTTTGGGCAGGATTAAATCGTGATATTCAGGAGTTACTAATTCATGAAGAGTGTTATCCTATGGACCATTTGTTTCGTCTTGCTTGTAGTGCTGAACAGGAAATAAAACAACGTATTGTCCGTAAGGAGAATAAGCGCCAGGTGCACATTCCAAGAAATGATACGGTTGTTCCTTCCACTACTAGGCGTACTATGATAGACACATCCGTTGTTGTGAGGACTACATCACCTCCACCATGTGACACATCACCTCTGACAGTGCCTACATCATCTGAGTTGATCATAAGAGGTAATGACAAAGGTACCGATCTTCCACCTCCACATGAGTATGGTGAATGCCTTGTCAATTTAAATGAACCATGCGATGAGCTATCCACTACTTTGATCACACCAACTATTTTAGAGGAAGATGTTCGTGATTTGACTTTGCCATGCGATCAAACAATTGTGAGTGAACCAATTGAATTAACTATTGATGCGAAAGAACCATTTGAATCAGGGAATAAATCAGATTTGGATCAAATACGTGTGAAAATAGTTGTGCCAATGTTTAATAATTTTGATATGACCTCTAATCTTGGTGATGGTTCATCAAGGTTGGGATGGTTTAATGATGAGCATTGCCAATCTTTTGTAACGATTAAGAGCTTCACTTATATGTGCAAATTGAGTTGCAATATTTTCATGCCTTCTACTTCTTGTGATAATATTTTGGCATTATATTTTATGAACTACGAAAGTTACTCATCTATACATGTGTCATATGTGCGAAAATTAAGGGAAGTAAAAATGGATGACATATACATATACAACAAGTACACCTTGTCTATTTTCTTACCCACATTTCAGATTAAGCAACGCCGAGGACGGCTTTATTTTCAAAAAAGGGAGGATGATGAGGACATGACTACCTTGGATGCGACCAAAAATATTGCATACATGTATATTTGTGAGGTGATTTCTAATGCAAACTATGCAACAATTTATTTATGCTATCCAGAACAAAAATACTTCACAGACTTTTGTGCCATGTCTAATTCCAGGTGCATGGGACATTTGTACAATTCACATATGAAGATAAGGAAAAAAGAGAAGTTTAGGGGCTGTTCAAAAAGTTCTCTCACGTCACTTTTGGGCCAAGAGAAGATATAGTCCAAGTCTCTCACGTTCAGCATCCAGATTCGGACTGCACAGACATACCTGACTTAAAACGGCAAGAACTCCTTCATACGAACTCCGAATTGGGTGTTTCTTTTTTTGTTGGAAACTAAATTTCGTGCACTTTCCAACCAAATTGGATTCACCTTCAAATACGTCCGGAGCGTTGAGATACCGACGAAACAATCTGACGCTGCAGCAGAATCCGAGTCAAACTACAAGTCCAAAGGTGTTACATCACCTCCACTTGGGCCCATGAGCCTTGTACGACCTAGGGTTAGTTTTAGGCTGCCTTGGGACGTCCTTCCACCTCCTTGGCCGCCACCCCTTGCTCCTATATAAGTAGATCCATCTAGTAGCTTTTTCTTAGGGATTTGTTTAGTCAAAAGTTAGCCATTGCAACTTCGTGTACTTCGTTTGTGTCCAGCGACCAGACCAAGACCGCTTACGGATCCCCACCTTTAACAATACATCATTTATATTTGCAATATTCAGATTGCTTTATCATATTCTTGCTTGTTCTTCGATTGCATCCAGGAATAGACCTTCGTGGTCAGGCTGATCGTGCTTCTGGCATTGTCAGTAACCGCTGAAGATTGGTTTAGCGATTGCTAAGGCGCAACGTCGTGCACGTTTGTAGTCGGATCGTCAAAGTCGTCTCCACCAAATCGATAGTTATCATCTCATCGAAAGATCGGGACCCCTCACCTCTATCAAGTGGTATCAGTTTTCAGGTTGCTCGGTGAGAATTTCCAGTTCTTCCTAGATTAGATTTTTTTTCTTACCTATTGTCCAAGGAAAAGCCACACAAAAAAGTTAGATCTATTCATCCTTTGTCCTAGCCAGTCTGAGCCTTTGCAATTTTCTTTTCATTGTTTGCATTATTGAATTATCGGTTGCATCGTCGTGTCGAGTTGCTGGTCTTAGTGTCTAGTTCGTTAGAGTTTCGAGTTCTGTTCACATTAGTCACGTCGCCGCTGCATCGTTATCCCTTCCGCTGTCCACCACCTCATCCATCAATTTCCACCTCGTGCAACCCATCGTTCATTGTCACAATCATAGTTGAAGTCGTTTGCATCTTTGCTTGATCCAATCTGCATCTTATCTAGTTTGTCTTGGAAAGAGGGAGAAAGAAAAAAAAAGACAGAGAAAAAAAAAGTAAAAAAAAAGAGGAGAGAAAGAAAAAGAAAAAAAAAGTGTTAGAAAAAAAAAGAAAAAAAGAAAAAGAAGGAAAAGAAAGTTGGAGAGAGTGTTGTTGTATATTCTGCTTGGCAGTTGTTTTCATCATTATCTTTACTGCCGTTGTGATCTTCACTTATATCTTGCTGTCCAGAGCTAATTCGTATCCTTTATTGATGCTAGTTGTGCTACACCGTGACATCATTAGTGTTCTAGGCTCGCGTCTCTAGTCCGGTCTAGCCTAGGACCAGCACAGTACCGTCGTTGAGCGTTTATTCAACATTGCATCTCTGAATTGATTATTGCTAATCTTTTGCTACCATATAAAGCCAACCCAGCTCCACATATTTCTACACCGTGTTACGTACGTTCACCTGGCAATCGCTTTACTCAATCTTTGGAGTTATTTGACACCGCTGGTTGCCTATCATCAGTTGCTGCATGGTAAGAACTTGTAAGATATTGATATTTGCTTTACTGTGAGCGCTTTACCACCACATCCTAGTAGTTCATAGGAACATTATTCTCGATTTTTTTTCTACTAATCATGACAGGATCCAGAGTCAACTCATGGGCTTTGTCGATCGCGGGAGATGTGGCACCACCTAAGGACATACCACAACCATCACGAGAGGTGCACAAACATCCAAATGCACATGATCAGGTTAATGTTTCTATACCACCGTTTAATGGCCGTTTTAGACCTGCTTTATATATTGAATGGGAGTTTGACATAAATAATCTATTTGCTTCCCATAGTTTTGATGAACGTAAAAAAGTTAAGGTTGCGGTTGGTTCTTTCACTGGTTATGCTTTAGTTTGGTGGAGTGAATATTGTCGGTTACACCCTAATTATATACCTACTACTTGGATTGATTTGAAAGTTGCCATGCGACATACATTCGTCCCTGCTTATTATACTCGCGACATGCTTACAAAGTTGCAACATTTAAAACAAGGTAGTGACACCGTAACGAAATATTATGATGATTTACAAACTACCTTGTTGCATTCCTCTTTACAAGAAAGTGAAGACGATTTTATGGATAGATTTTGGGCAGGATTAAATCGTGATATTCAGGAGTTACTAATTCATGAAGAGTGTTATCCTATGGACCATTTGTTTCGTCTTGCTTGTAGTGCTGAACAGGAAATAAAACGACGTATTGTCCGTAAGGAGAATAAGCGCCAGGTGCACATTCCAAGAAATGATACGGTTGTTCCTTCCACTACTAGGCGTACTACAGACACATCCGTTGTTGTGAGGACTACATCACCTCCACCATGTGACACATCACCTCCGACAGTGCCTACATCATCTGAGTTGATCATAAGAGGTAATGACAAAGGTACCGATCTTCCACCTCCACATGAGTATGGTCAATGCCTTGTCAATTTAAATGAACCATGCGATGAGCTATCCACTACTTTGATCACACCAACTATTTTAGAGGAATATGTTCGTGATTTGACTTTGCCATGCGATCAAACAATTGTGAGTGAACCAATTGAATTAACTATTGATGCGAAAGAACCATTTGAATCAGGGAATAAATCAGATTTGGATCAAATACGTGTGAAAATAGTTGTGCCAATGTTTAATCATTTTGATATGACCTCTAATCTTGGTGATGGTTCATCAAGGTTGGGATGGTTTAATGATGAGCATTGCCAATCTTTTGTAACGATTAAGAGCTTCACTTATATGTGCAAATTGAGTTGCAATATTTTCATGCCTTCTACTTCTTGTGATAATATTTTGGCATTATATTTTATGAACTACGAAAGTTACTCATCTATACATGTGTCATATGTGCGAAAATTAAGGGAAGTAAAAATGGATGACATATACATATACAACAAGTACACCTTGTCTATTTTCTTACCCACATTTCAGATTAAGCAACGCCGAGGACGGCTTTATTTTCAAAAAAGGGAGGATGATGAGGACATGACTACCTTGGATACGACCAAAAATATTGCATACATGTATATTTGTGAGGTGATTTCTAATGCAAACTATGCAACAATTTATTTATGCTATCCAGAACAAAAATACTTCACAGACTTTTGTGCCATGTCTAATTCCAGGTGCATGGGACATTTGTACAATTCACATATGAAGATAAGGAAAAAAGAGAAGTTTAGGGGCTGTTCAAAAAGTTCTCTCACGTCACTTTTGGGCCAAGAGAAGATAGAGTCCAAGTCTCTCACGTTCAGCATCCAGATTCGGACTGCACAGACATACCTGACTTAAAACGGCAAGAACTCCTTCATACGAACTCCGAATTGGGTGTTTCTTTTTTTGTTGGAAACTAGATTTCGTGCACTTTCCAACCAAATTGGATTCACCTTCAAATTCGTCCGGAGCGTTGAGATACCGACGAAACAATCTGACGCTGCAGCAGATCCGAGTCAAACTACAAGTCCAAAGGTGTTACATCACCTCCACTTGGGCCCATGAGCCTTGTACGACCTAGGGTTAGTTTTAGGCTGCCTTGGGACGTCCTTCCACCTCCTTGGCCGCCACCCCTTTCTCCTATATAAGTAGATCCATCTAGTAGCTTTTTCTTAGGGATTTGTTTAGTCAAAAGTTAGCCATTGCAACTTCGTGTACTTCGTTTGTGTCCAACGACCAGACCAAGACCGCTTACGGATCCCCACCTTTAACAATACATCATTTATATTTGCAATATTCAGATTGCTTTATCATATTCTTGCTTGTTCTTCGATTGCATGCAGGAATAGACCTTCGTGGTCAGGCTGATCGTGCTTCTGGCATTGTCAGTAACCGCTGAAGATTGGTTTAGCGGTTGCTAAGGCGCAACGTCGTGCACGTTTGTAGTCGGATCGTCAAAGTCGTCTCCACCAAATCGATAGTTATCATCTCATCGAAAGATCGGGACCCCTCACCTCTTTCAGCGCGCGTCCTCGGCGACTTGACCAATGTACTCACGCATAGCTTCACTCTCTTGATGTAGAGCTCGTTGGACACCGAAGAGATGTAGTTTGGTGACGTAGTTGTTCGCTTCTTGAGGACCGTCGAAGATCGGGTTGGAAGATGTACTTGGCCTATCCATCATCACAAGCAAGTATGAGAGTGGGAGAAAGGAGAAGACAATATCAATGTACTTTAACCAAGGTTGAAAATGGATCAATGATCACTCAATAATATAACCCGGAAATAGCACTATTGGTATCACTTCGTGTCGATTCTCACACCTACACAAGTAAAGCTTTGAGAGGAGCTTGGTTAGGATGTGGCACAAATTCAATGTAATCGTCAAAGTGACTCAATGATGTTGAAAATGGTTCACAATTTGCTCATGCAACAAGTAGATCACTAGTAAAGTAGTACACGGAACACACGCACGGATAGATAAATGTGGTTGTGCAACCAAGGGTGAGCGAAAAATGTGGAAACCACGGAAAATGCTCGTGTTGCACAACACTAGAGAGACGCTAACCGATTGCTTAATAGGCGGATACGCACTTGTGCACGACCTATAAGAGGCAAAATGTAACGACTATCTATCACAAGTATGCTATGAGTGTATGATGTGCCGATGCTTGAGCACAAGATGATGTTGCTATGATGTATGATCTCCTTTGATGCAAAGCGTATGATGCTATTGTGTTTTTGCTTTGGTGGCTCTTTTGCTTAAAAGCTTGTGAGCTCTTTCTTTGGGCACTTATGCATGTTTCTCGGATCAAGGTAGCTATTGTGTATGCGGAGCACTCTTGTGGCACACGGAGATATGATGATACCAAGAGGAATGTAGTATGCAATATCTATGACTATCACTAATGTGCACAAGTGTCGTGGCCCGGCAATGCTCAAATGGCTAGTCTCAATGGGAAAGCTACGCAAAGATGGTTCATATGGTGACAATGCAACTGCAAGGTAGGATGAGCGAAGTGTCGTCGATGTTACCGTCCTTGCCAAAGTTGAGTGGTGGTGTTGTCGAAGTCTTGCCGTTCCAAGGTAGCCTAAACATCCAAGGAAATGGTGAAACCACAACTCATGTATCCAAGGCAAAGGGAGACACACTTTTCAAACTCGGGGCGGTTAAGCGATGGTGGTTGCGGAAGGTGGGATGAAAGGTAGGTGGTAGCGGAAGGTGGTACGGAACTGAACAAAGTCAGCTTCGTCAGGTTCTGTCGGACGTCCGGAAGTTACCGGTCGTCCGGTCGGTTGGAAGGGGTCGGACGTCCGGAAGTTCCGGAAATCCGGTAATAGTTTCTGTAGGCGGGGTGCCGGTCGTCCGGTGTTTAGCGGACGTCCGGTGTCTCGAGAGGTGCCGGACGTCCGGTAAACGTCGGTCGTCCGGTAGGTCTGGGACTGGGGTTGGTGGATCCGTGGACAAATTGGTCGAACGTGGTAGAATTTACGAGGGAAAATCGGTGAAAAGGTGGGGAAATGCTAGATCGACACGTGGCACAGCAAATCCATGGAACAAAGTCAACAAAATCTTGCCAAATCAACATATCACAAAAACATTTTGGGGCTATTTTTGTGGGGAATTTTCGAAATTGGGAAGAACACGACAAAAACAAGCTAGAAAACAAAGTGTGGGGCTCCAAAATCGTGATCAACCTTTGTTGTAGGGTGAGACCCTAGGGGGGGATCTTTTCACACTTGGAGGGGGGAAAAGAGGAAGAACACACAAGAACACAAGACACAATTCACTCAAAACAAACCCAATATCACATCCACTAGAGTGGCACACAAAGGATCCACGAGATTACAAGAACAATCCAAGGAAACAAGCACAAAGGTAAGGTTCTTCCCACTCTAGTGGTCTTGCAATCCGAGAGGACTCTTCTCCCTTGGGAGGTCTTGCAATCCACGAGGATTCTTCTCCCTTGGGAGGTCTCGATCTCCTCACGGAGGGGATACAAGGAGCAAAGCTCTCAAGGTCTCTCAATATCTTTGCTAACCCTCCCAAGGAAGTGGGGAAGGTCTATTTATAGTTTATCCTACGAAGGGGTACGAGAAAGAGGGGTACATGGCCAAGGGCCGGAGGCTGCGCGCAGGCAGGGCGGTAGTACCGCCAGCTCGAGCGGTAGTACCGCTTGTAGGGCGGTAGTACCGCTTAAGGGGCGGTAGTACCGCTGGTGCCGGACTGTCCAGGTGCGGTAGTACCGTTCCAGCGGAGCGGTAGTACCGCTAGGTCCGGGTTGTGCAGGTCTTCGTTTGCTTCCACGCGATCCGTGCTGAATGGGCTCTCCTTTGCGTCCATGGGATCACCTCCTTGGTAACTGAGGATGCACAACATCTCCTTGTGAGGTAGAACCCAATCCTCATGCGAATCCAAACGAAACTCGAAGAGGAGAGAATTCACCTCGTGCTCGATGGCACGTGCGCGTGCTCTAGTCATTGGTCCCTTGAGTGCGTGTGGCGATGATGGGGTGTCCATGGGGATGCTTGACGGATGCTCCGCATCATCTCCCCCCCCCCTTGGGGAAGATCCGTCCACGGATCGTGGTCTTCATCACCATGGTACTTGGCCAAGTCTTGGACATTGAAGATGTCGCTGACGTTGTACTTGTCACGGGGAATGTCGATCTTGTAAGCGTTGTCGTTGTAGCGTGCTAGCACCTTGAACGGTCCGTCGGCTCGTGGAAGAAGCTTGGACTTGCGTTCCTTGGGGAAGCGGTCTTTGCGAAGGTGTAGCCAAACGAGATCGCCCGGATGGAACACCATGGGTGTTTTGTTGGTGTTGAGCTTGAAGGCGCGGCGTTGAACTTGACGCTCGGTCGTGGAACGTGTTTCTTCGTGCATCTTCTTGATGTGGGCTGCTCTTGCACTTGCGTCCATGTCGGCTCGTTCTTGAAGTGGGAGAGGAAGGATGTCCAATGGTGACATTGGATTGAAGCCGTAGACAACCTCGAAGGGGGACTTGCCGGTTGTAGAGTGTCTTGCGCGATTGTAGGCGTACTCGGCGATGGGTAGGCACTCCTCCCACTCCTTGATGTTCTTCTTGATCAACACGCGTAGGAGAGTGGCAAGCGTCCGGTTGGTGACTTCGGTTTGTCCATCAGTTTGCGGGTGGTATGCCGTGGAGAATAGTAGCTTGATGCCGAGCTTGGAGCATAGTGTTTTCCAAAAGTAGCTTAGGAACTTGACGTCACGGTCGGAGACAATCGTTCTGGGGACGCCGTGTAGACGCAAGATCTCCCTACAAAAGAGAGTCGCAATATGTGAAGCATCGTCTATCTTATGACAAGGAATGAAATGTGCCATCTTGGAAAATCTATCAACAACAACGAATATGGAATCCTTTCCAGTGCGAGTTCTAGGTAATCCAAGAATGAAATCCATGCTAATGTCTTCCCAAGGATGAAAAGGAATAGGAAGTGGCATGTGGAGACCATGGGATTGAGCTTTGGACTTAGCTTTGCGGCATGTAGAGCACCGGTTGGTGAAGCGGGAGACGTCACGGAACATCTTTGGCCAAAAATAATTCTTGGAGAGCGTAGCGAATGTCTTGTCGCGTCCGAAGTGTCCCATGAGCCCTCCTCCATGAGATTCCTGCAAAAGGAGCAAACGAAGCGAAGACTCGGGAATGCAAAGTTTGTTAGCTTTCATGAGATATCCATCCTTGATGTAGTATTGCTCCCAAGAAGTATGTGATACACATTTGGCATAAGGATGTGCAAAGAAAACATCATGCTCATATAAGTCTTTTATGTGCTCAAAGCCGATAACATGCAACTCAAGTTTTGTAACAAGCATGCATTTGCGTGAAAGAGCATCCGCCACTACATTTTCTTTGCCTTTGATGTACTTGATGACATAGGGAAAAGACTCAATGAATTCACTCCACTTAGCATGACGCTTGTTTAACTTCGTTTGGCCTTTGAGATACTTGAGCGTCTCATGGTCCGTGTGAAGAATAAATTCATGTGGTCGAAGATAGTGTTCCCAAACACGTAAAACTCTCACCAAAGCATAGAGCTCTTTATCATAGATGGGATAGTTAAGTTGCGCTCCGGATAGTTTTCACTAAAATACGCAATTGGGCGTTTCTCTTGCATGAGCACGCCACCTATGCCGGTACCACTAGCATCACAATGAATCTCAAAAGGCTTATCAAAGTTGGGTAGGGCAAGAAGTGGTGCGTGCGTGAGTAAGTGTTTGAGCTTAGTGAACACGGTGTCTTGTGAAGGACCCCAAACAAAGGGTGCGTTCTTCTTGCTCAAGGCGTGTAGAGGCATAGCAATGGTGCTAAAGTCCTTCACAAAGCGTCGATAGAAACTGGCTAAACCGAGAAAGCTACGCACTTGTTGAAGGTTCGTTGGTTGAGGCCAAGTTTTAATAGCGTCAGTTTTAGTTTCATCAACATGAACACCTTGTGAAGACACGACAAATCCTAGGAAAACAACTTTATCAACACCAAAAGTGCATTTCTCCATATTAGCATATAATTGTTGTTTTCGAAGGGCTTGCAAAACCATACGGACATGGTCAACATGTTCCTCTAGCGACTTGCTAAAGACTAGAATGTCATCGAAGTAAACCACTACAAAGACGCCTATATAAGGTCGGAGAACAAAATGCATAAGACGCACGAATGTGCCAGGCGCCTCCGATAAGCCCATCGGCATGACCAACCACTCATATAGCCCAAACTTGGTTTTGAAAGCAGTTTTCCACTCATCACCCTCTTGAATGCGGATTTGGTAATAGCCACTTTTAAGGTCAATTTTGGAAAAAATTGTGGCACCACATAGTTCATCAAGCATGTCATCTAGGCGAGGAATAGGGTGACGGTATCTAACGGTGATGGCATTGATTGGACGGCAATCGGAACACATGCGAAAGCTACCATCTTTCTTAGGCACGAGAATAACGGGAACTGCACAAGGGCTTAGGCTTTCACGTACATGACCTTTGTCGATGAGTTGTTGTACTTGACGTTGTATCTCCTTTGTTTCCTCCCGGTAGACGCGGTAAGGAGCCTTGTTCGGAAGTGGTGCACCGGGTACGAGGTCGATGCGGTGTTCGATGCTGCGAAGTGGAGGTAGACCCGGTGGTAGCTCATCGGGAAAGACGTCTGAGAATTCCTGCAACACTTTAGACAACACAAAAGGTGGAGGTGGTGAAGTGTTAGTAGGCTTGGCTTCCCCTTTGCATAGGAGCACAAGGTGGAAGACGCTCGATGGGTTCTCACACACTTCTCTCATCTCACGTTTGGTGGCTAGGAGGACTAAGTTTTTCTCTCTTGGCGAAGAGGCGCTCGATTTTGGCTTGTGGCTCTCACTTTCTTTTTGGTGAATCACTCTCTCGCTAGGATCTTCTCGATGGGTGGATGCTTGCTTGTCGGCGATCACTTGGCTGGGTGACATTGGTCGAAGCACATATTCCTTGCCTTTCATCTTGAAGCTGTAGTAGTTGGTTCGACCGTTGTGTATGGCTCCGCGATCAAATTGCCAAGGTCGTCCCAAGAGGAGGTGGCACACCGTCATGGGAACTACATCACACTCCAAGGTGTCCTCGTAGGCGCCGATCTTGAAAGAAACTAGTACCGTGTGCTCCACTTGAATGGTTCCGGAGTCGCTCAACCATTGTACCTTGTAAGGGTGGGGGTGCTTCTTCTTGACCAATTGAATCTTGGAACATAGTTCATCACTTGCCAAGTTGTGACAACTTCCGCCGTCGATGATGACCTTGATAGAACGCCCGTTGATGCCGGCCTTGGTGTGGAAAATATGGCATCGTTGGTCTTCTTCTTGGTTGTGTTGGAGGGTCAAGACCTTGGATACCACGAGAGAGGGACTTGAATCATTGTCACAAAATACTTGATCATCTTCATCTTCGTTGATGCGCCGGTGCATGGCCACATTCTCAATTGCTTGTACTTCGTCTTCGCTCATCGAATCATAGGTGCCGTCGTCGTGGAAGATCATGGTTCTCTTGTTTGTGCACTCGAAGGACTTATGACCGCGGCCACCACATGTGAAGCACTTGAAGGAGCTAGTCTTCTCGGTGTCGTAAGGTGGTGCCGAAGGAGAGGTAGTCTTGAGTTTGTAGTTGCTTGCCGGAGAACGAGTCGAGGAAGGCGTAGTTTGCTTTGAACTAGACTTGTCGCCGGTACTTGGTGATGCTCTCGTTGAGGTAGGAGGTGCCGACGTCGCGGGTGCTTGAGAGTAGGAGCCGTAGGTCTTGGAAGAGTATTTGGCATACTTGAAGTCATCCTGGACTTGTCGCTCGGCCTTGGACGCTTGATGAACTAGCTCGAGGAGGTTGGAGTATGGTTGGAAATCTGCAATCCGCTTGATTGGGTGATTGAGACCGTTCAGGAAGCGTGCCATTGTTTGCTCGTCATCTTCCTTGACATTGGCTCGTATCATGGCAATCTCCATTTCTTGGTAGTATTCTTCTACCGTCTTCGTGCCTTGTTTGAGAAGTTGCAAATTCTTGAAGAGATCACGGGTGTAGTGAGTAGGCACGAAGCGAGCTCGCATGACATTCTTCATTTCGGACCACGTTGTAATGGGTGGTTCGCCTCTTGTATGCCGTCGCTTGATCGTTTGTTCCCACCAAATGAGGACATAGTCTTGAAACTCGAGAGAGGCCATGGCAATCTTCTTTTCTTCTTCGAAGTTGTGGAGGCGGAATATCTTGTCGACCTTCAATGCCCATGAGAGGTATTCCTCGGGGTCGGTACTTCCGGAGAACTTGGGCATGGTGAACTTGAGCTTGCCGAAGCGTTGTTCTTCATCATGTTGATGACGATGATGTCGCTCATGACGGGGTAGTCGCTCCATGAAAGCTTGTTCTTCGCGATTGTCTTGATGTTGGTGGTGTCGGGGCACGTCGTTCCCCGTGCGTCGTTCTTGCTCCGCTTCTCCATGAGCGGCTTCCTCTTGTCACCCTTGATGAAGTCCTTCTTGTCGACGTACTTGGCGGTTGCGTTCGGCGAAGATGCGGTTGGAGTCACGAAGAGCTTGTTGTGCGGTTCGTGCTTGATTGTCGCGCCGTTCTTGTGCTTGCCGAATTGCATCGTCATCTTCGTGTGCTTGATGTGGACGTTGTTGCTCTTGGCGTTGTCCTTGTTCATGTGCTCGAACTCGATCGCGTATCCCATCGCCGTGGAATGGATTGTCCGGAGAATGTCGATGTTGATTGACGCATTGTTGGGCTTGCCGAGGACGTGGAGGACTTGCATCCGTGGAAGAGTAAGCCGAAGAGTTGTCACTTGAGCGTCGACTTGAGTGGCGCCGTCTTGATGAATGAGGCGGAGACGTGCGGTTCACCAATATGTGGCGGAACTCTTGCATTTGCGTGCGGAAGTCGGAAGCGAGTTGCTCGATGCGGTCGCCCAACGCTTCGCTTTCTTGATGAAGAGCTCGTTGGACGCCGAAGAGGTGATTCTCGGTGACGTAGTTCGTTGCTTCCACGCCATGCTCGTCGGTCGGGTCGGTTGAAGAACTTGGCCTATCCATCATGTAAGTAGGAGGTGAGTAGGACAATGAGAGAACAATACCAAGGTTACCTCTTCCGAAGATTGAAAATGTAACAAGTGTCACTCAATGAAACGCCACAATAGTAGAATTGGAACCGGGTTTGTTCCTCACACCTACAAGTAAAGAGGCTTATGTAGTAGCTTGGTTAGGATTGTGGAAAATTTCAAACAAAATGTTAGTCAAGATATTGATAAAGTTGAGAAGATTCACAAAGATGCACGTAAAGCAAATAGATCAAAGCCAAAAGTGACACTAGGAACACACGCACGGAAGATAGATGGGATCCACACAACCAAGGGTGAGCGCACAAGTGATTGATCACGGTAAATGCTCTTGTTGTGCGAATACTAGAGAGACGCTAGCTCGATTGCTCAAATGGGCGAGATACGCTTTGTGCACCAACCTATGAGAGTAACGTGCCGTCCTCGATCCCAACTATGCTATGTATGCGGTGACCAAGATGATATGAGTATGTAAAGTGTCTCGATGCTATTGCTTATATGCTCATTGTTGCTCCTCTCTTTGCTTAAAAGCTTTTTTTTTGAGAGTATGATGCTCGAGCCGAAGACACTATGAGACAAGTATGTAAGATATGCACGGGAGAGACTTATGGCACTAAGATGATATGATCACTACGGTGCACAAGAGCGTGGCCCGGCAATTCTCAACTCGCTAGTCTCGATAGGTAAGCAACGCAAAAGGCTCGGGCTATCAATGCAAAGGCAAAAGTTAAGTGTCGTCGAGGTTACCGTCCTTCCTTACGGTTAGCGGTGAAGATGATTCCGAGGCGATGATGTCGAAGTCAAACGCTCCTAAGTAGCCGAAACATCTTAGGAAACGCCAAATCGCAACTCAAAATAGGTCAAAAACGGAAGGGGAGAAATTTTTGGGTGGGGGCGGTAGTACCGCGTGAAGAAGCGGAAGTAAAATTTTAGTGCCGCTTGACGAAGCGGTAGTACCGCTTGGTAAAGCGGAAGTAAAATTTTAGTGCCGCTTGATGAAGCGGTAGTACCTCTTGGCAGGGCGGAACTAAAATTTTAGTACCGTGGGTAATGCGGTAGTACCGCTTGTGCGTGCGGTAGTACCGCTTGTGTCGGGGAAAAACTGTAGCTCGAGTTTAGGGCGAATTTGGGCGGAAATGGATGGTTTCGGGGGTAAAATTGGATGAATTTTGTGGGGGAAAGTGTGGGGAAAAGTTGTTAAGAGGCTAGATCCACATGCCAAACGTCAAATCCATAAACCAAAACAACCAAATCTCACAAAAACCAACAAGTTGCAAGAAAAATTTTGGGGCTATTTTTGTGGGGATTTTCGAAATTGGGTAAAAACACAACAAAAACAAGCTAGAAAGTGGGGGAATGGGACTCCAAGATGTGAATCAACCTTGCTCTTGATACCAAGATGTTGTAGGATGAGACCCTAGGGGGGGATCTTTTCACACTTGGAGGGGGGAAAAGAGGAAGAACACACAAGAACACAAGACACAATTCACTCAAAACAAACCCAATATCACATCCACTAGAGTGGCACACAAAGGATCCACGAGATTACAAGAACAATCCAAGGAAACAAGCACAAAGGTAAGGTTCTTCCCACTCTAGGTGAGGTCTTGCAATCCGAGAGGACTCTTCTCCCTTGGGAGGTCTTGCAATCCACGAGGATCCTTCTCCCTTGGGAGGTCTCGATCTCCTCACGGAGGGGATACAAGGAGCAAAGCTCTCAAGGTCTCTCAATATCTTTGCTAACCCTCCCAAGGAAGTGGGGAAGGTCTATTTATAGTTTATCCTACGAAGGGGTACGAGAAAGAGGGGTACATGGCCAAGGGCCGGAGGCTGCGCGCAGGCAGGGCGATAGTACCGCCAGCTCGAGCGGTAGTACCGCTTGTAGGGCGGTAGTACCGCTTAAGGGGCGGTAGTACCGCTGGTGCCGGACTGTCCAGGTGCGGTAGTACCGTTCCAGCGGAGCGGTAGTACCGCTAGGTCCGGGTTGTGCAGGTCTTCGTTTGCTTCCACGCGATCCGTGCTGAATGGGCTCTCCTTTGCGTCCATGGGATCACCTCCTTGGTAACTGAGGATGCACAACATCTCCTTGTGAGGTAGAACCCAATCCTCATGCGAATCCAAACGAAACTCGAAGAGGAGAGAATTCACCTCGTGCTCGATGGCGCGTGCGCGTGCTCTAGTCATTGGTCCCTTGAGTGCGTGTGGCGATGATGGGGTGTCCATGGGGATGCTTGACGGATGCTCCGCATCAACCTTGCTCTTGATACCAAGATGATGTAGGGTGGAACCCTAATCAGCGGATCTTTCACGTTTGGAGAGTATCCCACGATGAACACGGAGAACACAAGGAGGGAAATGGAGAAAGCACAAGAGGAAACACTCAAATCAACACGAAGATGATCACACAAGTGCTAGATTCACGATACATAATCGAGCTACACGATCCAAAGTCCACGTCGGTGGTACAAGGGTAGTCTTCTCCGTGAGGAGGTCTTGGTATCCCGTAGGATCTTCCCCGATGTGGAGGCCTTGAATCCGTGGTGGATCTTCTCCGTAGAGGCGCACGGTCTCGTGGGAGAGAATCCACACAAGTCTGAAAATGAGCTATCCAACAGCTGCCTCGAAAGGAGGGAAGTCAACGAGTATATATTACACGAATGGTCGCCGTCGGGGCGGACATCCGCTGGTTACCGGACGTTCGGAGGTTCCGGAGGGACCGGACGTCCGGTAATCCTCAGATTTCCGCTATTTAGCTTCTGTAGCCGTTGTCACGGACGTCCGGTGGCTTCCGGTCGTCCGGTCGTCCGGGAGAGGCAGGACGTCCGGTGTCTTCCGGTCGTCCGGTGCAGGCCGGATGTCCGGTGCCTGTAGCGTCTTCGGCCTTCCTTCTTCTTGTCTCGTGTACTCGTCGGGCCTGTCGTCTTGACCATTGTGCAGAGCTGTCCCGTGGCCTTCGTCCAAGTACCTGAGTATGCACAGAGTCCCTGATGAAGGTAGAAGCCATGTCTCAAGTGAATCCGAAAGATGTAGAGAGAGGAGCGAAGTCACCTCGGTCTCGAGAGCTCTTGCACGGGCTCTAGTCATTGGTCCTTTGGGCACTTGGTGAGGCGATGAAGGATCCATGGGGATGTCCTTAGGATGCTCCGCATCATAAGTTGTCACGCCGCCGCCGCAACATCTTCATCGCTACTGCCATATACCACCAACGATCCGTATCCATATACCACCACCAATCTGTATCCATATGCCACCACCGCTGCCATATTCTACCACCACATATCCATCACCAATCCGAGTTCTTTTCGTTTTAGATTGGCTTTCGAGATCCATCTATTTTCGGTTACATGTTTCCTATTTTTGGGCTTTCCTGAGTCTTTTGAGACACGTGCCACCATACTGTTTTTTACCGCAGTTTTTCGTCGTCGATGCCCTGATTCCGAAAAAAAAATTCTTCAAAAAAATTCCGTGCCTATCATCTTAGTTTGACTTGAGAAGTGTTTTGAGACACTCGCCATTATAGTGATTTTCGGCAAAAAAAGGAGCGCAAAAAAAAGAGCCCAAAAAAAAGAGGTGAAAAAAAAATTCAGAGTGTGCTTTCCCCTTGATTACGTGCAGCGCCGTGATTTTGTTAGTGTTCTAGGCTCGCGTCTCTAGTACGGTCTAGCCTAGGACCAGCACAGTACCGTCGTTGAGTGTTTATTCAACTTTGCATCTCTGAATTGATTATTGCTGACCCTTTTTGCTACCATATTATAAGCCTTCCCAGCTCCACATACATCTACATCGTGCGTTTGACTCTCCCTGGTAATCGTTTTATCCAAGCTTTGAGAGTTTTGACTACCACGGTTGCCGATCACCACCTGCTGCTGGGTAAGAACTGGTAAGAAATTGAGATTTGCTTGTCGGATTTGTGACACCCGCCACCACAACCACTTGTTAGTAGTCTGTCGGATCATATCATACTGTGTTTCTATTTCTGCTAACCATGCCAGGATCACAAGCCGACGAGACTGACTGGGAGAACTTGACGAACAAGGAGCTTCATGATAAATTTCAGCAAATGATGGGTCAACAGGTAGCAGATGTCATGACCAGTTTTGACAACGCACTAGCGAGGATGTATGGCATTGAGAAGTCAATTGACACCAAGTTGGATGCCAAATTCGCTGAAGTACTTGCGCATCTACCTCCACCTGCTGCACCGTTGCAACAACAACAACAACCACCTTCACGTCGCGAAATCGCCCTCCGCAAAGCGAGCCGCGTCCCTCTTCTGCCTGGCCAACCTGTTGGTGCTGTTGTTGATACTTCTGTGGCTCCTGCTGCTGCTGAGGAGGAGGACGATTACGCGGGGGATTACGAGGAAGAGGTTGATCAAAATCAGAACTACGTGCAACAACCAGCACCACAACAACCAGGTCGTCCACATGCATATAATCGCAATGGTAGGGCTGCACCATACCCTCAGGTACGCGATCATGACCATCTCCCTAAACTAAAATTGAATATTCCACCAATTGAGGGTAGATATGTTCCTGATATATATCTTACTTGGGAGTTAGAAACCGAACAACGTTTTACATGTTTAAAATATCCCGAGGAGAGACGTGTTGCTGCTGCTCTTTGTGCTTTCACTAGTTTTGCTTGTCTGTGGTGGTCTGAATATTGTAGATTACATCCGGATAATATTCCAACTACTTGGGTTGCTTTGAAAACTGCTATGCGTACTCGTTGGGTTCCACCATATTATCAACGTGAATTATTTCAAAAATTACAGCGCTTAAGACAAGGAAAAAAATTCTGTAGAAGAATATTATCAGCAATTACAAACTGGCCTGATTAGATGTGGTATTGTTGAGGAAAATGAAGCTATGCTTGCACGTTTTATGGGTGGATTAAATAAAGAGATTCAGACCATTCTAGAGTATAAGGATTATAATAATATCACTCGTTTATTCCATCTTGCTTGTAAAGCTGAACGTGAAGTGCAGGATCGACAGGCATTGGCGCGGACTAACTTTTCTGCAGGTCGACCTTCATCATGGACACCGCGTGCATCCTCTACTTCCACACATTCTACTGCACCGACACCTCCATTAGGTGTTACCTCCATCCGTGATACAAGGAAGCAGGCACAACCACCATTATCTGCCAAGAGCACACCTATTGGGCCTGCACAGAGTTCTTCTTCTTCCATGGCATCATCAGGGCACACGAGTGATATTATTTGTCGTCGTTGTAAGGGAAGAGGACATTTTGCGAGAGAATGCAAATCTCAGCGTGTGATGATTGCTACTGAGGATGGTGGATATGAATCCTCTAGTGACTATGATGAGGAGACTTTGGCTCTTATTACACGTGAAGAACACTGTGGAGACGATTCTGATCATGAGACACAATACATGGCTCCTGAAGATGCTGACAGGTATGAATGTTTAGTTGCTCAACGTGTTTTGAGTGTGCAGGTTACACAAACTGAGCAAAATCAGAGGCATAACTTGTTCCATACAAAGGGAGTTGTGAAGGAACGTTCTGTTCGCGTGATCATAGATGGAGGGAGTTGCAACAACTTGGCTAGCATTGAGATGGTGGAGAAGCTATCTCTCACCACAAGACCACATCCACATCCTTACTACATCCAATGGTTCAACAACAGCGGCAAGGTTAAGGTAACACGTACTGTTCGTGTGCATTTTAGTATCTCTACATATGCTGATTATGTTGATTGTGATGTGGTACCTATGCAAGCATGTTCCTTATTACTTGGTAGACCATGGCAATTTGATAAAAATTCTGTACACCATGGTAGAAACAATCAGTATACTCTTGTTCATAAGGATAAAAATATTACTTTGCTTCCTATGACTCCTGATTCCATTTTGAAAGATGATATTCATAGAGCTAATAAAGCAAAACAGGAGAAAAATAAGAGTGAAAATTAGATTGTGGCAAAAGAATTTGACCAACAAATGAAGCCTAATAATAAACCATCTACTGTTGCTTCTGAAATTAAATTGAAAAGTGCATGTTTATTTGTCACCAAATCTGATATTGATGAGCTAGATTTTAGCAAATCTGTTTGCTATGCTTTTGTGTGCAAAGAGGCATTACTTTCATTCGAGGACGTGCCTTCCTTTTTGCCTCCTGCTGTCACTAACATTTTGCAGGAGTTCGCCGACGTTTTCCCACAAGACGTGCCACCGGGATTACCACCTATTCGAGGGATTGAGCATCAGATTGACTTAATTCCCGGTGCATCGCTACCCAACCGCGCACCATACCGTACCAATCCAGAAGAGACGAAGGAGATTATGCGTCAAGTACAGGAGCTACTCGACAAAGGTTATATACGCGAATCCCTTAGTCCTTGTGCTGTTCCTATTATTCTAGTGCCGAAAAAGGATGGTACATCGCGTATGTGTGTTGATTGTAGAGCCATTAATAATATTACTATTCGTTACGTCATCCTATTCCTAGGCTAGATGATATGCTTGATGAATTAAGTGGCTCTACAATATTCTCCAAAGTTGATTTGCGTAGTGGATACCATCAAATTCGTATGAAATTGGGAGATGAATGGAAAACAGCATTTAAAACTAAGTTTGGATTATATGAGTGGTTAGTCAAGCCTTTTGGGTTAACTAATGCACCTAGTACTTTCATGAGATTAATGAATGAAGTTTTACGTGCTTTCATTGGACGATTTGTGGTAGTTTACTTTGATGATATATTAATTTTTAGCCGATCTTTGGAGGAACATTTGGAACATTTACGTGATGTTTGTATTTCTCTACGTGATGCACGTTTGTTTGGTAACCTTGGAAAGTGCACCTTTTGCACCGACCGAGTATCTTTTCTTAGCTATGTTGTTACTCCACAGGGAATTGAGGTTGATAAAGCCAAGATTGAAGCTATTGAGAGTTGGCCGCAGCCCAAAACGGTCACACACGTGAGGAGTTTCCTTGGCCTTGCTGGATTCTATCGGTGTTTTGTGAGAGATTTCAGCACCATTGCTGCACCTCTCATTGAGCTTACAGAGAAGGATGTGCCTTTTGTTTGGGGTACTGCACAGGAAGAAGCATTCACGGTATGGAAAGATAAGTTGACACATGCTCCTTTACTCCAACTTCCTGATTTTAATAAGACTTTTGAGCTTGAATGTGATGCTAGTGGAATTGGGTTAGGAGGTGTGTTATTACAAGATGGTAAACCTGTTGCATACTTTTCTGAAAAATTGAGTGGGCCTAGTCTGAATTATTCTACTTATGGTAAGGAATTATATGCTCTTGTTCGGACTTTGGAGACATGGCAACATTATTTATGGCCCAAAGAATTTGTTATACATTCTGATCATGAATCTTTGAAGCACATTAAAAGTCAAGCAAAACTGAACCGTAGACATGCTAAATGGGTTGAATTCATAGAGACTTTCCCTTATGTTATTAAACACAAGAAGGGAAATATGTTATTGCTGATGCATTGTCTCGTCGTTATACTATGCTTTCACAACTTGACTTTAAAATATTTGGTTTGGAGACCATCAAAGATCAATATGTGCATGATGCTAAATTTAAAGATGTATTGCAGAATTGCAAAGAAGGGAGAACATGGAACAAGTTCGTCGTTAATGATGGATTTGTGTTTCGTGCTAACAAGCTATGCATTCCAGCTAGCTCTGTTCGTCTTTTGTTGTTGCAGGAGGCACATGGAGGAGGATTAATGGGACACTTTGGCGTGAAGAAGACGGAGGACGTACTTGCTACACATTTCTTTTGGCCAAAGATGCGACGGGATGTTGAGCGTTTTGTTGCTCGCTGCACTACATGTCAAAAAGCTAAGTCACGACTCAATCCTCATGGTTTATATATGCCTTTGCCTGTTCCTAGTGTTCCTTGGGAAGATATATCTATGGACTTTGTTTTAGGTTTACCTCGAACAAAGAAGGGGCGGGATAGCATATTTGTTGTCGTGGATAGGTTCTCGAAGATGGCACACTTTTTACCATGTCATAAAAGCGATGATGCTGCTAATGTTGCTGACTTGTTCTTTCGTGAAATTATTCGCTTGCATGGTGTGCCAAATACTATTGTTTCAGATCGTGATACTAAATTTCTTAGCCACTTTTGGAGATGTTTATGGGCTAAGTTGGGGACTAAACTGCTTTTTAGTACTACTTGTCACCCCCAAACTGATGGTCAAACTGAAGTAGTCAACAGAACTTTGTCTACTATGCTTAGGGCTGTTTTGAAGAATAATAAGAAAATGTGGGAAGAATGCTTGCCTCATATTGAATTTGCTTATAATCGTTCGTTGCATTCTACTACTAAGATCTGCCCTTTTGAAATTGTCTATGGTTTCCTACCTCGTGCACCTATTGATTTGTTGCCTCTTCCATCTTCGGAGAAGGTTAATTTTGATGCTAAACAACGTGCTGAATTGATCTTAAAATGCATGAGTTAACTAAGGAAAATATTGAGCGCATGAATGCTAAATATAAACTTGTTGGAGATAAGGGTAGAAAACGTGTTGTCTTTGCACCTGGAGATCTTGTTTGGTTACATTTGCGTAAGGATAGGTTTCCTAATTTGCGCAAGTCAAAGCTAATGCCACGTGTTGATGGTCCTTTCAAGGTGTTAGAGAAAATAAATGATAATGCATATAAACTTGAGTTGCCTGCTGATTTTGGGGTTAGTCCCACATTTAACATTGCAGATTTGAAGCCTTACTTGGGTGAGGAAGATGAGCTTCCGTCGAGGACGACTTCAATTCAAGAAGGGGAGGATGATGAGGACATCACTAACAAGGTGTCACCCACAGCTCCAACTGACACATATACAGGACCAATTACTAGAGCTCGCACATGCCAATTAAATTACCAGGTATTTTCGTTTCTTGGTAATGAATCTAATGTTCATGAGAATATGATGCTGCTTAAATTGGATACATTTGTCTTGCTTACAAATGAAGGGCCTAGCTTGGACAAGAAGGATGAATATTGGAGCAAGATTAAGCATGGAGATGATGGCATGCGCAAGGGGAAGAAGAATGGAGTTACAAGTGATGATTTCAGGACTTTGAAGCCACCATAATGAGTACGTGAAGCCTTGGACGAAATATACAAGATGCCACTTCATAAATTTCGTCCAGAGGCTATTATAGGTGTTGCGTCACCTTATTATTGGGCCAGGCCCATGTAATTTCGAAATACTTGAGTATAGGCTGTTTTTAGAGTCCGTATGTGTGGGGAAACAAGAGTTAGGGTTGGTTTCGGACCCCTCCACCAAGGGCCACGAAATTACCCCCTCTTTCTCCCATATATACAACCCTGAGGGCGTCGTTTAGACTTTGGGTTTTGTTTAGATTAAAGTTCGCCATAGCTGCAACTTCGCGTACTTCGTTTGTGTTCAACGACCAGACTAAGACGTCACAGAACCCCACTTGATCAATAAAGCTTTCCTATAGAATTCGCAATATCCAGATTGCAATCTCAGTTTCTTGCTTGTTCTTCGTTTGCCTGCAGGAAACAGACCTTCGTGGTCAGGTTGATCGTGCTCCGGCGTGGTCAATAACCTCTCGAAGTTGGTTTAGCGATTGCTAAGGTGCGACGTCCTCGCACGTTCGTAGTCGGATCGTCAAAGTCGACTTCCTCCAAAACGATAGCCACCATCTCATCGAAAGACGGGACACCTTTGCCTCTATCACCGGTCGTCCGGTGTGGGCCGGATGTCCGGTGCCTGTAACATCTTCAGCCGTACTTCTTCTTGTTCCACGCACTTGTCGATCTCGCCGTCTTGTCCGCTGTGCAGAGCTGTCCCGTGGCCTTCATCCAAGTACCTGAGTATGCACAGAGTTTCTGATGAGGGTAGAAGCCATGTCTCATGTGAATCGGGAGGATGTAGAGCAAGGAGTGAAGTCATCTCGGTCTCGAGAGCTCTAGTACGAGCACGTGTCATGGGTCCTTGAGGCACTTGGTGAGGCGATGGAGGGTCCATGGGGATGACCTTAGGATGCTCCGCATCATCTCCCGTCCCTTGGGAAAGATCCGACCTCGGATCGAAATCTTCATCACCATGGAAAGGAGATAGGTCCTTGACGTTGAAAGTATCACTCACGATGTACTTGTCTCGTGGGATGTCGATCTTGTAGGCGTTGTTGTTGTAGCGTGTTAGCACCTTGAAGGGTCTATCGGCGCGAGGTAGTAGTTTGGACTTGAGCTCGTGGGGGAAACGGTCCTTGCGAAGATGAAGCCAAACAAGATCTCCCGGTTGGAACACCATTGGTGCCTTGTTGACGTTGAGCTTTGTGGAGAGACGATGGACTTGTCGATCGATCATTGCCCTTGTATCTTCATGCACCTTCTTGAGATAGCTCGCTCGTGCACTTGCGTCCATGTTCGTGCGCTCTTGTAGGGGTAGAGGTAGGATGTCCAATGGGGACAACGGGTTGAAGCCGTAGATGACCTCGAAGGGGGACTTTCCAGTAGTCGAATGTCTTGCGCGGTTGTAGGCGTACTCGGCGATGGGCAAGCATTGCTCCCATTCCTTGATGTTCTTCTTGATCAACACGCGAAGAAGTGCCGAAAGCGTGCGGTTCGTCACCTCCGTTTGGCCGTCGGTTTGTGGATGGTATGCCGAAGAGAAGAGTAGCTTGATTCCGAGTTTGGTGCATAGAGTCTTCCAAAAGTAGCTCAAGAACTTGACGTCTCGGTCCGACACGATCGTCTTGGGCACTCCATGTAGACGAATGATCTCCCTACAAAAGAGATTTGCAACATGTGAAGCATCGTCGATCTTGTTACAAGGAATGAAATGAGCCATTATAGAGAATCTATCCACGACAACAAACACAGAATCTTTGCCATTTTGAGTCCTAGGCAATCCAAGTACAAAGTCCATGCTTGAGGCATGTAGAACATCGGTTGGTGAGGCGTGAGACAACACGTAGCATCTTGGGCCAAAAGTAGTTCTTTGAGAGCCTAGCAAATGTCTTGTCGCGTCCAAAGTGTCCCATGAGTCCTCCTTCATGAGATTCCTGCAAAAGGAGCAAACGAAGCGAAGACTCGGGTATGCAAAGTTTGTTAGCTCTTATAAGATATCCATCCTTTATGTAGTATCATTCCCAAGAAGTGTGAGTCAAATACTTAGCATACGGATGTGCAAAGAAAGGATCATGCTCATATAAGTCTTTTATGTGCTCAAAGCCAATAACATTCAACTCAAGTTGTGTAACAAGCATGCATTTGCGGGAAAGCGCATCCGCCACAACATTTTCTTTGCCTTTGATGTACTTGATGACATAGGGAAACGACTCAATGAACTCACTCCACTTAGCATGACGCATGTTCAACTTAGTTTGACCTTTGAGATACTTGAGAGTCTCATGGTCCGTATGAAGAATGAATTCATGAGGTCTAAGATAATGTTCCCAAACACGTAAAACTCTCACCAAGGCATAAAGCTCTTTATCATAGATGGGGTAGTTAAGTTGCGCTCCGGATAACTTCTCGCTAAAGTACGCAATTGGGCGCTTTTCTTGCATGAGCACGCCACCTATGCCGGTACCACTAGCGTCGCAATGGATCTCAATCGGTTTATCAAAGTTTGGTAGGGCTAGAAGTGGTGCGTGGGTAAGCAAGCTGTTTAGCTCATTGAGCGCGGTGTCTTGCGAAGGACCCCAAATGAGGGTGCGTTCTTCTTGCTCAAGGCGTGTAGAGGCATAGCAATAGTGCTAAAGTCCTTCACGAAACGTCGGTAGAAACCGGCTAGACCAAGGAAACAACGCACTTGCATGAGATTCGTTGGTTGAGGCCAAGTTTTAATTGCTTCAATTTTAGTTTCATCAACGTGAACACCTTGTGAAGAAACGACAAATCCTAGGAAGACGACCTTGTCAGCGCCAAAAGTGCATTTCTCCATATTAGCATATAAGCGCTCTTTCCGACGGGTTTGTAAAACCATACGGATGTGTGTCACATGGTCCTCTAGCGACTTGCTAAAAACGAGGATGTCATCAAAGTAAACCACTACAAAGACGCCTATGTAGGGTCGAAGATAAAAATGCATAAGACGCATAAATGAACCGGGTACTTCCGATAAACCCATTGGCATGAAAAGCCACTCATATAACCCAAACTTGGTTTTGAAAGCCGTTTTCCACTCATCACCCTCTTGAATGTGAATTTGGTTGTAACCACTTTTAAGATCAATTTTCGAAAAGATGGTGGCACCACATAATTCATCAAGCATGTCATCTAAGCGTGGGATAGGATAACGGTATCTAACGGTGATAGCATTTATCGGGCGGCAATCGGAACACATGCAAAAACTTCCATCTTTCTTAGGCACGAGAATAATCGAAACGGCACATGGGCTTAAGCTTTCACGTACATGACCTTTGTCGATGAGTTGTTGCACTTGCCGTTGTATCTCCTTGGTTTCCTCGGGGTTGACGCGGTAAGGAGCCTTGTTTGGAAGTGGTGCGCCGGGTATGAGGTCGATGTGGTGTTCGATTCCGCGAAGTGGAGGTAGACCCGGAGGTAGCTCACTGGGAAAGACGTCCGAGAATTCCTGCAACAATTGAGACAACACTAAGGTAGAGGTGGTGAAGTGTTAGTAGGTTTGGCTTCCCCTTTCCATAAAAGCACAAGGTGA
>LR738713.1:266555014-266583835 GCA_902687465.1 Secale cereale | reverse complement strand
TAACGGTATCTAACGGTGATAGCATTTATCGGGCGGCAATCGGAACACATGCAAAAACTTCCATCTTTCTTAGGCACGAGAATAATCGAAACGGCACATGGGCTTAAGCTTTCACGTACATGACCTTTGTCGATGAGTTGTTGCACTTGCCGTTGTATCTCCTTGGTTTCCTCGGGGTTGACGCGGTAAGGGGCCTTGTTTGGAAGTGGTGCGCCGGGTATGAGGTCGATGTGGTGTTCGATTCCGCGAAGTGGAGGTAGACCCGGAGGTAGCTCACTGGGAAAGACGTCCGAGAATTCCTGCAACAATTGAGACAACACTAAGGTAGAGGTGGTGAAGTGTTAGTAGGTTTGGCTTCCCCTTTCCATAAAAGCACAAGGTGAAAGACACTCGATGGGTTCTCATACACTTCTCTCATCTCACTTTTGGCGGCAAATAGCACTAGTTGCTTCTTGTCACTCATCGTGGAGTCGCTCATATTTGGCTTGTGGCTCTCACTCTCCTTTTGGTGGCTCACTCTCTCACCATTCTCTCCACGATGGTTGGTAGGTAAGTGTTTGTCGGCGGCTACTTGACTTTGAGACATTGGTCGTAGCACGAATTCCTTGCCCTTCATCTTGAAGCTATAGTGATTGGTCCGTCCATTGTGTGTGACTCCACGATCATATTGCCATGGTCGTCCAAGCATAAGGTGGCACACGGACATGGGGATCACATCACACTCAAGAGTGTCCTCGTAGGCGCCTATCTTGAAAGAGACTTGCACGGTGTGCTCGACTCGAAGAATTCCGGCGTCGTTGAGCCATTGGACCTTGTAGGGGTGAGGATGCTTCGTCTTGACCAATTGAAGCTTGTCGCATAGCTCTTCGCTTGCCAAGTTGTGACAACTCCCTCCATCGATGATGACCTTGACGGAGCGTCCATTGATGCTGGCCTTCGTATGGAAGATATGACATCGTTGGTCGTCATCTTGTTGGTGTTGGAGTGTCAAGACCTTGGCGACAACAAGATTGGGACTTGAGTCATTGTCACAAAACACTTGATGGTCTTCTTCCTCGTTCACTTGGCGATGCATAGCTACATGCTCAAGGGCTTCCATCTCATCATCGCTCATTGAATCATAAGACCCGTCATCATTGATGATCATGGTGCGAACGGTCTTGCACTCAAATGATTTGTGGCCTCGCCCTTGGCACTTGAAACATTTGATGGGACTCGTCTTGGAGTTGTCCTCGGTTGGAGTTGTAGATGATGAAGCTCTTGGCTTGAAGTTGTTGGTAGAAGGTGGATGACTCAATGTAGTCGCATTCTTGTAGCTTGACTTATCACCGAAGTTTGTAGATGGCTTGGTAGAGGTAGGAGGAGTAGCCGAAGTCGTTGAAGTTTGGTTGTAGGAGCCGAAGTTCTTGGAGGTGAACTTGGAGTACTTGTAGTCCTCTTGAACTTGTTGCTCCGCTTTGGTTGCTTGATGTACTAGCTCGAGGAGATTGTTGTATGGTTGAAAGTCCGCAATCTTCTTGATAGGATAGTTGAGTCCATTCAAGAATCTCGCCATTGTTTGCTCTTCATCTTCCGTGATGTTGGCTCTTATCATGGCAATCTCCATCTCCTTGTAGTACTCTTCAACGGACTTGGTACCTTGCTTGAGGATTTGTAGCTTCTTGAACAAGTCACGGTTGTAGTGTGTAGGCACAAAGCGTGCTCTCATGACTTCCTTCATTTGAGCCCAAGTGGTGATAGGAGGTTCGCCTTTTGCTTCTCTTCTCTCTATGATTTGCTCCCACCATATGAGAACATAGTCTTGGAACTCAAGGGATGCCATTGCGATCTTCTTCTCTTCATCGAAGTTGTGAAGTCGAAAGATCTTGTCAACCTTCAATGCCCATGAGAGATAGTCTTCGGGATCAATGCTTCCGGAAAACTTTGGCATGGTGAACTTAAGCTTGCCATAGCGATGCTCTTCATTGTTTCCTTGCCTATTGGGAGGGCGGTCTTGATTGGGACGATTGACAATCTCATGTTGCTCTTGACGAAGTAGATGTCCATTATCATGGTGTGCTTGTCGAGCTTGTGGTTCGTGTTGAGGTTGTTGCTCTTGTCGTGCTTGAGGAGGAACTTATTCTTGCATTCTTGCTTGGTTGCGCCTCTCTTGCATCTCATTGCGAAGGAAATCCTCTTCTTGACGAGTGTGTCGAGTGCGAGCTGCCACATTGCGATGTGCATCACGTAATGCTCGTTGTGCCTCAAGAGCTTGAGCTTCTCGACGTTGTTGTGCTTGACGATTAGCTTCGGCATCTTGTTCTTCTTGGTATTGACGTGCTCGCTCTTGTTGTTGTTGGCGTAGTCGTTGCCGTTCTTGAGCTTGATCAAGTGTAGCTTGGTTTTGACGATGTCGACTCTCTTGCTCTTCAAATAGCTCTCGTGAACTCTTGTCATGAAGTGGATTCCAGTTGTCATGTTGAGCTTGACGTGCGGCTTGACGAAGAGTGTTTGATGTAGGTGTACTTGAGCCTTCCGTGGTGTAATGCCCAGGATGGAGCTATATCTCCTACGTGTCGAGGCGCGACTTAGAGACATAACCCCATGCTGGAATGATCGCAAGTCTGGTATCTTTGCACAACTCATGCAAAAGATGGGGATGGAAAACATAAAAACAGTTGGCTTACACTCGCCACGTCACACAAATACAATACATGTCTCAATCATCATACAATAAAACATCACAGCCCTCTAAGGGTAAAATCCAAATGATAAAATACCAAACATAAATTAAATCCACAGGTCGGATCGAATCCTAGTAGAAGTCTCCACTATTGATCATCAGGATAACGAACATAGTATCGACTACGCTCCTCGTCATACTCCCAGTCTAGCTCGGTGCCATCACCAGGATAGCTCACCGTCGGACCTGCATCTGGTGTGGTGAAGTAACTGTGAGCCACAGAGGACTCAACAATCCCGTTCCCGGGTAACAAGACTATTTAAGCCTTGGGAGAGGATAAGGCTGAAGAAAAGACTAAGTGTCTGCAGCAGCAACTAGCAACTAGCTTACTTGAAAGAGTGCGAGAAGAGAAGTGCCTCGGTCGAGAAGTGATCACGAAGTGATCCTAGCTAAAGCTCAACAAACATAACCCCACCGTGTTCAACTCCCGAATCCCTATTCGGAAATTGACAGTCACGGTACACACGCTGGTAGTGTATTGGAACATTGTGTCAAGTTATCTACAACCGGATATTAACAAGCTCCCATCTGCCACATAACCGCGGGCACGGCTTTCGAAAGTTCATAACCCTGCAGGGGTGTTCCAACTTGACCCATTACAAGCCCACGATCCGCGGAGTCGCAACTCCAAAGTGGGAAGACCCGAGTATTCTCGGAATCCCGTGCTCAAGATACTCCGAACCATGGTAAGGCTAATCCAGCAAATCCTCCCGGCGTGCCGACACCCTGATAGTAGCCGCGCGTATCTTGTCTCAGGCCACGACCGGATGAGACATCCTACGGGTTTTTACCAGACCTCAAGTTTCCTTGAGGTGGCCCCGCAGTCTGCTCATTTCGGACCAACACTCATGTGGAGCACTGGCCCGGGGTTGTTGATTAAAGAAAAAGGGTTTATAACTCCCTATGCAAGTTTAGTTTGTTATTAGGCAAATAGTACCAATGTTGGGACTTGCTGGAAAAGACTTAGCACTTAGCGGTTTATCGAGGGGGTCCCATACACCCCAACCGTGTTAGGAACGCATAATCAAGGAACATAACACCGGTTTAAACGGTTCCTAACGGCATGAGTGGAACAAATCACCAAGCAAAAGGCTTAGCCTTCCACCCTTGCCAATATATAGATGATTTCATTTTTAAGCATTTATATAGTGTGATATAACCCAACAAACTTCAACGTGAAGCAAGCATCTTCGATCTGCACCTGCAACTAGCAATGCTATAAGAAGGGTTGAGCGAAGCATACTTAGCCAAGCAACGGTTTGCATAGGTAGGATGGTTAAACATGGTGATGGTTACAAATAGGAGGCTGACATGAAAGACATGGGCATCGAGGCAAAACTATAGATCGAGACTACTAGCAATAGACAAAGATAGTAATGTTATCGGGGTTCGGTCACCTTGCCTGAAGTGTAGTCGTTCGGATCGTAAGAAGGGTCCTCGTGCTCAACCTCGTACTCGGTCTCAGCTTCCGGCTCTAAACAATACAATCACACAAGGCACGAATCAACAAGATGCAATGCGCACACAGCAATGATGGATGCACTAAGGAAGCACACGGAGCACGGAAAATAGCACTCAAGCAAATCCCTTCAAAACATGGTAACAATATGATACTATGAATCTACACGGAAAATCAATCAAGTTTCATATAAGACTCGCTGAAATCGGAGCTACGGGCTAAAAGTTATGCCCGAAACAAGAAACATGCGAAAGCTGAAAATTACAGCAACATAGCAACTTCGGAGCACTAGAAACATAAGCTACAGTACTCAAACACCATGGCAAAGAGCATGAACATAAACTAGACATATCCTACAGCAAATAAGTCCAAAGGTGCACCCCCAAAGGAGCCACGGATCAATAGCAACAAGCTTGGACATATTGAACTTGACAATAAAATTCTGACAGCAGAATTTTATTGAAACTTTGGAGCAAAAGTTAAACATGCTACAGCCACTCAAATAAGCATGTGAGTACATGAATGGAAAGCCAACAATATCTACTACAAGGAACCATCAAGATCCACTCCAAAATTATCATGGTTTGTCCTAGAGCAGCAAGCAAACATGGCATCAGAACGTTACAGATTTCAGACTTAGTGAAAAACCACTAAGTGTTAAAACAGCAGTTTCATTATGGCATCTAAAAGAGCAAGTTTAAGTCACCTCGAAACTAATCATGGCAAGTGGTAAGCACTACATCAAAGTACACATGATGGTGGTTCCGAAACATACAAGCATGCATCATGGAGATAAACACAACGATAGCAACAAGCTCAACAAGATGGCATTTCATAACAAGTGAAACAACATCACAGCCACATGGCACTTTGCAACGAAGATATACATGGCAAGACTAAATCTATCATGCAACCTAACACAAGCAACATGTAGAGCATGGCAAGACGAACACGTGGACATGTCATTTGCATCATTCGGATAAACGAGCTAAAAGATATCACATAGCAAAGATGGCATAAAAACAACACATAGCAGCAGTTTCCATCGGGATGCACTCTTGCAACAGAAAAATAAGCACCTAGATGATCTCTAACATGCATGGCACAATGGAATGAAACGTAGTGCTAGTCACCACGAACGTCTAGACACCTCATTTGCGCAAAACGGATCACCACACAAAAAGATATTGCAGTTTGAAAATAGCATCAGACAACAACAGATCTGGGACTTAGGAGATTTGAAAACAACCTCCAGATCTGGACTTGCAAACGGGCCCGGGCGGAGTGGAGAGGCGGCCCGCGACGCAACTGAAACGGGCCACGCGGCTGGAGGCGGCTTGGGCCCTTGGTGGCGTGGGCTCCGGCCCGAGGAGGCTGAAGGGATGCCCGGCTGGAGGAGGTGGAGGCCTCCCTCGATCTGGCCTCGCGCCTGACTGCTGGAGACGGGCCTCCGGGCGGAGGCGGCTGGGAGCCGGCCCAGCGAGCGGCTCGGGCGACTCGGCGAGCGGAGGGAGCGCGCGGAGGCGGCCGGGCCCTTGCGGTGGCGCGGCCCACCTGGCTGCGGAAGGACGCGGCTGGGAGGCGCTGGAGGCGGGCCTCGGCGGGAGATCGGCCCGGCGGGGCGATCGAAAGGAAGATGGGGCGGCCCAGCTGGCTCGCCTGGAGGGATACGGCGCGACGATGTGGTCCAGCCGGCTCGACAGAGGCCTGCGGGACCTGGCGATGCGGGAGGTCAGGGAAACGAGCGACCCGCTGGATCGGATCTGGAGCCTGGCGCGCGTTCACCTGCGGGAACCAGATCGGATCGAGGGTTGGTCGCGGGCGACGTTCCCAAGCGCGACGGCGGCGGCTGGTTCCTGCGGGATTCGAGGAGGGGACAAGAAAAAGAAGGGAGATTAGGGAAGAAGCTAGGGATGCCCAAAAATGGACATGGGGGGGGGGAGGTCTAAATATAGCAGTTTTGCCTAGGGTTAGGGGTTTTGGGGGGTTTTAGAGCCCTCCGATCGCGATCCGACGGATCCGATCGCGAGGGGAGTTAGGATGGGCCAAGAGGAGGTAAGTGGGTTGTTGGAGGGGTGCTTTGGGCCACAAAGTGGAGGCACTTTGAGCCCACACGAATAACTGTTGGGGTAACAAACGGACTCGAAACGCGACGAGATTTGACAGGCGGGTTACACAAACAAAACAACAACACATGACAAGTCTCGCGCCAAACCGGTAACGTTACACGGCCAAACACCAAAGTAGGCCTACGGGACACCACGGACACGTGAGGGAGCTCCGGAACGCGAAACGGACAACGGGAAGGAACGCGTGGAACCGGATGCAACCGACAACAAAAATGCAATGCGATGCACATGTCTACATGATATGAATGAATGCCACACACGCACACAACAAAACGACGAAAACCCGAAAGACAAAGAACCCGAAAAGGAATAGATGAAGCCGGAGATATATTATATGAACAAAAGGGAAAGTATTACATCCGGGGCATTACAAACTCTCCTCTACTACAAAAAGATCTCGTCCCGAGATCTAGGACTGGAAAAAGGAAGGGTACTCGGAACGAAGATGATCTTCTCGTTCCCACGTAGCCTCTCGGTCGGTGTGATGTGACCACTTGACTTTCAAGAATTTGATGGACTTGTTGCGGGTCTTGCGTTCGGTTTCTTCGAGAATAGCAACTGGATGCTCTCGGTAAGACAGGTTTTGTTGAAGATCAATCTCTTCAAACAGAATCATGCGCTCGGGTGCCTTGAAGCATTTGCGGAGTTGAGACACATGGAACACATCATGAACATTGGCGAAGTTGGGAGGGAGCTCAAGTTGATAGGCTAGATTGCCTCTTTTGCCAAGAATCTTGAAAGGCCCGACGTATCTAGGAGCAAGCTTTCCTTTGATACCGAATCTTTGGGTGCCTTTCATCGGAGAAACACGGAGATAGACATGATCACCAATGTTGAATGCCAAATCACGATGCTTGCCGTCATAGTAGCTCTTCTGACGCGACTGAGCGGCCTTGAGATTCTCACGTATGACTTTGCACATTTCTTCGGCTTCTGAGATCAAGTCATTGCCAAGAAGTTGACGTTCGCCTGTTTCAGACCAGTTGAGAGGGGTACGACACTTTCTGCCATAGAGAATTTCAAACGGAGCTTTGCCTGCACTTGCTTGAAAGCTGTTGTTGTAAGAGAACTCGGCAAATGGAAGGCAGTCTTCCCATTTCATGCCAAAGGATATGACACAGGCTCTGAGCATGTCTTCTAGAATCTGATTCACTCGCTCAACTTGACCACTAGTCTGAGGGTGAAAAGCAGTGCTGAACCTGATCTTAGTGCCCATGGCGGACTGAAAGGAGTCCCAGAACCTGGATGTGAACAAACTTCCACGGTCTGAGGAGATAACTTGAGGAATGCCATGTAAGGACATAATTCTGGAAGTGTACAGCTCTGCCAATTGAGCTGCATTGATGGATTCTTTGACTGGAAGAAAGTGAGCGACTTTGGTAAGCTTGTCAATCACCACAAAGATAGAATCATTCCCTCTCTTGGATTTAGGAAAGCCAGTGGCGAAGTCCATTTCAATGTGGTCGAACTTCCACTCGGGAATAGGAAGAGGTTGGAGAAGACCGGCTGGACGTTGATGTTCTGCTTTCACTCTCCTGCAAACATCACATTCGTTCACGAATTGGGCAATTTCCCTTTTCATGCGTGTCCACCAGTAAGATTGCTTGAGGTCTTGGTACATCTTGGAACTGCCAGGATGAATGGAAAGGAGAGAATCATGTGCTTCTTCCATTATGAGCTTCCTGAGATCACCTTTGGGAACAACGAGTCTGTCCTCGAAGAACAAGGTATCTCTCTCGTCCACACGAAAGCACTTGTATTTTGGAGTGCCCTTTGCAATACCATGTTTCACTTTCTTCACCATGGTATCACTGAGTTGGGCCTCACGGACCTGATCTTCCAAGGTAGGAGCAACTTGAAGATTTGCAAGAAAACCCTGTGGAACAACTTGGAGGTTGAGCTTCCTGAATGCTTCACGAAGCTGAGGCTGGAACGGCTTGATAAGAAGGTTGTTGCAATATGCCTTTCTGCTCAAAGCATCTGCAATCACATTCGCCTTGCCAGGAGTGTATTCAATGCTGGGATCATACTCTTGGATCATTTCAACCCAACGAGTCTGGCGGAGGTTCAGATGCGGCTGTGTGAAGATGTACTTCAAGCTCTTGTGATCAGTGAAGATGTCGACTTTTCTGCCCAACAACAGATGTCTCCACGTAATCAAAGCATGTACCACAGCTGCTAGTTCGAGATCATGTGTGGGATAGTTCTTCTCACTTGGCTTGAGCTGACGAGAAGTGTATGCCACAATTCTCTTATCTTGCATAAGCACACCACCAAGTCCTTGAAGAGAAGCATCACAGAATACTTCATAGGGCTTGGATTCATCTGGAGGAGTCAGAACTGGAGCAGAGATGAGCTTTTCTTTGAGAGTTTTGAATGCCCCTTCACACTCTGGAGACCAAAAGTATTTGACATTCTTCTGAAGCAAGTTGGAAAGAGGCTTGGCAATCTTGGAGAAGTTCTCAACGAACCTTCTGCAATAGCTGGCAAGACCCAGAAAACTGCGGAGTTGCTTGACGTTCTGAGGAGCTTCCCA
Source organism: Secale cereale (assembly GCA_902687465.1). Classification (NCBI taxonomy): domain Eukaryota; kingdom Viridiplantae; phylum Streptophyta; class Magnoliopsida; order Poales; family Poaceae; genus Secale; species Secale cereale. Next base: position 266,574,989 of record LR738713.1, on the reverse strand, counting down.
GTTGACAATTGCTTCAACTTTCTCGGGATTTACCGCAATACCGTCAGCTGAGATGATATGGCCCAGGTACAAAATCTTATCGAGCCAAAACTCGCACTTTGAGAACTTGGCATAGAACTTATGCTCTCGAAGTCGATCAAGAACCAGACGTAAGTGCTTTTCATGACCTTCTTCATTCTTGGAAAACACCAGAATATCATCCAGATACACAAGCACAAACTCGCCAGTATAGGGGTTGAAGATGTAGTGCATCATCCTCGAAAAGGTAGGAGGAGCATTGGCGAGACCAAAGGACATGACTGTATACTCATATGAACCGAAGCTTGTTCTGAATGCAGTCTTGGGAATGTCTTTCTCGCGAATGCGAATTTGATGATAGCCCATTCGGAGGTCGAGCTTAGAGAACACTTTAGCTCCTTTGAGCTGCTCGAAGAGTTAGTTGATGTTTGGGAGCGGATACTTGTTCTTTATCGTCTTCTTGTTCAATGGCCGGTAATCAACACAGAGACGCTCCGTGCCATCTTTCTTCTTGACAAATAAGACACCACAGCCCCAAGGAGACGTACTAGGCCTGATGAGACCCATACTCTCCTGTTTATCAAGCTGCTTCTTCAATTCCTTCAATTCGTCCGGAGAGAGCTTGTACGGACGCCGGCATGCTGGCTCAGTACCCGGCTCGAGTTCAATGACGAATTCCACCTGGCGGTGTGGAGGCATGCCTGGAAGTTCTTCAGGAAAGACGTCTTGATATTCGTTCACCACCGGAATTTGAGATATGGCATTAATTTTGCCCTTATCATTGAGAGAGAAAAGCCTGATAGTGTTATCCCTGGAGGCAAAGATAATCACATCTTCATCAGGATGAGTCATCTTGACTTCCTTCTGTGCACAATCAATGTGAGCATCATGCTGAGAAAGCCAATCCATCCCGAGGATGAGGTCGATGTCAGAATTACCAAGAACCACCGGATTAGCCAAAAATCGATAATCATCCATGCGAATAGAAACATTCGGAGCATATAATCTTGAAGTCATGCACTTGCCCGGAGAAACAACTTGCAACATACTTGGCAAAGGCACTGTGCCCACATTGTTCTTTGATGCAAAAGGGAATGACATGAAGGAATGTGAAGCACCCGAATCAAACAACACTTTAGCAGGTATAGAGTTCACTGGAAGGTTACCCAAAATGACATCAGAAGAATTCTCCGCTTGTGCTGCATTCATCAGATTGACCCTTGCTTGCTTGGGATTATGCTTGACAATAGCTGAACTCACAGGTGGAGGAGGTGGAAGACGCTTTGGGTTCGGACATCTGTTGGCATAATGACCTTTCTGAGTGCATTTGTTGCAAGTCACTTCTGAGAGAGGGCGGAAATGAGAACCACTTGACTTGGAGCCTTGAGACTGAAACTGGTTCTTCGACTGGTTGCTCGGGTTGGGTGGGTGGGAGAAACCACGTCCACTAGAGTTCTTGTAGTTGTAGTTGTTGTAAGGAGCTCGAATCACTGGAGGAGGAGGAAGCCAAAATTTCTGTTGTTTCGCAGCCAGCTGAGACGATGAGGAAGAGTGAACGGCATCTCGAATTCTCTTTTTAGAAGCCTCCATCTTAAGCTGAGCTGCCTCTTGTTTCAAAGCCATGTTATAGAATTTGTCGAATTCATCGGGCTCGAACAAGGTGAGAGCAAGTTGAAGTTCATCTTTGAGACCTCCACGGAACTGGTAGATTTTGCTCTTAGCATCAGGAATGTCTTGCTTAGCATAGCGGGCGAGGTTTTGCAACTTGACATTATACTGGTAGACTGTCATAGAGCCCTGCTTCAGGTTGCGGAATTGCTCACGCATACCCTCGATGACACTTGTAGGAATGTGGTGAGAGCGAAAGTCCTTGCAGAAATTCTCCCAAGAGATCACCTGACCTGGCCTGGAGTCTTTGTACTGCTGCCACCAATCAGCTGCTTGGTCTTTGAGTTGGAAGGCTGCAAACTTCACATAATCCTCTTCCTTCACGTTACTGCACTCAAAATGTTTCTTTATGTCGGTTAACCAATCTTCAGCATCAAGAGGGTCGACACAGTAACTGAAAGCTTTTGGATTATTGGCCAAGAACTGGTTGAGAGTAGCATGGTGCTGCTGGTTGAAGAAGTTGCCTTGATTCCCTGGAACACCCTGATTAGCTAGATTAGCTTGCATCTGCTGCATCATCTGCATCAACATCTGGGTGTTCTGAGTTGTAGTCTGCATAATCGCTCTCCAAGCCTCAGGCGGAGGAGGAGGGTAAGGAGGACGATCTGGGACCTCTTCACCCTCTGGGTTAGCATTGGGAACGCGTTTCGGAGCCATCCTGAAAGAGATGACCACGAATCAGCAATTGATTGACAGAAGGTATAAGCTGAATCAATGGAATGAATTGCAACAAGTCTTCACAATAATCATTCGAACAATAGGAACGAATGAAATCATTCGTACAAGAGGAACGAATGAAATTCTCAGTTAAATGATAACATCAATCTTCACGAGAAGCCCCATAGGGGACAAAAGGTACAATAAGAAAACAACAAGGTACAGACGGGAACAAACACAAGATAGGAGCTTCGTTCTAACATCTTTGTGCTGAAAGCATATGAACGCGTTACGAAAGGGTTTTGCAATCCCCGGATCAGCATAGCCAAGGACCCTTTAAGATGCAACTCCCGATCGGAACATCGGTCATAATACCACTTCACTCAATGTAGAACCCCGAACTCGCTAACCTGCATTCGTTGGAAGAAGGCTTACGATCTACTGGATAAACCCACCTATTAATTTCCGAAAGATTCCAGTTATGCAATCAGGTGTTGGGGATACACGAGAAGCACCGCGCAATCAACTCTAAACCTACATCCAGGTGTATCCATCCTTCAACATATAACCAGTCTTTCTCGGAAACTGTTTACCTCGGACCTTCGAAAAGCATCCACTATAACAAGCTATGGCAATACTCCCGAACTACCTCCCCAGTACTCGGTGATGTCGGGGTTATCTTGCCACTAACCGTATAGGAGAGATTTAAGACGTCGGCCGTCTTAAGTATTTAGTACTGCCGCGATATGCTTGTGACGACAATACCCCGAAGCTCAACTCCCCGGGACACTGCCACAACCCCTAATGTCAGGAGGCATCGAGAACAATATTCTCGTCACAAGAACATCGAAACAATCCCAGAATACTCGCGAGATTCCTAAAAAAAATTTGGTGCAATTTTTGAAGATAGAAGAGACAAGAGTAGTCGTCAGGAGTCCTCACCAGAGAGAAAGGGGATGAGAAGCAAAGAAATCCTACTCTCCGATATAATATAGGACTCAAAATATTTTCAGTGTGTGCCTAGACTCGACCGTCAACGATTCGATCAATCAGTGGGGGCTCCTAGGTCGGAGAAGGCTCTGAATACCAACTTGTAATGCCCAGGATGGAGCTATATCTCCTACGTGTCGAGGCACGACTTAGAGACATAACCCCATGCTGGAATGATCGCAAGTCTGGTATCTTTGCACAACTCATGTAAAAGATGGGGATGGAAAACATAAAAACAGTTGGCTTACACTCGCCACGTCACACAAATACAATACATGTATCAATCATCATACAATAAAACATCACAGCCCTCTAAGGGTAAAATCCAAATGATAAGATACCAAACATAAATTAAATCGACAGGTCGGATCGAATCCTAGTAGAAGTCTCCACTACTGATCATCAGGATAACGAACATAGTATCGACTACGCTCCTCGTCATACTCCCAGTCTAGCTCGGTGCCATCACCTGGATAGCTCACCGTCGGACCTGCATCTGGTGTGGTGAAGTAACTGTGAGCCACAAAGGACTCAGCAATCCCGTTCCCGGGTAACAAGACTATTTAAGCCTTGGGAGAGGATAAGGCTGAAGAAAAGAATAAGTGTCTGCAGCAGCAACTAGCAACTAACTTACGTGAAAGAGTGCGAGAAGAGAAGTGCCTCGGTCGAGAAGTGATCACGAAGTGATCCTAGCTAAAGCTCAACAAACATAACCCCACCGTGTTCAACTCCCGAATCCCTATTCGGAAATTGACAGTCATGGTACACACGCTGGTAGTGTATTGGAACATTGTGTCAAGTTATCTACAACCGGATATTAACAAGCTCCCATCTGCCACATAACCGCGGGCACGGCTTTCGAAAGTTCATAACCCTGCAGGGGTGTTCCAACTTGACCCATTACAAGCCCACGATCCGCGGAGTCGCAACTCTAAAGTGGGAAGACCCGAGTATTCTCGGAATCCCGTGCTCAAGATACTCCGAACTAAGGTAAGGCTAATCCAGCAAATCCTCCCGGCGTGCCGACACCCTGATAGTAGCCGCGCGTATCTCGTCTCAGGCCACGACCGGATGAGATATCCTACGGGTTTTTACCAGACCTCAAGTTTCCTTGAGGTGGCCCCGCAGTCTGCTCATTTTGGACCAACACTCATGTGGAGCACTGGCCCGGGGTTGTTGATTAAAGAAAAAGGGTTTATAACTCCCTATGCAAGTTTAGTTTGTTATTAGGCAAATAGTACCAATGTTGGGACTTGCTGGAAAAGACTTAGCACTTAGCGATTTATCGAGGGGGTCCCATACACCCCAACCGTGTTAGGAACGCATAATCAAGGAACATAACACCGGTTTAAACGGTTCCTAACGGCATGAGTGGAACAAATCACCAAGCAAAAGGCTTAGCCTTCCACCCTTGCTAATATATAGATGATTTCATTTTTAAGCATTTATATAGTGTGATATAACCCAACAAACTTCAACGTGAAGCAAGCATCTTAGATCTTCACCTGCAACTAGCAATGCTATAAGAAGGGCTGAGCGAAGCGTACTTAGCCAAGCAACGGTTTGCATAGGTAGGATGGTTAAACATGGTGATAGTTACAAATAGGAGGCTGACATGAAAGACATGGGCATCGAGGCAAAACTATAGATCGAGACTACTAGCAATAGACAAAGATAGTAATGTTATCGGGGTTCGGTCATCTTGCCTGAAGTGTAGTCGTTCGGATCGTAAGAAGGGTCCTCGTGCTCAACCTCGTACTCGGTCTCAGCTTCCGGCTCTAAACAATACAATCACACAAGGCACGAATCAACAAGATGCAATGCGCACACATCAATGATGGATGCATGATGGATGCACTAAGGAAGCACACGGAGCACAGAAAATAGCACTCAAGCAAATCACTTCAAAACATGGTAACAATATGATATTATGAATCTACACGGAAAATCAATCAAGTTTCATATAAGACTCGCTGAAATCGGAGCTACGGAAAGTTATGCCCGAAACAAGAAACATAAGAAAGCTGAAAATTACAGCAACATAGCAACTTCGGAGCACTAGAAAAATAAGCTACAGCACTCAAACTCCATGGCAAAGAGCATGAACATAAACTAGACATATCCTGCAGCAAATAAGTCCAAAGGTGCACCCCCAAAGGAGCCACGGATCAATAGCAACAAGCTTGGACATATTGAACTTGACAATAAAATTCTGACAGCAGAATTTTATTGAAACTTTGGAGCAAAAGTTAAACATGCTACAACCACTCAAATAAGCATGTGAGTACATGAATGGAAAGCCAACAATATATACTACAAGGAACCATCAAGATCCACTCCAAAACTATCATGGTTTGTCCTAGAGCAGCAAGCAAACATGGCATCAGAACGTTACAGATTTCAGACTTAGTGAAAAACCACTAAGTGTTAAAACAGCAGTTTCATCATGGTATCTAAAAGAGCAAGTTTAAGTCACCTAGAAACTAATCATGGCAAGTGGTAAGCACCACATCAAAGTACACATGATGGTGGTTCTGAAACATACAAGCATGCATCATGGAGATAAACACAATGATAGCAACGAGCTCAACAAGATGGCATTTCATAACAAGTGAAACAACATCACAGCCACATGGCACTTTGCAACGAAGATATACATGGCAAGAATAAATCTATCATGCAACCTAACACAAGCAATATGTAGAGCATGGCAAGACGAACACGTGGACATGTCATTTGCATCATTCGGATAAACGAGCTAAAAGATATCACATAGCAAAGATGGCATAAAAACAACACATAGCAGCAGTTTCCATCGGGATGCACTCTTGCAACAGAAAAATAAGCACCTAGATGATCTCTAACATGCATGGCACAATGGAATGAAACGTAGTGCTAGTCACCACGAACGTCTGGACACCTCATTTGCGCAAAACGGATCACCACACAAAAATATATTGCAGTTTGAAAATAGCATCAGACAACAACAGATCTGGGACTTAGGAGATTTGAAAACAACCTCCAGATCTGGACTTGCAAACGGGCCCGGGCGGAGTGGAGAGGCGGCCCGTGACGCGACTGAAATGGGCCACGCGGCTGGAGGCGGCTTGGGCCCTTGGTGGCGTGGGCTCCGGCCCGAGGAGGCCGAAGGGAGGCCCGACTGGAGGAGGTGGAGGCCTCCCTCGATCTGGCCTCGCGCCTGACTGCTGGAGACGGGCCTCCGGGCGGAGGCGGCTGGGAGCTGGCCCAGCGAGCGGCTCGGGCGACTCGGCGAGCGGAGGGAGCGTGCGGAGGCGGCTGGGCCCTTGCGGTGGCGCGGCCCACCTGGCTGCGGAAGGACGTGGCTGGGAGGCGCTGGAGGCGGGCCTCGGCGAGAGATCGGCCCGGCGGGGCGATCGAAGGGAAGATGGGGCGGCCTAGCTGGCTCGCCTAGAGGGATTCCGCGCGACGATGTGGTCCAGCCGGCTCGACAGAGGCATGCGGGACCTGGCGATGCGGGAGGTCAGGGAAACGAGCGACCCGCTGGATCGGATCTGGAGCCTGGCGCGCGTTGACCTGCGGGAACCAGATCGGATCGAGGGTTGGTCGCGGGCGACGTTCCCAAGCACGACGGCGGCGGCTGGTTCCTGCGGGATTCGAGGAGGGGACAGGAAAAAGAGGGGAGATTAGGGAAGAAGCTAGGGATGCCCAAAAATGGACATGGGGGGTGTCTAAATATAGCAGTTTTGCCTAGGGTTAGGGGTTTTTGGGGGGTTTAGAGCCCTCTGATCGCGATCCGACGGATCCGATCGCGAGGGGAGTTAGGATGGGCCAAGAGGAGGTAAGTGGGCTGTTGGAGGGGTGCTTTGGGCCACAAAGTGGAGGCACTTTGAGCCCACACGAATAACTGTTGGGGTAACAAACGGACTCGAAACACGACGAGATTTGACAGGCGGGTTACACAAAACAAAACAACAACACACGACAAGTCTCGCGCCAAACCGGTAAGGTTACAGGGCCAAACACCAAAGTAGGCCTACGGGACACCAAGGACACGTGAGGGAGCTCCGGAACGCGAAACGGACAACGGGAAGGAACGCGTGGAACCGGATGCAACCGACAACACAAATGCAATGCGATGCACATGTCTACATGATATGAATGAATGCCACACACGCACACAACAAAACGACGAAAACCCAAAAGACAAAGAACCCGAAAAGGAATAGATGAAGCCGGAGATATATTATATGCCCAAAAGGGAAAGTATTACATCCGGGGCATTACACGTGGAGTCGGTATGTCGACTTGAGCGGCTTCGTCTTTGAGAAGATGTGGAAGAAGAACGTCGGTTGACTATCAAAGTCCATAGCTCGTCAAATTGTGTAGACATGTTGGTGTTGATGATGTCGAATTGCTCTCTTGTTCTTGATATAGGCAAAGGTGTCCCGTCTTTCGATGAGATGGTGGCTATCGTTTTGGAGGAAGTCGACTTTGATGATCCGACTACGAACGTGCGAGGACGTCGCGCCTTAGCAATCGCTAAACCAACTCCGAGAGATATTGACCACGCCGGAGCACGATCAACCTGACCACGAAGGTCTGTTTCCTGCAGGCAAATGAAGAACAAGCAAGAAACTGAGATTGCAATCTGGATATTGCGAATTCAAGAGGAAAGCTTTATTGATCAAGTGGGGTTCTGTGACGTCTTGGTCTAGTCGTTGAACACAAACGAAGTACGCGAAGTTGCAGCTATGGCGAACTTTAATCTAAACAAAACCCCAATGTCTAAACGACGCCCTAAGGGCTGTATATATGGGGGAAAGAGGGGGGAATTTCGTGGCCCTTGGTGGAGGGGTCCGAAACCAACCCTAACTCTTGTTTCCCCACACATACGGACTCTAAAAACAGCCTATACTCAAGTATTTCAAAATTACATGGGCCTGGCCCAATAATAAGGTGACGCAGCACCTATAATAGCCTCTGGAGGAAATTTATGAAGTGGCATCTTGTATTGATAGAGGCGAAGGTGTCCCGTCTTTCAATGAGATGGTGGCTATCGTTTGGATGAAGTCGACTTTGACGATCCGACTACGAACGTGCGTGGACGTCGCGCCTTAGCAATCGCTAAACCAACTCCGAGAGGTTATCGACCACGCCGGAGCACGATCAACCTGGCCACGAAGGTCTGTTTCCTGCAGGCAAACGAAGAACAAGCAAGAAACTGAGATTGCAATCTGGATATTGCGAATTCAAGAGGAAAGCTTTATTGATCAAGTGGGGTTCTGTGACGCCTTTGTTTGGTCGTTGAACACAAACGAAGTACGCGAAGTTGCAGCTATGGCGAACTTTTAATCTAAACAAAACCCAAAGTCTAAACGACGCCCTAAGGGCTGTATATATGAGGGGAAGAGGGGGGAATTTCGTGGCCCTTGGTGGAGGGGTCCGAAACCAACCCTAACTCTTGTTTCCCCACACATACGGACTCTAAAAACAGCCTATACTCAAGTATTTCGAAATTACATGGGCCTGGCCCAATAATAAGGTGACGCAGCACCTATAATAGCCTCTGGACGAAATTTATGAAGTGGCATCTTGTATATTTCGTCCAAGGCTTCTCGCACTCATTATGGTGGCTTCAAAGTCCTGAAATCATCAATTGAAACGCCATTCTTGTTCCCCTTGCGCATGCCATCATCTCCATGCTTGATCTTGCTCCAATGTTCATCCTTCTTGTCCAAGCTAGGCCCTTCATTCGTAAGCAAGACAAATGTATCCAATTTAGGCAGCATCATATTCTCATGAACATTAGATTCATTACCAAGAAACGAAAGTACCTGGTAATTTAATTGGCGTGCGCGAGCTCTAGTAATTGGTCCTGTATATGTGTCAGTTGGAGCTGTGGGTGTAACCTTGTTAGTGATGTCCTCATCATGTATATTTTGTCCAAGGCTTCTCGCACTCATTATGGTGGCTTCAAAGTCCTGAAATCATCAATTGAAACTCCATTCTTGTTCCCCTTGCGCATGCCATCATCTCCATGCTTGATCTTGATCCAATGTTCATCCTTCTTGTGCAAGCTAGGCCCTTCATTTGTAAGAAAGACAAATGTATACAATTTAGGCAGCATCATATTCTCATGAATATTAGATTCATTACCAAGAAACGAAAGTACCTGGTAATTTAATTGGCGTGCGCGAGGTCTAGTAATTGGTCCTGTATATGTGTCAGTTAGAGCTGTGGGTGTAACCTTGTTAGTGATGTCCTCATCATCCTCCCCTTCTTGAATTGAAGTCGTCCTCGACGGAAGCTCATCTTCCTCACCCAAGTAAGGCTTCAAATCTGTAATGTTAAATGTGGGACTAACCCCATAATCTGCAGGCATCTCAAGTTTATATGCATTATCATTTATTTTCTCTAACAACTTGAAAGGACCATCAACACGTGGCATTAGCTTTGACTTGCGCAAATTAGGAAACCTATCCTTACGCAAATGTAACCAAACAAGATCTCCAGGTGCAAAGACAACACGTTTTCTACCCTTATCTCCAACAAGTTTATATTTAGCATTCATGCGCTCAATATTTTCCTTAGTTAACTCATGCATTTCTAAGATCAATTCAGCACGTTGTTTAGCATCAAAATTAACCTTCTCTGAAGATGGAAGAGGCAACAAATCAATAGGTGCACGAGGTAGGAAACCATAGACAATTTCAAAAGGGCAGATCTTAGTAGTAGAATGCAACGAACGATTATAAGCAAAATCAATATGAGGCAAGCATTCTTCCAACATTTTCTTATTATTCTTCAAAATAGCCCTAAGCATAGTAGACAAAGTTCTGTTGACTACTTCAGTTTGTCCATCAGTTTGGGGGTGACAAGTAGTACTAAAAAGTAGTTTAGTCCCCAACTTAGCCCATAAACGTCTCCAAAAGTGGCTAAAAAATTTAGTATCACGATCTGAAACAATAGTATTTGGCACACCATGCAAGCGAATAATTTCACGAAAGAACAAATCAGCAACATTAGCAGCATCATCGCTTTTAAAACATGGTATAAAGTGTGCCATCTTCGAGAACCTATCCACGACAACAAATATTCTATCCCTCCCCTTCTTTGTTCGAGGTAAACCCAAAACAAAGTCCATAGATATATCTTCCCGAGGAACACTAGGGACAGGCAAAGGCATATATACACCATGAGGATTGAGTCGTGACTTAGCTTTTTGACATGTAGTGCAGCGACCAACAAAACGCTCAACATCCCGTCGCATCTTTGGCCAAAAGAAATGTGTAGCAAGTACGTCCTCCGTCTTCTTCACGCCAAATTGTCCCATTAATCCTCCTCCATGCGCCCCCTGCAACAACAAAAGACGAACAGAGCTAGCTGGAATGCATAGCTTGTTAGCACGAAACACAAATCCATCATTAACGACGAACTTGTTCCATGTTCTCCCTTCTTTACAATTCTGCGATACATCTTTAAATTCAGCATCATGCACATATTGATCTTTGATGGTCTCCAAAACAAATATTTTCAAGTCAAGTTGTGAAAGCATAGTATAACGACGAGACAATGCATCAGCGATAACATTTTCTTTTCCCTTCTTGTGTTTAATAACATAAGGGAAAGTCTCTATGAATTCAGCCCATTTAGCATGTCTACGGTTCAGTTTTGCTTGACTTTTAATGTGCTTCAAAGATTCATGATCAAAATGTATAACAAATTCTTTGGTCCATAAATAATGTTGCCATGTCTCCAAAGTCCGAACAAGAGCATATAATTCCTTATCATAAGTAGAATAATTCAGACCAGGCCCACTCAATTTTTCAGAAAAGTATACAACAGGTTTACCATCTTGTAATAACACACCTCCTAACCCAATTTCACTAGCATCACATTCAAGCTCAAAAGTCTTATTAAAATCAGGAAGTTGGAGTAAAGGAGCATGTGTCAACTTATCTTTCAATATCGTGAATGCTTCTTCCTGTGCAGTACCCCAAATAAAAGGCACATCCTTCTTTGTAAGCTCACTGAGAGGTGCAGCAATGGTGCTGAAATCTCTCACAAAACGCCGATAGAATCCAGCGAGGCCAAGGAAACTCCTCACGTGTGTGACCGTTTTGGGCTGCGGCCAACTCTCAATAGCTTCAGTCTTGGCTTTATCAACCTCAATTCCCTGTGGAGTAACAACATAGCCAAGAAAAGATACTCGGTCGATGGAAAAGGTGCATTTTCCAAGGTTACCAAACAAACGTGCATCACGTAGAGCAATAAAAACAGCACGTAAATGTTCCATATGATCCTCCAAAGATCTGCTAAAAATCAATATATCATCAAAGTAAACTACCACAAATCATCCAATGAAAGCACGTAAAACTTCATTCATTAATCTCATGAAAGTACTAGGTGCATTAGTTAACCCAAAAGGCATGACTAACCACTCATATAATCCAAACTTAGTTTTAAATGCTGTTTTCCATTCATCTCCCAATTTAATACGAATTTTATGGTATTCACTAGGCAAATCAACTTTGGAGAATATTGTAGAGCCACTCAATTCATCAAGCATATCATCGAGCCTAGGAATAGGATGACGATAACGAATAGTAATGTTATTAATGCCTCTACAATCAACACACATACGCGATGTATCATCCTTTTTCGGCACTAGAATAATAGGAACATCACAAGGACTAAGTGATTCGCGTATATGACCTTTGTCGAGTAGCTCCTGTACTTGACGCATAATCTCCTTCGTCTCTTCTGGATTGGTACGGTATGGTGCGCGGTTGGGTAGCGATGCACCGGGAATTATGTCAATCTGATGCTCAATCCCTCGAATAGGTGGTAATCCCGGTGACACGTCTTGTGGAAAAACGTCGGCGAACTCCTGCAAAATGTTAGTGACAGCAGGAGGCAAAGAGGAAGGCACGTCCTCGAATGAAAATAATGCCTCTTTGCACACAAAAGCATAGCAAACAGATTTGCTAAAATCTAGCTCATCAATATCAGATTTGGTGGCAAATAAACATGCACTTTTCAATTTAATTTCAGAAGCAACAGTAGATGGTTTATTATTAGGTTTCATTTGTTGCTCAAATTCTTTTGCCACGATCTGATTTTCTCTCTTATTTTTCTCCTGTTTTGCTTTATTAGCTCTATTAATATCATCTTTCAAAATGGAATCAGGAGTCATAGGAAGCAAAGTAATATTTTTATCCTTATGAACAAGAGTATACTGATTGTTTCTACCATGGTGTACATAATTTTTATCAAATTGCCATGGTCTACCAAGTAATAAGGAACATGCTTGCATAGGTACCACATCAAAATCAACATAATCAGCATATGTAGAGATACTAAAATGCACACGAACAGTACGTGTTACTTTAACCTTGCCGCTGTTGTTGAACCATTGGATGTAGTCAGGATGTGGATGTGGTCTTGTGGTGAGAGATAGCTTCTCCACCATCTCCATGCTAGCCAAGTTGTTGCAACTCCCTCCATCTATGATCACGCGAACAGAACGTTCCTTCACAACTCCCTTTGTATGGAACAAATTATGCCTCTGATTTTGCTCAGCTTGTGTAACCTGCACACTCAAAACACGTTGAGCAACTAAGCATTCGTACCTGTCAGCATCTTCAGGAGCCATGTATTGCGTCTCATGATCAGAATCGTCTCCACCGTATTCTTCACGTGTAATAAGAGCCAAAGTCTCCTCATCATAGTCACTAGCGGTGATGAGGACATGACTACCTAGGATACGACCAAAAATATTGCATACATGTATATTTGTGAGGTGATTTCTAATGCAAATTATGCAACAATTTATTTATGTCATTCAGAACAAAAATACTTCACAGACTTTTGTGCCATGTCTAATTCCAGGTGTATGGGACATTTGTACAATCCACATATGAAGATAAGGGAAAGAGAGAAGTTAAGGTGCTGTTTAAAAAGTTATCTCACGTCACTTTTGGGCCAAGAGAAGATAGAGTCCAAGTCTCTCACGTTCTGCATCCAGATTCGGACTGCACAGACATACCTGACTCAAAACGGCAAGAATTCCTTCATACGGACTCCGAATTGGGTGATTCTTTTTTTTGTTGGAAACTAGATTTCATACACTTTCCAACCCAATTGGATTCACCTTCAAATTCGTCCGGAGCGTTGAGATACCGACGAAACAATCTGATGCTGCAGGAGAATCCGAGTCAAACTACAAGTCCAAAGGTGTTACATCACCTCCACTTGGGCCCATGAGCCTTGTACGACCTAGGGTTAGTTTTAGGCTGCCTTGGGACATCCTTCCACCTCCTTGGCTGTCACCCCTTGCTCCTATATAAGTAGATCCATCTAGTAGCTTTTTCTTTGGGATTTGTTTAGTCAAAAGTTAGCCATTGCAACTTCGTGTACTTCGTTTGTGTCCAACGACCAGACCAAGACCGCTTACGGATCCCCACCTTTATCAATACTTCATATATATTTGCAATATTCAAATTGCTTTATCATATTCTTGTTTGTTCTTCGATTGCATGCAGGAATAGACCTTCGTGGTCAGGCTGATCGTGCTTCTGGCATCGTCAGTAACCCCTGGAGATTGCTTTAGCGATTGCTAAGGCGCAACGTCGTGCACGTTTGTAGTCGGATCGTCAAAGTCGTCTCCACCAAATCGATAGTTATCATCTCATCGAAAGATCGGGCCCCTCGCCTCTATCAAGTGGTATCAGTTTTCAGATTGCTCGGTGAGAATTTCCAGTTATTCCTAGATTAGATTTATTTTCTTACCTATTGTCCAAGGAAAAGCCACACAAAAAGTTAGATCTATTCATCCTTTGTCCTAGCCAGTCCGAGCCTTTGCAATTTTCTTTTCATTGTTTGCATTATTGAATTATCGGTTGCATCGTCGTGTCGAGTTGCTGGTCTTAGTGTCTAGTTCGTTAGAGTTTCGAGTTCTGTTCACATTAGTCACGTCGCCGCTGCATCGTTATCCCTTCCGCTGTCCACCACCTCATCCATCAATTTCCACCTCGTGCTACCCATCGTTCATTGTCACAATCATAGTTGAAGTCGTTCGCATCTTTGCTTGATCCAATCTGCATATTATCTAGTTTGTATTGGAAAGAGGGAGAAAGAAAAAAAAGATAGAAAAAAAAAGTAAAAAAAATAGGAGAGAAAGAAAAAGAAAAAAAGTGTGAGAAAAAAAGAAAAAGAAAAAGAAGAAAAAGAAAGTTGGAGAGAGAGTTGTTGTATTTTCTGCTTGGCAGTTGTTTCTATTATTATCTTTACTGCCGTTGTGATCTTCACTTATATCTTGCTGTTCAGAGCTACTTCGTATCCTTTATTGATGCTAGTTGTGCTACACCGTGACCTCATTAGTGTTCTAGGCTCGCGCCTCTAGTCCGGTCTAGCCTAGGACCAGCACAGTACCGTCGTTGAGCGTTTATTCAACAGTGCATCTCTGAATTGATTATTGCTAATCTTTTGCTACCATATATAGCCAACCCAGCTCCACATATTTCTACACCGTGCATATTTACGTTCACCTGGCAATCGCTTTACTCAATCTTTGGAGTTATTTGACACCGCTGGTTGCCTATCACCACCTGCTGCATGGTAAGAACTTGTAAGATATTGATATTTGCTTTACTGTGAGCTCTTTACCACCACATCCTAGTAGTTCATAGGAACATTATTCTCGAATTTTGTTTCTTGTTTCTACTAATCATGATAGGTACCGGAGACAGAAGTTCTTGGACGACGGATACATCTTCACCATCACGAGAGGTGGGACAACACACACAAGCACATGGTCAGGTTATTTCTTTACCGTCATTTGAGGGTAGATTTAATCCTGCTATTTATCTAGCTTGGGAGCTTGAAGTAGAAAAAGTTTTTATTCACCATCATTTTTTTGAACTTGAGAGAGTACGAGCTGCCACTAGAGTATTTACTGGTTTTGCATCTGTTTGGTGGAGTGTGCATTGTAAGAAAAATATTGATAACCAACCCACAACTTGGAAAGATTTGAAGGCTGTAATGAGAAAACATTTTTTCCCTCCTTACTATCACCGTGTGATAGAGGCAAAGGTGTCCCGTCTTTCGATAAGATGGTGGCTATCGTTTTGGAGGAAGTCGACTTTGACGATCCGACTACGAACGTGCGAGGACGTCGCGCCTTAGCAATCGCTAAACCAACTCCGAGAGGTTGTTGACCACGCCGGAGCACGATCAACCTGACCACGAAGGTCTGTTTCCTGCAGGCAAACGAAGAACAAGCAAGAAACTAAGATTGCAATCTGGATATTGCGAATATAAGAGGAAAGCTTTATTGATCAAGGTGGGGTTCTGTGACGCCTTGGTCTGGTCGTTGAACACAAACGAAGTACGCGAAGTTGCAGCTATGGCGAACTTTTAATCTAAACAAAACCCAAAGTCTAAACGACGCCCTAAGGGCTGTATATATGAGGGAAAGAGGGGGGAATTTCGTGGCCCTTGGTGGAGGGGTCCGAAACCAACCCTAACTCTTGTTTCCCCACACATACGGACTCTAAAAACAGCCTATACTCAAGTATTTCGAAATTACATGGGCCTGGCCCAATAATAAGGTGACGCAGCACCTATAATAGCCTCTGGACAAAATTTATGAAGTGGCATCTTGTATATTTCGTCCAAGGCTTCTCGCACTCATTATGGTGGCTTCAAAGTCCTGAAATCATCAATTGAAACTCCATTCTTGTTCCCCTTGCGCATGCCATCATCTCCATGCTTGATCTTGCTCTAATGTTCATCCTTCTTGTCCAAGCTAGGCCCTTCATTTGTAAGCAAGACAAATGTATCCAATTTAGGCAGCATCATATTCTCATGAACATTAGATTCATTACCAAGAAACGAAGGTACCTGGTAATTTAATTGGCGTGCGCGAGCTCTAGTAATTGGTCATGTATATGTGTCAGTTGGAGCTGTGGGTGTAACCTTGTTAGTGATGTCCTCATCAT
The DNA here is from genome assembly GCA_902687465.1 of Secale cereale. Taxonomy (NCBI): domain Eukaryota; kingdom Viridiplantae; phylum Streptophyta; class Magnoliopsida; order Poales; family Poaceae; genus Secale; species Secale cereale. Next base: position 266,558,673 of record LR738713.1, on the reverse strand, counting down.
CCTCCCCTTCTTGAATTGAAGTCGTCCTCGACGGAAGCTCATCTTCCTCACCCAAGTAAGGCTTCAAATCTGCAATGTTAAATGTGGGACTAACCCCAAAATCTGCAGGCAGCTCAAGTTTATATGTATTATCATTTATTTTCTCTAACACCTTGAAAGGACCATCAGCATGTGGCATTAGCTTTGACTTGCGCAAATTAGGAAACCTATCCTTACACAAATGTAACCAAGCAAGATCTCCAGGTGCAAAGACAACACGTTTTCTACCCTTATCTCCAACAAGTTTATATTTAGCATTCATGCGCTCAATATTTTCCTTAGTTAACTCATGCATTTTTAAGATCAATTCAGCACGTTGTTTAGCATCAAAATTAACCTTCTCCGAAGATGGAAGAGGCAACAAATCAATAGGTGCACGAGGTAGGAAACCATAGACAATTTCAAAAGGGCACATCTTAGTAGTAGAATGCAACGAACGATTATAAGCAAATTCAATATGAGGCAAGCATTCTTCCCACATTTTCTTATTATTCTTCAAAACATCCCTAAGCATAGTAGACAAAGTTCTGTTGACTACTTTAGTTTGTCCATCAGTTTGGGGGTGACAAGTAGTACTAAAAAGCAGTTTAGTCCCCAACTTAGCCCATAAACATCTCCAAAAGTGGCTAAGAAATTTAGTATCACGATCTGAAACAATAGTATTTGGCACACCATGCAAGCGAATAATTTCACGAAAGAACAAATCAGCAACATTAGCAGCATCATCGCTTTTATGACATGGTATAAAGTGTGCCATCTTCGAGAACCTATCCACGACAACAAATATGCTATCCCTCCCCTTCTTTGTTCGAGGTAAACCCAAAACAAAGTCCATAGATATATCTTCCCAAGGAACACTAGGGACAAGCAAAGGCATATATAAACCATGAGGATTGAGTCGTGACTTAGCTTTTTGACATGTAGTGCAGCGAGCAACAAAACGCTCAACATCCCGTCGCATCTTTGGCCAAAAGAAATGTGTAGCAAGTACGTCCTCCGTCTTCTTCACGCCAAAGTGTCCCATTAATCCTCCTCCATGCGCCTCCTGCAACAACAAAAGACGAACAGAGCTAGCTGGAATGCATAGCTTGTTAGCTCGAAACACAAATCCATCACTAACAACGAACTTGTTCCATGTTCTCCCTTCTTTACAATTCTGCAATACATCTTTAAATTCAGCATCATGCACATATTGATCTTTGATGGTCTCCAAACCAAATATTTTAAAGTCAAGTTGTGAAAGCATAGTATAACGACGAGACAATGCATCAGCAATAACATTTTCTTTTCCCTTCTTGTGTTTAATAACATAAGGGAAAGTCTCTATGAATTCAACCCATTTAGCATGTCTACGGTTCAGTTTTGCTTGACTTTTAATGTGCTTTAAAGATTCATGATCAGAATGTACAACAAATTCTTTGGGCCATTAATAATGTTGCCATGTCTCCAAAGTCCGAACAAGAGCATATAATTCCTTATCATAAGTAGAATAATTCAGACTAGGCCCACTATTTTTCAGAAAAATATGCAACAGGTTTACCATCTTGTAATAACACACCTCCTAACCCAATTCCACTAGCATCACATTCAAGCTCAAAAGTCTTATTAAAATCAGGAAGTTGGAGTAAAGGAGCATGTGTCAACTTATCTTTCAATACCGTGAATGCTTCTTCCTGTGCAGTACCCCAAACAAAAGGCACATCCTTCTTTGTAAGCTCATTGAGAGGTGCAGCAATGGTGCTGAAATCTCTCACAAAACGCCAATAGAATCCAGCGAGGCCAAGGAAACTCCTCACGTGTGTGACCGTTTTGGGCTGCGGCCAACTCTCAATAGCTTCAATCTTGGCTTTATCTCAATTCCCTGTGGAGTAACAACATAGCCAAGAAAAGAGACTCGGTCGGTGCAAAAGGTGCACTTTCCAAGGTTACCAAATAAACGTGCATCACGTAGAGCAATAAAAACAGCACGTAAATGTTCCAAATGTTCCTCCAAAGATCTGCTAAAAATCAATATATCATCAAAGTATACTACCACAAATCGTCCAATGAAAGCAGGTAAAACTTCATTCATTAATCTCATGAAAGTACTAGGTGCATTAGTTAACCCAAAAGGCATGACTAACCACTCATATAATCCAAACTTAGTTTTAAATGCTGTTTTCCATTCATCTCCCAATTTCATACGAATTTGATGGTATCCACTACGCAAATCAACTTTGGAGAATATTGTAGAGCCACTCAATTCATCAAGCATATCATCTAGCCTAGGAATAGGATGACGATAACGAATAGTAATATTATTAATAGCTCTACAATCAACACACATACGCGATGTACCATCCTTTTTCGGCACTAGAATAATAGGAACAGCACAAGGACTAAGGGATTCGCGTATATAACCTTTGTCGAGTAGCTCCTGTACTTGACGCATAATCTCCTTTGTCTCTTCTGGATTGGTACGGTATGGTGCGCGGTTGGGTAGCGATGCACCGGGAATTAAGTCAATCTGATGCTCAATTCCTCGAATAGGTGGTAATCCCAGTGGCACGTCTTGTGGAAAGACGTCGGCGAACTCCTGCAAAATGTTAGTGACAGCAGGAGGCAAAGAGGAAGGCACGTCCTCGAATGAAAATAATGCCTCTTTGCACACAAAACCATAGCAAACAGATTTGCTAAAATCTAGCTCATCAATATCAGATTTGGTGGCAAATAAACATGTAGTTTTCAATTTAATTTCAGAAGCAACAGTAGATGGTTTATTATTAGGCTTCATTTGTTGCTCAAATTCTTTTGCCACAATCTGATTTTCACTCTTATTTTTCTCCTGTTTTGCTTTGTTAGCTCTATTAATATCATCTTTCAAAATGGAATCAGGAGTCATAGGAAGCAAAGTAATATTTTTATCCTTATGAACAAGAGTATACTGTTTGTTTCTACCATGGTGTACAGAATTTTTATCAAATTGCCATGGTCTACCAAGTAATAAGGAACATGCTTGCATAGGTACCACATCACAATCAACATAATCAGCATATGTAGAGATACTAAAATGCACACGAACAGTACGTGTTACCTTAACCTTGCCGCTGTTGTTGAACCATTGGATGTAATAAGGATGTGGATGTGGTCTTGTGGTGAGAGATAGCTTCTCCACCATCTCCATGCTAGCCAAGTTGTTGCAACTCCCTCCATCTATGATCACGCGAATAGAACGTTCCTTCACAACTCCCTTTGTATGGAACAAATTATGCCTCTGATTTTGCTCAGCTTGTGTAACCTGCACACTCAAAACACGTTGAGCAACTAAACATTCATACCTGTCAGCATCTTCAGGAGCCATGTATTGCGTCTCATGATCAGAATCGTCTCCATCGTGTTCTTCACGTGTAATAAGAGCCAAAGTTTCCTCATCATAGTCACTAGCGGATTCATATCCACCATCCTCAGTAGCAATCATCACACGCTGAGATTTGCAATCTCTCGCAAAACGTCCTCTTCCCTTACAACGACGACAAATAATATCACTGGTGTGCCCTGTTGATGCCATGGAAGAAGAAGAACTCTGTGCAGGCCCAATAGGTGTGCTCTTGACAGATAATGGTGGTTGTGCCTGCTTCCTT
>LR738713.1:266459444-266554914 GCA_902687465.1 Secale cereale | reverse complement strand
AGCTACCTCGATCCGAGAAGCATACATATGTGCCCAAAGAAAGAGCTCCAAAGCTTTTAAGCAAAAGAGCCAATCCAAGCAAAGAAACAATAACATCATACGCCTTGCATCCAAAGAGATCATACATAGCAACATCGTCTTGTGCTCAAGCATCGGCACATCATACACTCATAGCATACTTGTGATAGTTAGTCGTTACATTTTGCCTCTTATAGGTCGTGCACAAGTGCGTATCCGCCTATTAAGCAATCGGTTAGCGTCTCTCTAGTGTTGTGCAACACGAGCATTTTCCGTGGTTTACCACATTTTCGCTCATCCTTGGTTGCACAACCACATTTATCTATCCGTGCGTGTGTTCCGTGTGCTACCTTTGCTAGTGATCTACTTGTTGCATGAGCAAATTTGTGAACCATTTTCAACATCTTTGAGTCACTTTGACTATTGCATTGAATTTGTGCCACATCCTAACCGAGATCCTCTAAAAGCTTTACTTGTGTAGGTGTGAGAATCGACACGAAGTGATACTGATAGAGGCGAGGGGTCCCGATCTTTCGATGAGATGATAACTATCGATTTGGTGGAGACGACTTTGATGATCCGACTACATTTAAATAGTTAGTGAATGCCTTGGACAATACGTCGTTTTATTTCCTGTTCAGCACTACAAGCAAGACGAAACAAATGGTCCATAGGATAACACTCTTCATGAATTAGTAACTCCTGAATATCACGATTTAATCCTGCCCAAAATCTATCCATAAAATCGTCTTCACTTTCTTGTAAAGAGGAATGCAACAAGGTAGTTTGTAAATCATCATAATATTTCGTTACGGTGTCACTACCTTGTTTTAAATGTAGTGGATAGCTCTGATACCACTTGATAGAGGCGAGGGGCCCGATCTTTCGATGAGAAGATAACTAACGATTTGGTGGAGTCGACTTTGACGATCCGACTACGAACGTGCACGACGTTGCGCCTTAGCAATCGCTAAACCAATCTCCAGGGGTTACTGACGATGCCAGAAGCATGATCAGCCTGACCACGAAGGTCTATTCCTGCATGCAATCGAAGAACAAGCAAGAATATGATAAAGCAATCTGAATATTGCAAATATAGATGAAGAATTGATAAAGGTGGGGATCCGTAAGTGGTCTTTGTCTGGTCGTTGGACACAAACAAAGTACACGAAGTTGCAATGGCTAACTTTTGACTAAACAAATCCCTAAGAAAAAGCTACTAGATGGATCTACTTATATAGGAGTAAGGGGTGGCGGCCAAGGAGGTGGAAGGACGTCCCAAGGCAGCCTAAAACTAACCCTAGGTCGTACAAGGCTCATGGGCCCAAGTGGAGGTGATGTAACACCTTTGGAGTTGTAGTTTGACTCGGATTCTGCTGCAGCGTCAGATTGTTTCGTCGGGATCTCAATGCTCCGGACGAATTTGAAGGTGATTCCAATTGGGTTGGAAAGTGTATGAAATCTAGTTTCCAACAAAAAAAGAATCACCCAATTCGGAGTCCGTATGAAGGAGTTCTTGCCGTTTTGAGTCAGGTATGTCTGTGCAGTCCGAATCTGGATGCAGAACGTGAGAGACTTGGACTCTATCTTCTCTTGGCCCAAAAGTGACGTGAGAGAACTTTTTGAACAGCCCCTAAACTTCTCTTTTTCCCTTATCTTCATATGTGAATTGTACAAATGTCCTATGCACCTGGAATTAGACATGGCACAAAAGTCTGTGAAGTATTTTTGTTCTGGATAACATAAATAAATTGTTGCATAGTTTGCATTAGAAATCACCTCACAAATATACATGTATGCAATATTTTTGGTCGTATCCAAGTTAGTCATGTCCTCATCATCTTGATAGAGGCGAGGGGCCCGATCTTTCGATGAGAAGATAACTAACGATTTGGTGGAGTCGACTTTGACGATCCGACTACGAACGTGCACGACGTTGCGCCTTAGCAATCGCTAAACCAATCTCCAGGGGTTACTGACGATGCCAGAAGCATGATCAGCCTGACCACGAAGGTCTATTCCTGCATGCAATCGAAGAACAAGCAAGAATATGATAAAGCAATCTGAATATTGCAAATATAGATGAAGAATTGATAAAGGTGGGGATCCGTAAGTGGTCTTTGTCTGGTCGTTGGACACAAACAAAGTACACGAAGTTGCAATGGCTAACTTTTGACTAAACAAATCCCTAAGAAAAAGCTACTAGATGGATCTACTTATATAGGAGTAAGGGGTGGCGGCCAAGGAGGTGGAAGGACGTCCCAAGGCAGCCTAAAACTAACCCTAGGTCGTACAAGGCTCATGGGCCCAAGTGGAGGTGATGTAACACCTTTGGACTTGTAGTTTGACTCGGATTCTGCTGCAGCGTCAGATTGTTTCGTCGGGATCTCAATGCTCCGGACGAATTTGAAGGTGATTCCAATTGGGTTGGAAAGTGTATGAAATCTAGTTTCCAACAAAAAAAGAATCACCCAATTCGGAGTCCGTATGAAGGAGTTCTTGCCGTTTTGAGTCAGGTATGTCTGTGCAGTCCGAATCTGGATGCAGAACGTGAGAGACTTGGACTCTATCTTCTCTTGGCCAAAAGTGACGTGAGAGAACTTTTTGAACAGCCCCTAAACTTCTCTTTTTCCCTTATCTTCATATGTGAATTGTACAAATGTCCCATGCACCTGGAATTAGACATGGCACAAAAGTCTGTGAAGTATTTTTTTTCTGGATAACATAAATAAATTGTTGCATAGTTTGCATTAGAAATCACCTCACAAATATACATGTATGCAATATTTTTGGTCGTATCCAAGGTAGTCATGTCCTCATCATCCTCCCTTTTTTGAAAATAAAGCCGTCCTCGGCGTTGCTTAATCTGAAATGTGGGTAAGAAAATAGACAAGGTGTACATGTTGTATATGTATATGTCATCCATTTTTACTTCCCTTAATTTTCGCACATATGACACATGTATAGATGAGTAACTTTCGTAGTTCATAAAATATAACGCCAAAATATTATCACAAGAAGTAGAAGGCATGAAAATATTGCAACTCAATTTGCACATATAAGTGAAGCTCTTAATCGTTACAAAAGATTGGCAATTCTCATCATTAAACCATCCCAACCTTGATGAACCATCACCAAGATTAGAGGTCATATCAAAATGATTAAACATAGGCAAAACTATTTTCACACGTATTTGATCCAAATCTGATTTATTCCCTGATTCAAATGGTTCTTTCGCATCAATAGTTAATTCAATTGGTTCACTCACAATTGTTTGATCGCATGGCAAAGTCAAATCACGAACATATTCCTCTAAAATAGTTGGTGTGATCAAAGTAGTGGATAGCTCATCGCATGGTTCATTTAAATTGACAAGGCATTCACCATTCTCATGTGGAGGTGGAAGATCGGTACCTTTGTCGAGTAGCTCCTGTACTTGACGCATAATCTCCTTCGTCTCTTCTGGATTGGTACGGTATGGTGCGCGGTTGGGTAGCGATGCACCAGGAATTAAGTCAATCTGATGCTCAATCCCTCGAATAGGTGGTAATCCCGGTGGCACGTCTTGTGGAAAGACGTCGGCGAACTCCTGCAAAATGTTAGTGACAGCAGGAGGCAAAGAGGAAGGCACGTCCTCGAATGAAAATAATGCCTCTTTGCATACAACAGCATAGCAAACAGATTTGCTAAAATCTAGCTCATCAATATCAGATTTGGTGGCAAATAAACATGCACTTTTCAATTTAATTTCAGAAGCAACAGTAGATGGTTTATTATTAGGCTTCATTTGTTGCTCAAATTCTTTTGCCACAATCTGATTTTCACTCTTATTTTTCTCCTGTTTTGCTTTATTAGCTCTATTAATATCATCTTTTAAAATGGAATCAGGAGTCATAGGAAGCAAAGTAATATTTTTATCCTTATGAACAAGAGTATACTGATTGTTTCTACCATGGTGTATAGAATTTTTATCAAATTGCCATGGTCTACCAAGTAACAAGGAACATGCTTGCATAGGTACCACATCACAATCAACATAATCAGCATATGTAGAGATACTAAAATGCACACGAACAGTACGTGTTACCTTAACCTTGCCGCTGTTGTTGAACCATTGGATGTAGTAAGGATGTGGATGTGGTCTTGTGGTGAGAGATAGCTTCTCCACCATCTCCATGCTAGCCAAGTTGTTGCAACTCCCTCCATCTATGATCACGCGAACAGAACGTTCCTTCACAACTCCCTTTGTATGGAACAAATTATGCCTCTGATTTTGCTCAGCTTGTGTAACCTGCACACTCAAAACACGTTGAGCAACTAAACATTCATACCTGTCAGCATCTTCAGGAGCCATGTATTGCGTCTCATGATCAGAATCGTCTCCACCGTGTTCTTCACGTGTAATAAGAGCCAAAGTCTCTTCATCATAGTCACTAGCGGATTCATATCCACCATCCTCAGTAGCAATCATCACACGCTGAGATTTGCAATCTCTCGCAAAATGTCCTCTTCCCTTACAACGACGACAAATAATATCACTGGTGTGCCCTGTTGATGCAATGGAAGAAGAAGAACTCTGTGCAGGCCCAATAGGTGTGCTCTTGTCAGATAATGGTGGTTGTGCCTGCTTCCTTGTATCACGGCTGGAGGTAACAGCTGATGGAGGTGTCGGTGCAGTAGAATGTGTGGAAGTAGAGGATGCACGCGGTGTCCATGATGAAGGTCGACCTGCAGAAAAGTTAGTCCGCGCCAATGCATGTCGATCCTGCACTTCACGTTCAGCTTTACAAGCAAGATGGAATAAACGAGTGATATTAGTATAATCCTTATACTCTAGAATGGTCTGAATCTCTTTATTTAATCCACCCATAAAACGGGCAAGCATAGCTTCATTCTCCTCAACAATACCACATCTAATCAGGCCAGTTTGTAATTGCTGATAATATTCTTCTACAGAATTTTTTCCTTGTCTTAAGCGCTGTAGTTTTTTAAGTAATTCACGTTGATAATATGGTGGAACCCAACGAGTACGCATAGCAGTTTTCAAAGCATTCCAAGTAGCTGGAGTAGGATATAATCTACAATGTTCAGACCACCAAACACATGCAAAACTAGTGAAAGCACAAACAGCAGCAGGAACACGTCTCTCCTCGGGATAGTTTAAACATGTAAAACGTTGTTCAGTTTGTAACTCCCAAGGAAGATATATATCAGGAACATATCTACCCTCAAATGGTGGAATATTCAATTTCAGTTTAGGAAGATGGTCATGTACCTCAGGTGGTGGTGCAGCCCTACCGTTGCGATGATATGCATGAGGACGACCTGGTGGTGGTGGTGCTGGTTGTTGCACGTGGTTCTGATTTTGGTCAACCTCATCCTCGTAATGGTCCTCCACCTCTGCAGTAGCAGCAAGAGCTACAGAAACATCAACAGCAGTACCAGAAGCTTGACCAGTCTCAAGGGGAACGCGCTGTGCTCGTCCCACTTGATTCGGAAGGCGACGTTGTTGTTGTTGTTGTTGTTGTTGAGGTGGGACAGCTGCAGCAGCCGGTGGTGGTGGAAAACGCGAAAGCAATTCAGCAAACTTGTTATCCAGCTTTGTTTCAAACGTCTACTCCATTGCATCTATCTTCTCCATGGCCTCGTCCAATGTGTTTAGCACATCTTGCACCTGTACACTCATCATTTCCTGAAACTTATCATGATGCTCCTTGTTCGTCAAGTTCTCCCAGTCAGTCTCATCGACTTGTGATCCTGGCATGGTTAGCAGCAATAGAAACACACAAGAATATGATCCTACAGACTACTAACAAGTGGTGGTGGTGGCGGGTGTCACAAATCCGTCAAGCAAATCTCAAATTCTTACCAGTTCTTACCCAGCAGCAGGTGGTGATCGGCAACCGATGTAGTCAAAACTTCTCAAAGCTTGGATAGAGCGATTACCAGGGAGAGTCAAACGCACGATGTAGATGTATGTGGAGCTGGAAAGGCTTATAATATGGTAGCAAAAAGGGTCAGCAATAATCAATTCAGAGATGCAAAGGTGAATAAACGCTCAACGACGGTACTGTGCTGGTCCTAGGCTAGACCGTACTAGAGACGCGAGCCTAGAACACTAACAAAATCACGGCGCTGCACGTAATCAAGGGAAAAGCACACTCCGATTTTTTTTTCGCCTCTTTTTTTTTGCGCTGCTTTTTTTTTTGCCGAAAATCACTATAATGGCGAGTGTCTCAAAACACTTCCCAAGTCAAACTAAGATGATAGGCACGAAATTTTTTGACGAATTTTTTTTTTCGGAATCAGGGCAGCGACGACGAAAAAGTGCGGTAAAAAAACAGTATGATGGCACGTGTCTGAAAAGACTCAGAAATGCCCAAAAGTAGGATAGGGAAAAAATATTTTCACCTGCCGAATTTTTTTTCCAGAGACCTACGCAGGCAAGGAAACACAAATCCGAAACCTAGATGGATCACGAGAACAAACCTAATATGAAAAGAACTCGGATTGGCGGTGGATATATGGTGGTAGGATATGGCAGCGGTGGTAGGTTATGGCAGCGGTGGTGGTATGTGGTGGCGGTGGTGGGATATGGCAGCAGTGGTGGTATGGCGGCGGCGATGAATATGGTGCGGCGGCGACGTGACAACTTATGACCAGAACTCGAAACTCTAAAAGACTAGACGCTAAGACCAGCAACTTGACACGACGATGCAACCGCAAATTCAACAAAGCAAATACAGAAAAGATTATGCAAAGGCTCAGATTGGTTCGGATGGGATGAACTAACCCTAAATTTTTTTTTGGCTTTTTCGTGGACTGTAGGTATGAAGAACAGACTCGATCTAATTTACGAAAAACTGTAAAATCTCACCGAGCAACCTGGAAATCTGATACCACTTGATAGAGGCGAGGGGTCCCGATCTTTCGATGAGATGATAACTATCGATTTGGTGGAGACGACTTTGATGATCCGACTACAAACGTGCACGACGTTGCGCCTTAGCAATCGCTAAACCAATCTCCAGGGGTTACTGACAATGCCAGAAGCACGATCAGCCTGACCACGAAGGTCTATTCCTGCATGCAATCGAAGAACAAGCAAGAATATGATAAGTCAATCTGAATATTGCAAATATAGATGAAGTATAGATAAAGGTGGGGATCCGTAAGCGGTCTTGGTCTGGTCGTTGGACACAAACGAAGTACACGAAGTTGCAATGGCTAACTTTTGACTAAACAAATCCCTAAGAAAAAGCTACTAGATGGATCTACTTATATAGGAGCAAAGGGTGGCGGCCAAGGACGTGGAAGGACGTCCCAAGGCAGCCTAAAACTAACCCTAGGTCGTACAAGGCTCATGGGCCCAAGTGGAGGTGATGTAACACCTTTGGACTTGTAGTTTGACTCGGATTCTGCTGCAGCGTCAGATTGTTTCGTCGGGATCTCAATGCTCCGGACGAATTTGAAGGTGATTCCAATTGGGTTGGAAAGTGTATGAAATCTAGTTTCCAACAAAAAAAGAATCACCCAATTCGGAGTCCGTATGAAGGAGTTCTTGCCGTTTTGAGTCAGGTATGTCTGTGCAGTCCGAATCTGGATGCAGAACGTGAGAGACTTGGACTCTATCTTCTCTTGGCCCAAAAGTGACGTGAGAGAACTTTTTGAACAGCCCCTAAACTTCTCTTTTTCCCTTATCTTCATATGTGAATTGTACAAATGTCCCATGCACCTGGAATTAGACATGGCACAAAAGTCTGTGAAGTATTTTTGTTCTGGATAACATAAATAAATTGTTGCATAGTTTGCATTAGAAATCACCTCACAAATATACATGTATGCAATATTTTTGGTCGTATCCAAGGTAGTCATGTCCTCATCAGATACCAATAGTACTATTTCCGGGTTACATTGTTGAGTAATCATTGATCCATTTTCAACCTCGGTTAAGGTACATTGATATTGTCTTCTCCTTTCTCCACTCACATACTTGCTTGTGATGATGGATAGGCCAAGTTCATCTTCGAACCCGATCTTCGACGATACTCAAGAAGCGAACAACTACGTCACCAAACTACATCTATTCGGTGTCCAACGAGCTCTACATCAAGAGAGTGAAGCTATGCGAGAGTACATTGGTCAAGTTGCCGAGGACACGCGACAATTCCAACAAAGTACCAAGGAACAAATCGACCTCATCAACACCAACATGTCTACTCAATACAATGAGCTCCGGACATTGATCATCAACCGACGTTCTTCCTCAACATCTTCTCATCGAAGAAGCCGCTCAAGTCGACACACCGACTCAACGCAAGACTCAAGTACACCTACGTCAAACACTCTTCGTCAAGCCGCACGTCAAGCTCGACATGAACATCGGCAACCTCTACATGACAAGAGTTCTCAAGAGTTATTCGACGAGCAAGAAGGTCGACGTCGTCAAAACCAAGCTACACTTGAGCAAGCACAAGAACGGCAACAACTACGCCAACAACAACAAGAGCGAGCTCGTCAATATCAAGAAGAACAAGATGCCGAGGCTAACCGCCAAGCACAACAACGTCGTGAAGCTCAAGCTATGGAGGCGCAACGTGCTCTACAAGATGCACATCGCAATGTGGCAGCCCGCACTCGACACAATCGTCAAGAAGAGGATTTCCTTCGCGATGAAATGCAAGAACGGCGCCATCAAGCAAGAATGCAAGAAGAAGCTCCTCCTCAAGCGCGACATGAGCAACAATACCAACAAGAACATCAACTCCAACAAGAACGTCTACATCCTCAAGAGCAACATGATATGGCAAACTGCCAAAATCGAGAGCGCCTTCCCAATAGGCAAGGAAACAATGACGAGCATCGCTATGGCAAGCTCAAGTTCACCATGCCAAAGTTTTCCGGAAGCATTGATCCCGAAGACTACCTCTCATGGGCATTGAAAGTTGACAAGATCTTTCGCCTTCACAACTTCGATGAAGAGAAGAAGATCGCAATGGCATCACTTGAGTTCCAAGACTATGTTCTCATTTGGTGGGAGCAAGTTATTGAAAGAAGAGAAGCCAAAGGTGAACCTCCTATCACCACTTGGGCTAAAATGAAGGAAGTGATGAGAGCACGCTTTGTGCCTACACACTACAACCGCGACTTGTTCAAGAAGCTACAACTCCTCAAGCAAGGAACCAAGTCCGTTGAAGAGTACTACAAGGAGATGGAGACTGCCATGATAAGAGCAAACATCACGGAAGATGAAGAGCAAACTATGGCGAGATTCTTGAATGGACTCAACTATCCTATCAAGAAGATTGCGGACTTCCAACCATACAACAATCTCCTCGAGCTAGTACACCAAGCAACCAAAGCGGAGCGACAAGTTCAAGAGGACTACAAATACTCCAAGTTCAACTCCAAGAACTACGGCTCCCACAACCAAGCCGCAATGACTTCGGCTACTCCTCCTACCTCTACCAAGCCTTCTACAAACTGGGGAGATAAGCCAAGCTACAAGAATGCGACTACATCGAGTCGTCCACCTTCTACCAACAACTTCAAGCCAAGAGCTTCCTCAACTACAACTACTACCGAAGACAATAACAAGACGAGCTCCATCAAATGCTTCAAGTGCCAAGGACGAGGCCACAAGTCATTTGAGTGCAAGACCGTTCGCACCATGATCATCAACGACGACGGATCTTATGACTCCATGAGCGATGATGAGATGGAAGCACTTGAGCATGTCGCTATGCATCGCCAAGTCAATGAAGAAGAAGACAATCAAGTGTTTTGCGACAATGACTCAAGCCCCAACCTTGTTGTCTCCAAAGTCTTGACACTCCAACATCAACAAGATGACGACCAACGATGTCATATTTTCCATACGAAGGCCGGCATCAATGGACGCTCCGTCAAGGTTATCATCGATGGCGGAAGTTGCCACAACTTAGCAAGTGAAGAGCTATGCGACAAGCTTCATTTGGTCAAGACGAAGCATCCGCATCCCTACAAGGTCCAATGGCTCAACGACGCCGGAATTCTTCGAGTCGAGCACACCGTGCAAGTCTCTTTCAAGATAGGCGCCTACGAGGACACTCTTGAGTGTGATGTGATACACATGTCCGTGTGCCACCTTATTCTTGGACGACCATGGCAATATGCTCGTGGAGTCACACACAATGGACGGACGAATCACTATCATTTCAAGATGAAGGGCAAGGAATTCGTGCTACGACCAATGACTCCACGTCAAGTAGCAGCCGACAAGATTCTACCTACCACCCATCGTGGAAGAATGGTGAGAGAGCGAGCCACCAAAAAGAGAGTGAGAGCCACAAGCCAAATATGAGCGACTCCACGATGAGCGACAAGAAGCAACTAGTGCTATTTGCTACCAAACGTGAGATGAGAGAAGTGTGTGAGAACCCATCGAGCGTCTTCCACCTTGTGCTTCTATGCAAAGGGGAAGCCAAACCTACTAACACTTCACCACCTCCACCTTTTGTGTTGTCTAAATTGTTGCAGGAATTCTTGGACGTCTTTCCGGATGAGCTACCACCGGGTCTACCTCCACTTCGAGGGATAGAGCACCGCATCGACCTAGTACCCGGTGCTCCACTTCCAAACAAGGCTCCTTACCGCGTCAACCCCGAGGAAACGAAGGAGATACAACGGCAAGTGCAAAAACTCATCGACAAGGGTCATGTACGTGAAAGTCTAAGCCCTTGTGCCGTTCCCGTTATTCTCGTGCCTAAGAAAGACGGAACTTTTCGCATGTGTTCCGATTGTCGTCCGATAAATGCTATCACCGTTAGATACCGTCACCCTATTCCTCGCTTAGATGACATGCTTGATGAACTTTGCGGTGCCACCATCTTTTCAAAAATTGATCTTAAAAGTGGTTACTACCAAATTCGCATTCAAGAGGGTGATGAGTGGAAAACTGCTTTCAAAACCAAGTTCGGGTTATACGAGTGGCTTGTCATGCCAATGGGCTTATCGGAAGCACCCGGCACTTTTGTGCGTCTTATGCACTTCGTTCTTAGACCCTACATAGGTGTCTTTGTCGTGGTTTACTTTGATGACATTCTAGTGTTTAGCAAGTCGCTTGAAGAACATGTTGACCATGTCCAACTAGTTTTGCAAGCACTTCGCAAACAACAATTGTATGCTAATATGGAAAAATGCACTTTTGGCGTTGACAAGGTTGTCTTTCTAGGATTTGTCGTTTCTTCTCAAGGTGTTAACGTTGATGAAACTAAAATTGAAGCAATTAAAACTTGGCCTCAACCAAAGAATCTCATGCAAGTGCGTAGTTTCCTTGGCCTAGCCGGTTTCTATCGACGTTTTGTGAAGGACTTTAGCACCATTGCTATGCCTCTACACGCTTTGAGCAAGAAGAACGCACCCTTCATTTGGGGTCCTTCACAAGACACCGCGTTCAATGAGCTTAAGAGCTTGCTCACGCACGCACCACTTCTAGCCCTACCAAACTTTGACAAACCGTTTGAGATTCATTGTGATGCTAGTGGTACCGGCATAGGTGGCGTGCTAATGCAAGAAAAGCGCCCAATTGCGTACTTTAGCGAGAAGCTATCGGGAGCGCAACTTAACTATCCTATCTATGATAAAGAGCTTTATGCCTTGGTGAGAGTTTTACGTGTTTGGGAACACTATCTTAGACCTCATGAATTCATTCTTCATACGGACCATGAGACACTCAAGTATCTCAAAGGTCAAACTAAATTGAACAAGCGTCATGCTAAATGGAGTGAGTTCATTGAGTCTTTTCCCTATGTCATCAAATACATCAAGGGCAAAGAAAATGTTGTGGCGGACGCGCTTTCCCGCAAATGCATGCTTGTAACACAACTTGAGTTGAATGTGATTGGCTTTGAGCATATTAAAGATTTATATGAGCATGATCCTTTCTTTGCAAATGCCTATGCAAAATGCTTGACTCACACTTCTTGGGAGCATTACTACATCAAAGATGGATATCTTATGAGAGCTAACAAACTTTGCATTCCCGAGTCTTCGCTTCGTTTGCTCCTTTTGCAGGAATCGCATGGCGGAGGACTCATGGGACACTTTGGACGAGACAAGACGTTTGCTACACTCTCTAAGAACTATTTTTGGCCCAAGATGCTTCGTGACGTCTCACGCTTCACCAACCGTTGTTCTACATGTCGCAAAGCTAAGTCCAAAGCTCAATCTTATGGTCTTCATATGCCTCTTCCTATTCCATATCACCCATGGGAAGACATAAGCATGGATTTCATACTTGGCTTGCCTAGGACTCAAAATGGCAAAGATTCAGTGCTTGTCGTGGTAGATAGGTTCTCCAAAATGGCTCATTTCATTCCTTGTAACAAGATCGACGATGCTTCACATGTGGCAACTCTCTTTTGCAGGGAGATACTTCGTCTACACGGCGTGCCCAAAACGATCGTCTCCGACCGGGACGTCAAGTTCCTGAGTTACTTTTGGAAAACACTATGTGCCAAGCTCGGAATCAAGCTTCTATTTTCTTCGGCGTACCATCCACAAACGGACGGCCAGACGGAGGTGACGAACCGCACGCTATCCACTCTTCTTCGTGTGTTGATCAAGAGGAACATCCGGGAATGGGAGCATTGCTTACCAATCGCCGAGTTCGCCTACAACCGCGCAAGACACTCCACAACCGGCAAGTCCCCCTTCGAGATCGTCTACGGCTTCAATCCGTTGTCGCCTTTGGACATCCTACCGCTTCCTCTCCAAGAGCGCACGAACATGGACGCAAGTGCAAGGGCAACTTATCTCAAGAAGGTGCACGAAGACACAAGGACGATGATCGAGCGACAAGTCCACCGTCGCGCCACCAAGCTCAACGCTAACAAGGCACCGATGGTGTTCCAACCGGGAGATCTTGTTTGGCTTCACCTTCGCAAGGACCGCTTCCCACTCGAGCGCAAGTCCAAGCTTCTACCTCGCGCCGACGGACCCTTCAAGGTGCTAGCACGCTACAACGACAACGCCTACAAGATCGACATCCCACGGGACAAGTACTCCGTGAGCGATACTTTCAACATCAAGGACCTCTCTCCTTTCCATAGTGATGAAGATTTCGATCCGAGGTCGGATCTTTCCCAAGGGAGGGGAGATGATACGGTGTATCCTAGGGCCATCACCATGGACCCTCCTTCACCCCCTCAAGTGCCTCAAGGACCGATGACGCGTGCTCGTGCTAGAGCTTTTGAGACCGAGGTGACGTCACTCCTAGCCCAACTTCCTTATGAATCTTGCGAGACATGGTTGCTACCTCAAGCGAGTGTGCTTTGTGTGCTCAGGTGTGAAGGAGACCACTTCGGAGAAGAGCTTGAAGATGGACAAGTCCCCAAGGTCATGGACGAGCTGATGCAACAAGAAGACCAGAAAGCAGCTCCAGGACCCGGACATCCGGCCCCCTGGCCCGGACATCCGGCCCCTGGGCATCTCCCTACAGAAGGCCAGCCACAGGGCCCGGACATCCGGCCAGGGCCCGGACATCCGGCCAAGCACGGCCCGGACATCCGGCCTCGGGCCCGGAAATCCGGCGCTCCTGTCCAGAGAGCACCCGAGGCTCGGCTCTTCCCGCCCGGACATCCGGGCCCCCGCCCCGGACATCCGGCGTCCCGTGAAGTCCCGGACATCCGGCCCGCCGCCCGGACGTCCGGCCCCTGAAATGCCTGCGCGCATCCCCCGGGCCGAGGCCCATGTACCCATTCGCCCCGTAGACTATATATACTCCTCTCCTCATTCCGTTTAGGGTTAGCTGTGGTTTAGCTCATTTGACACTTGTGTGGATTTCTCCCACGAGACCGGTGCGCCTCTACGGAGAAGATCCACCTCTGGATTCAAGACCCCTAACGGGAAGATCCCACGGGATTCCAAGACCTCCTCCGGGAGAAGACTATCTGTATCACCGTTGTTGACTTTGGATCATGTACCTCGACCTTGTATCGCGAATCTAGCACTTGTGTGATTGCTTCCGTGTTGATTTGAGTGTTCTCTCTTGTGTTTTCCCCGTCTTCCCCTTGTGTTTTCCCCGTGTTCATCGTGTGCCAACCTCCAAACGTGAAAGATCCGCTGATTAGGGTTCCACCCTGCATCAACAAGCTTCATTTGGTCAAGACGAAGCATCCTCACCCCTACAAGGTCCAATGGCTCAACGACGCCGGAATTCTTCGAGTCGAGCACACCGTGCAAGTCTCTTTCAAGATTGGCGCTTACGAGGACACTCTTGAGTGTGATGTGATACCCATGTCCGTGTGCCACCTTATTCTTGGACGACCATGGCAATATGATCGTGGAGTCACACACAATGGACGGACGAATCACTATCACTTCAAGATGAAGGGCAAGGAATTCGTGCTCCGACCTATGACCCCAAGTCAAGTAGCCGCCGACAAGCTTTTACCTACTACCCATCGTGGAGAGAATGGTGAGAGAGCGAGCCACCAAAAAGAGAGCGAGAGCCACAAGCCAAATATGAGCGACTCCACGATGAGCGACAAGAAGCAACTAGTGCTATTTGCTACCAAACGTGAGATGAGAGAAGTGTGTGAGAACCCATCGAGCGTCTTCCACCTTGTGCTTCTATGCAAAGGGGAAGCCAAACCTACTAACACTTCACCACCTCCACCTTTGGTGTTGTCTAAATTGTTGCAGGACTTCTCGGACGTCTTTCCGGATGAGCTACCACCGGGTCTACCTCCACTTCGAGGGATAGAACACCGCATCGACCTCGTACCCGGTGCTCCACTTCCAAACAAAGCTCCGTACCGCGTCAACCCCGAGGAAACGAAGGAGATACAACGGCAAGTGCAAAATCTCATCGACAAGGGTCATGTACGTGAAAGTCTAAGCCCTTGTGCCGTTCCCGTTATTCTCGTGCCTAAGAAAGACGGAACTTTTCGCATGTGTTCCGATTGCCGCCCGATAAATGCTATCACCGTTAGATATCGTCACCCTATTCCTCGCTTAGACGACATGCTTGATGAACTTTGTGGTGCCACCATCTTTTCAAAAATTGATCTTAAAAGTGGTTACTACCAAATCCGTATTCAAGAGGGTGATGAGTGGAAAACTGCTTTCAAAACCAAGTTTGGGTTATATGAGTGGCTTGTCATGCCAATGGGCTTATCGGAAGCACCCGGCACTTTTGTGCGTCTTATGCACTTTGTTCTTAGACCCTACATAGGTGTCTTTGTTGTGGTTTACTTTGATGACATTCTTGTGTTTAGCAAGTCGCTTGAAGAACATGTTGACCATGTTCAACTAGTTTTGCAAGCACTTCGCAAACAACAATTGTATGCTAATATGGAAAAATGCACTTTTGGCGTTGACAAGGTTGTCTTTCTAGGATTTGTCGTGTCTTCTCAAGGTGTTCACGTTGATGAAACTAAAATTGATGCAATTAAAACTTGGCCTCAACCAAAGAATCTTATGCAAGTGCGTAGTTTCCTTGGTCTAGCCGGTTTCTATCGACGTTTTGTGAAGGACTTTAGCACCATTGCTATGCCCCTACACGCTTTGAGCAAGAAGAACGCACCCTTCATTTGGGGTCCTTCGCAAGACACCGCGTTCAATGAGCTTAAGAGCTTGCTCACGCACGCACCGCTTCTAGCCCTACCAAACTTTGACAAACCTTTTGAGATTCATTGTGATGCTAGTGGTACCGGCATCGGTGGCGTGCTAATGCAAGAAAAGCGCCCAATTGCGTACTTTAGCGAGAAGCTTTCGGGAGCTCAACTTAACTATCCTATCTATGATAAAGAGCTTTATGCCTTGGTGAGAGTTCTACGTGTTTGGGAACACTATCTTCGACCTCATGAATTCATTCTTCATACGGACCATGAGACACTCAAGTATCTCAAAGGTCAAACCAAGTTGAACAAGCGTCATGCTAAATGGAGTGAGTTCATTGAGTCTTTTCCCTATGTCATCAAATACATCAAGGGCAAAGAAAATGTTGTGGCGGACGCGCTTTCCCGCAAATGCATGCTTGTAACACAACTTGAGTTGAATGTGATTGGCTTTGAGCATATTAAAGATTTATATGAGCATGATCCTTTCTTTGCAAATGCCTATGCTAAATGCTTGACTCACACTTCTTGGGAGCATTACTACATCAAAGATGGATATCTTATGAGAGCTAACAAACTTTGCATTCCCGAGTCGTCGCTTCGTTTGCTTCTTTTGCAGGAATCGCATGGAGGAGGACTCATGGGACACTTTGGACGAGACAAAACGTTTGCTACACTCTCTAAGAACTATTTTTGGCCCAAGATGCTTCGTGACGTCTCACGCTTCACCAACCGCTGTTCTACATGCCGCAAAGCTAAGTCCAAAGCTCAATCTTATGGTCTTCATATGCCCCTTCCTATTCCATATCAACCATGGGAAGACATAAGCATGGATTTCATACTTGGCTTGCCTAGGACTCAAAATGGCAAAGATTCCGTGCTTGTCGTGGTAGATAGGTTCTCCAAAATGGCTCATTTCATTCCTTGTAACAAGATCGACGATGCTTCACATGTTGCAACTCTCTTTTGCAGGGAGATACTTCGTCTACACGGCGTGCCCAAAACGATCGTCTCCGACCGGGACGTCAAATTCCTGAGTTACTTTTGGAAAACACTATGTGCCAAGCTCGGAATCAAGCTTCTATTTTCTTCGGCGTACCATCCACAAACGGACGGCCAGACGGAGGTGACGAACCGCACGCTATCCACTCTTCTTCGTGTGTTGATCAAGAGGAACATCCGGGAATGGGAGCATTGCTTACCAATCGCCGAGTTCGCCTACAACCGCGCAAGACACTCCACAACCGGCAAGTCTCCCTTCGAGATCGTCTACGGCTTCAACCCGTTGTCACCTTTGGACATCCTACCGCTTCCCCTCCAAGAGCGCACGAACATGGACGCAAGTGCAAGGGCAACTTATCTCAAGAAGGTGCACGAAGACACAAGGGCGATGATCGAGCGACAAGTCCACCGTCGCGCCACAAAGCTCAACGTCAACAAGGCACCGATGGTGTTCCAACCGGGAGATCTTGTTTGGCTTCACCTTCGCAAGGACCGCTTCCCACTCGAGCGCAAGTCCAAGCTTCTACCTCGCGCCGACGGACCCTTCAAGGTGCTAGCACGCTACAACGACAACGCCTACAAGATCGACATCCCACGAGACAAGTACTCCGTAAGCGATACTTTCAACATCAAGGACCTCTCTCCTTTCCATGGTGATGAAGATTTCGATCCGAGGTCGGATCTTTCCCAAGGGAGGGGAGATGATACGGTGTATCCTAGGGCCATCACCATGGACCCTCCTTCACCCCCTCAAGTGCCTCAAGGACCGATGACACGTGCTCGTGCTAGAGCTTTCGAGACCGAGGTGACGTCACTCCTAGCCCTACTTCCTTATGAATCTTGCGAGACATGGTTGCTACCTCAAGCGAGTGTGCTTTGTGTGCTCAGGTGTGAAGGAGACCACTTCGGAGAAGAGCTTGAAGATGGACGAGTCCCCAAGGCCACGGACGAACTGATGCATCGAGAAGGACAGAAGGAAGCTCCAGGCCCCGGACATCCGGCCCCATGGCCCGGACATCCGGCACCTGGGCCATCATCTACAGAAGACCAGCAGCAACTGAAGCTACAGGGCCCGGACATCCGGCCAGGGCCCGGACATCCGGCCAAGCATGGCCCGGACATCCGGCCCCGGGCCCGGAAATCCGGCGCCTCTGTCCAGAGAGCGCCCGAGACCAGACCGCTCCAGCCCGGACATCCGGCACCTCGCCCCGGACGTCCGGCACCCCTCGAAGACCCGGACATCCGGGCCGCCGCCCGGACATCCGGCCCCTGATCTGCCTGCGTGCAGCCCCTGGGCCGAGGCCCATGTACCCATTCGCCCCGTAGACTATATATACTCCTTTCCTCATTCCGTTTAGGGTTAGCTGTGGTTTTAGCTCATTTGACACTTGTGTGGATTTCTCCCACGAGACCGGTGCGCCTCTACGGAGAAGATCCACCTCTGGATTCAAGACCCCTAACGGGAAGATCCCACGGGATTCCAAGACCTCCTCCGGGAGAAGGCTATCTGTATCACCGTTGTTGACTTTGGATCATGTATCTCGACCTTGTATCGCGAATCTAGCACTTGTGTGATTGCTTCCGTGTTGATTTGAGTGTTCTCTCGTGTGTTTTCCCCATCTCTCTCCGTGTTTTCCCCGTGTTCATCGTGTGCCAACCTCCAAACGTGAAAGATCCGCTGATTAGGGTTCCACCCTACATCAAATGATCTTCCACGACGACGGCACATATGACTCGATGAGCGACGACGAAGTGGACGCCATCAAGCACTTGGCCATCCACCGGCGTATCAATGAAGAAGAAGACCGTCCAGTGTTTTGCGACAATGACTCAAGCCCGAACCTAGTTGTCTCCAAAGTCTTGACACTACAACATCAACAAGATGACGACCAACGATGCCATATTTTCCATACGAAGGCCGCCATCAATGGACGCTCCGTCAAGGTTATCATCGATGGAGGAAGTTGCCACAACTTGGCAAGCGATGAGCTATGCGACAAGCTTCATTTGGTCAAGACGAAGCATCCGCACCCCTACAAGGTCCAGTGGCTCAACGACGCCGGAATTCTTCGAGTCGAGCACACCGTGCAAGTCTCTTTCAAGATCGGCGCCTACGAGGACACTCTCGAGTGTGATGTGATACCCATGTCCGTGTGCCACCTTCTTCTTGGACGACCATGGCAATATGATCGTGGAGTCACACACAATGGACGGACGAATCACTATCACTTCAAGATGAAGGGCAAGGAATTCGTGCTACGACCTATGACTCCAAGTCAAGTTGCCGCCGACAAGCTTCTACCTAAAACCCATCGTGGAGAGAATGGTGAGAGAGCGAGCCACCAAAAAGAGAGTGAGAGCCACCAACCAAATATGAGCGACTCCACGATGAGCTACACGAAGAAACTAGTGCTATTTGTCACCAAAAGTGAGATGAGAGAAGTGTGTGAGAACCCATCGAACGTCGTTCACCTTGTGCTCTTATGCATAGGAGAAGACAAATCTACTAACACTTCACAATCTCTACCTTTTGTGTTGTCACCTTTATTGCAGGAATTCTCGAACGCCTTTACCGATGAGGTACCACCTGATACAGGGTGGAACCCTAATCAGCAGATCTTTCACGAAATGGAGTGGATCCCACGATGAACACGAAGAACACGAGAGGGAACACGAGGGGAAACACGAGAGAATCACTCAAACCAACAAGAACAAGTCACACATGTGCTAGATCCTCGAAACACAAAGAGATACAAGATCCATGATCAACAAGGGACGATACAAAGGGTAACCGGTTCTTCTCCGTGAGGAGGTCTTGATATCCCTGGGGATCTTCTCCGATGAAGGAGGTCCTGAATCCGTAGTGGATCTTCTCCGTGGAGGGGCCGCAGTCACTCACAAGGAGATGTACCACTAGATAGTATCAAATGAGCTATCCCTAAGCTAACCCTCATTAGGAGGAGGTGGAGGAGTATATATAGTCTAGGGCCACGAAGGGGTAAGTGGGAGAGGGATACATGGGCCTCTGGCCCGATAACTGTGCGCAGACAGCAGGTAGCGGACGTCCGACGGCTACCGGACGTCCGGTGGCTCGCGAGGGTCCGGACGTCCGGAAGTCTTCGGACTTCCGCTATTTTCCTTCTGTCGTCGAAGTCACGGACGTCCGGTGGCCTCCGGTCGTCCGGTCGCCTGGGAGTCGCCGGTCGTCCGGTAGATGCCGGACGTCCGGAGCCTGAAGCTTTTCCAGCAGCTTCTCTTGTTCCTTGTACTTCGTGTCCTCGCCGTCTTGTCCAACGCTCCCAGCTGTCCCATGGCCTCCCTCTTGGTTCCTGGTCATGCATAGCACATATATTTGAGGTAGTAGCCATGTCTCACATGTAGAAAGTGGGGGTTCAGAGAGGAGCGAGTGAACCTTGTGTCCAATTGTGTGTGGTTAAGGTCTCGTCGAGTGAACATGGGGATGATCATGGGATACACCGTATCATCTCCCCTCCCTTGGGAAAGATCCGACCTCGGATCAAAAACCTCATCACCATGGAAACGGTAGTCGTGAACGGACTTGTAGTTGGACGAAGTTGAGGTCATGTCGCACTCCAAGTACTCCAAGGTGTCTCCGGTATGTGGTACATGCAAAATGAGCAAACACAAAGTACACTTGGAAATACAATGGTTAGCACACACAAAGTGTCCATCATGTAAGAATGAGTCTGTGTGCACATGAAGCTTAGCAAGATGATAAAGTATAAGATGTAAAGCATTCATGTGATCAAATGCATTTGTGGTGCACACAAAGGTGTTGTGAATGTGATCAATGCAACCATTGTGCAAAATGATGTCATAGTGTGATGGCTTATCAAGAGCATGAACATGGCAATGGATGCTCAATATGTGTATGTTATCATGCAATTGATGTTTGGCAATGTGATCATTATGTATGAATATGCCATCAAGGTAGATCACAACAAATTTGCTAAGAAAATGCACAAGCTCATATATCATGGATGACATGGGAATACAAGATGCAATAAGGCAATCATAATGTGAGTCAATCCATGGGCAAGATGCAAATTTGTTATGGGAATGATATGTCCATTGAGCATGGCATGTGAGCACACAATCAACAAATATGAAGGTTTTGGTGCAATGTGTCAAAGGGGTTTTGACATACCAATGCTCGATGTCGTGGCATGAGTGAAGGTCCGAAGGTGCATCCAATAAGTCCGAGCGCTCCTCATCTTGGAGGTCCATCTCCAATGTAGGTCCTCTCTCCAATAGATGTATCATGTAGACAAGAAGAAGAAGACAACAATGAAAGAATGACCCATCCAATATGTGTATGTGAGGATGGCTCAAAGGGAAGGAGTTCACCTTTCGGAGATTGTCGCGAATGTTGGTGTTGCACATCATGTATGCCTTCGCATGACCAAGTTGTCGCATGACGACACCGCCTTGTGAACCCTTCAAAATGAAAGAACATGGCAAACACTCGGAAAAACAAATGAGGTTAGCGGACTTGCAAAACCTATCATTCGTATGGTAAGATACCCAACAAGTGTAGTCATGATGCTTATCATAAGAAAGGACAAGGTATAGTGGCATGGCATGTAAGCATATGATGCGATAACAACCAAAGGCATTAGGCTCAAACAAGCAAGCATGCATCACAAGAATGGTGTCCAAGTCTCCAAGATCAACAAACATAGCATTGTTGCACTCAATACAAGTGATGAGAGATGCAACTAGTGGAGACAAATGACAATGATCAAGATATATCATGTGAGTGGCATGAACATATATGTCATCAACCCAAGAAAGCAAGTAAGAGTGGAACATGGGTGATGCAATATAGCAAGCAATCGTAGCTATCAAGTCAAACAAGCTAGTAGTGCAAAGATGCAACGTACTAGAGGTAATCATGGCAAGCATGTCATGTGTGCAAATTGTAGGCATGAATAATGCACATGGCATAGCACAAGCATGAAAGCAAGATATGAGCAAAATAGGATCGATGTATTGGCGAGAGGCCATATGTAAATAGCAATAGGGCATCATGACTCTCCCAACACAACAAGCATCAATAGCATGGGGCACAAAGATATCATTGAAATATCTACTAGGATCTCCACCAAGCATGCAAATACACATAGGAGTATCATAATGGTGAATCATGAGTAAATGCAAGCAAAGGTCACAATTGCATGGCAAGGTCATAACAAGAGGCATAACATGCAAAGTGAACACGATAGTATGGGCATAATGTGACAAGTGGCAAATAGCCCATAGCCGTGTGAGAGCCAAGTAGAAGAGATGCGCGTAGTGGTTGCGCGAAGAGAATGGTGGTAAGGAGATTCCACGGAATCCCAAGTCATCATTGCTCTCAAGAGCTCGTTTTGTCAACTCATGGGATTGTGAGGTTGACAAATGTTCATGGGTACCTACACAAAATAAAGACAAAGGAAAAATTGTATGTGCGTGGTATATGTACACATCATCCATCATGATGCGCACGTGCAAGTGTTGGTTAGCACATAATATCCAATGTTCAAATAAATGAGATGCGTGGTATAGAAACATGTCATCCATCATGAGAGGTTTGTTGTTATGTATGGCATAATGGAGACTCAAGTTGTGTGATGCATCATGACAAGTAGGTAGAGCATTGTTATTCATGGAATGCATATGGTGCACACAATCATGGTAATCATGCAAGGTATGGAATGCATCAAGATCTCCTAGGATGTATGAGGAAACTATGGGGGTCTCCTCATGAGCATTATTGGAAAGTTCACATGGAGAATATTGACAACATCCAAAGCAAAGCATATTTGGAACAATGTGTTCATGGCATGGCATAGTTGATGAATTGCGCAAATCATGTAAAGGAAGCATGGCAATATCATCACAAGAGAAACACAGGCCAATGACCATCATCTTGTCATCTATGCCACAAGTGCAAATAGGATTTACTTTAATGGGGCATGCATAGTTACTATGTTGAGATTGAAATGAAACAATATGAGAAATCTCACTCATAGCATATGACAAGTTCAAAGGATTATCAAACCTGATGTGACCAAAAGAATTGTCACATGATATCCTATGGAGCATAGCATCACAACTAGGCAACTCAACATGCTCATCATCATATTCATCATAAATAGGTAAGTCAAGACATGAGGAAGTTGCACTAGCATGAAGCATGGTCATAGGTGAATCAACATCATGCAAGCAATCATTGGTGATATAGTCCACAAGTGGGACGAAAGAAGCACCATCACCTTTGTTACCTTTGGAGCATCGCTCATGTATTGTAGGTGAGGTTGCAACTTGATGGTACCATGTGGGGGGTACATCTTCTTCCACCATGGCCATCGGTTTGTCCATTGGAGGGACGGACTCATCGAGGGTAGGCATGTCCTCTTGTAGGAGACCTAGCACCAAAGAAAACACACTCGGAGTAGAGGTTAAGTCGTTAGAAATCATAGTGGCCTCACATGCCCTATCAACTACCTCACTCACTAAGTGGTGTGGCTCACTCACTCCCTTGTGGATGCTCTCACTCGTATGGTTGGTGGAGTCACTCAAATGGCTCTCAACCTCACATAGGAGAAGTGGCATGCTCTCATGTGTGGGGCTAGTGGTGTGCACACTCATCCTCTCAAGGGAAATGCTCTCAAGCTCACATATGGTGGAGTCACTCGTATCACTCATGTGGTGGTGGCTCTTCTCACATGGGAATTGGGGCATCTCGTCATAAGTGGATGTTGAAGAGGTGTAGGTGCAATAGTCTCCATGCTCAACTTCCTCATCCGTAATGCCTCCAAAGATGAATGCCGTAGGGTGTGGCAAACCATCACGCTCCTCCGAGGTCAAAGAGAAGGTCTCATGCTTGCTCGCGTAGCTTGACCCGGAGTAGTAGTCCAATATGGGCGCCGTCTTCATGGTGTCGAAGAGGTTCATGCTCGTCGCCTTGGTCGAAGGGGATGGCCCTTGATCGACCGTCTTGTCGCCGTCTTGATGTGGGGAGCTTCCGAAGATGGAAGTGTCACCCTCGCTCGTAGGTGCTCGCCTTGTAGTTGGAGATGTCGATGTAGGCGAACTCATGGGAAGTAGGCGAAGATGCCGTACGTCCGAAGGCGAAGATGCCTTGATAGCACTTGGCGAAGATGCCGAAGTGGTGGTTGTAGCCGTAGCTCCATCTTGGGTGTGCTTGTCTCGCGGTCTTCTCTTTTGTTCTTGAAGCTTGGCCTTGGCGTGATGTAGAGCTTCTTCGGACTTGGAGATATGTGTTTGTCGAGCATCTTCATGATGATGATGTCGTTGTCGTGCTTGAGCTCTTGGTAGATGTCGTTCGTCGTCGTCGTGCACAAGATGCTTGGAGGTGACTTGCCCTTCATGACGATGTCGATGGTCGCCATGTCGGTGTGGCCGTGGAAGACTTGCACTTGCATCATGTTTGCGCTCCAAAGACTTGTGACTTGAACGTCGCCGCCGAGAGGATGACGAAGGAGAAGAAGACTTGTAATCGACCACCAAGTGTCGGAGCTCCGCCATTTGTTTGTTGAAGGAGTCGCACATGTCGTCGAAGGAAGCCATTGTCCTTGTCTTGAAGTGTCGTTGTTCGATGGCGATGTTGCCCAAGCACTCTTGCATTTCTCGTTGTAGTCCGATGGTTTTCGCGTGGATGTCCTTGTTCGCGCCGTCGATGTCGAAGACCGGAGATGAAATGCCTTGCCTATCCATCACAAGACGCTAGCAAGTATGAGTGGGAGAAAGAGAAGAACTAGACCAAATGTACATTGACCGATGTTGAAGATGGATCAATGATCACTCAAATGTGGAACAAGGAAATAGCACAATTGGTACCAATTCTTGTCGGTTTCACACACCTACACAAGTAAAGCTTATGGTGGAGCTCGGTGAGGATAGTGGCACAAAAATTTGATGCAAAATGTTAGCAAGACTCAATAATGTTGAAAAAGATTCACAAATTCGCAAGTGAAACAAGAAGACCAATAGCAATATGGGTGGCACACGGAAACACACACACGGATAGATAAGTGGGGTCGTGCAACCAAGGGGTGAGCCAAAATGTGGAATCCACGAAAATGCTCTTGTTGCACAACACTAGAGAGACGCTAGCGCGATTGCACAATAGGCGGATACGAACTTGTGCACAACCTACTATGCAAAATGCAACGACTTCTATCCCAAGTATGCTATATGTATGGTATTCCGGTGGTATGATCCAAAATGATCGAGTATGACAATCTTAATGTAGTATGATGCTATGGTTCTAGCTTAAAAGCTCTTTGCTTATCTTTTCCTTTGTGCTTAAAAGCTTGTTTGGCTCTTTCTCTTTTGAGCTCTTTTCTCATGCAAAACTTCACGAACCAAGATAGCAATTGAGTATATGCGATGACAACCTTGTGTCACAAGAGATGATACCAAGATATGCACCACGGTGATATGGTATGTATGCTATGGGAAGTATGATCACTAATGTGCACAAGTCACGTTGCCGGCAATACTCGAAGGCTAGTCTCGATGGGTAAGTGACGCAAAAATGGGCTAGGGGTTAACAATGCAATTGCAAGGGGAATATACAAAGATGTCGTCGAAGTTACCGTCCGATGATGATGATGATGAGATGCGGTGCTCTTGATGTAGACCCGTTCCTAATTAGCCGAAACACCTTAGGAAACGGAAAAACCACAACTCAAAATCTCAAGGACAAATGTCAAACGGTGGTAGCGGCAATGCCGTGGTGGTTGCGGAAGTGGAATGATGGGCTATACACGATGTCGGAGTTGAAGTCACGGTCCCTAAGTAGCCGAAACACCTTAGGAGACACAAACCACAACTCAAACAAGCTCGAACAAAATTTGGTTAGGTTTGGTTGGCTATGTATAGTGGGCAATGGGTATGCGGAAGTGGTGGTGGTGGTTGATGAAGAAGCAATTGTCCCTAAGTAGCCTAAACACCTTAGGAGACTCAAATCACTACTCAAGCAACCACAAATGGTATGGGAACAAAAATGGTTAGGTTGCGGAAGTCGGTGGTGGTTATGCGGATGATGTGGTGGAGGCCCTAGGCAAAGATGCCAAAATCCACAAAATATTATGGAGTCAAATGAATATGGTTGTATATTTCTGGAATGGGGAATGTCAAGAGCTTCGAAACGAGCTAAAGAACGTCCAAATCGGAGTTCGAATGAATTAGTTATGACCAAAACAAAAATCAGCCGAAGTCAAAATCTGGGGGTACCGGACGTCCGGAAAAGACCGGAAATCCGGTAATTCTTGCTGTATCGGTGGTTCCGGTCGTCCGGTGAGTTCCGGACGTCCGGTGCTTCGTGAGGGTCCGGACGTCCGGTAAAAGGCCGGTCGTCCGGTGGGTCGGGGTCAACGCGAGATTTGAGATCCGGGACGCGATTTTGGGCGGAATTTGATGATTTTGGGGTCAAAATTGATGAGATTTCGTGGATGAAAGATGGGGAAACTTGGGGAAATGCTAGATCCACTTGAAACCAAGCAAATCCATGGATCAAAATCAACAAAACATCAACAAACCAACAGATCACAAAAAATTTTGGGGCTATTTTTGGTGGGGATTTTCGAAATTTAGGAAGAAATCACACAAAAGAAGGGTAAAAAACGGTGGAGGGGGCTCCAAATTCGTGAGAAACCGTGGCTCTTGATACCATATGATACAGGGTGGAACCCTAATCAGCGGATCTTTCACGAAATGGAGGGGATCCCATGATGAACACGAAGAACACGAGAGGGAACACGAGGGAAAACACGAGAGAATCACTCAAACCAACAAGAACAAGTCACACATATGCTAGATCCTCGAAACACAAAGAGATACAAGATCCATGATCAACAAGGGACGATACAAAGGGTAACCGGTTCTTCTCCGTGAGGAGGTCTTGATATCCCTGGGGATCTTCTCCGATGAAGGAGGTCCTGAATCCGTAGTGGATCTTCTCCGTGGAGGGGCCGCAGTCACTCACAAGGAGATGAACCACTAGATAGTATCAAATGAGCTAAACCTAAGCTAACCCTCAAATGGAGGAGGGGGAGGAGTATATATAGTCTAGGTCCACGAAGGGGTAAGTGGGAGAGGGATACATGGGCCTCAGGCCCGTCTCTGCGCGCAGGCAGGCGCCGGATGTCCGGGCCGAGGGCCGGATGTCCGGCGGCTCGCGAGGAGCCGGATGTCCGGGCCTCTGGCCGGATGTCCGGGCTGAGCGTGGCCGGCTTCGGTTGTCTTCTGTGATGAGGGGCCGGATTTCCGGCGAAGGGGCCGGATGTCCGGGGCTTCCAGTGGAGCCGGATGTCCGAGCCATGGGGCCGGATGTCCGGGCTTGCGGTGCTCGCTTCTGTGAAGGGGCGCCGGATGTCCGGGCTTGGGGGCCGGATGTCCGGGGCCTGTAGATGCTGGCTTTTCTTCCTTCTCTTCCGCGCGCACTTGGCCTTGGTCCTTGGGTTCTCCACGGTCTCCTTGGGTGTTCCTGAACATGCATAGCACATATATTTGAGGTAGTAGGCATGTCTCACATGTAGAAAGTGGAGGTTCAGAGAGGAGCGAGTGAACCTTGTGTCCAATTGTGTGTAGTTGAGGTCTCGTCGAGTGAACATGGGGATGATCATGGGATACTCCGTATCAGCATGTAAGCATATGAATTGAGCACAATCAAGGTCATCATGGAAGCAAGCATGTAAATGTGAGGTAGAGATGCACATATGTGTGACAAGAGAGTAAGCATCTACCTCAAAGTCGTAGCAAGCATGCATAAAGCACTCAATGAAAGGTCTATGGTAGGCATAGGAATCATTCACAACACCCACTAAAATGAAGTGTCTAAACACATGAGTCAAATGCAAGACAATCCAAGCATAACGTGCATAGGGTGTAGTGAAAATCGAGTGGCACTCAACACAATAGAAATAGCAATTGTTCATCATGTGTGAGGCAAACAAGTCAATCATGTGACAAGCAATGTGGCATGGCATATGTGAAGAGATGATATTGTTGCAACCAAGCATATGATAGGAGCACGTAATCCACAAGTCGGATGCAACACACAAGGCATATATATCATGAAGCATGGCAAAGTGACAATGACAAGTTGAAGCGAGATCTCTAACATGTGTGCAATCAAGGGGTCCAAGATGACAAATAAGTATCATGGTGCAAGCAACACAAGTAGTGTGATCCACAATATCCATGCTCATGGTTTTGGGTGTCTCGAATGAGAAGGATATCACCTTGAAAGTGTGTCCTAGTGCGTCCTTCACAATGCCGAAGCACAAGCAAGTGAGATGTAGAAGCGTCGTGAACAAAGGTGGTTCGCTCTCAAGAGCTCGAATGGTCAACTCACGTGAAGTGGAAGTCGACACGAAGTCCAAGTATCCTACACATGCACAGCACAAAACAAAGAATGTATGCGCATGGTAGATAAACACATCATCCATCATGATGGTTCTCTTCTCTTGCACATAACCATTAGGAGCAAAAGTGCATGAATAAGATGATGCAACAATGGCTATATTCATGGCACTAGGCATATGGTGCAAAGAGGTAAGACAAGCATGCTTCACAAGAATGATGTCAAAATCTCCAAATAAATGAGAGAATGCTATGGGGGCAATCTCATTGGCAAGACTAAAACAAGCAATATCAATCATGTGCAAAGCATGGCAATGGTTGTCATCAACCGCATGAAAGGAGCAAGTATGAATCATGGGTGATGCATTACATGAAGCAAGCATGGTGATCAAGTTGTGCAAACTAGTGGAGCGAAGATGCAACACACTAGGAGAAGGCATGGCAATCATGTCATGTGAGCAAATAGTGGATATAGGCAATGCACATGACATATCGCAAGCACGATCACAAATCAAGGTCAAAGCATCATAATAGGCATGGTGTGCAAAGGAATCATGGCAATAACAAGCAATATCTCCACCAAGCTTGCAAATACACTTCCAAGTATGAGAATGAATCATCAAGTGTAATGCAAAGCATGGGTCACGAATGCATGGCAAAGGCTTATAAATGAGCATATCATGCAAAGTGAACATGGCAAGGTGGGCATAAGAGATATAATGGACAATAACCCATAACCATGTGAGTGCCATGTAGAAGAGATGCGCGAAGTCTTTGCGCGAAGGGAGCGGTTGGATGGATAATCCATGGACTCCCAAGTCGCCGTTGCTCTCTAGAGCTCGTTTCGTCAACTCGTGCTCTTGCGAGGTTGACGAGTAAGTATGGGTACCTACACAAAAGAGACACAAACCAAAGAAATTGTGCGCGTGGTAAATGTACACATCATCCATCATGATGTGTATGTGCATGTGTGAGTTAGCACAAGATAAGCAATGCTCAAAGAAATTTGAGGCACGATAGAGAAATATGTCATCCATCATGAAAGAATAGTTGTCATGTATAGCACGATGGGGACATAAATTAGAGCAAGTATGTGGCACAACAATAGCATTTGCATTCATGGGGAGCATATTGTGCACACAAGTATGGGGATCATGCAATGAATGGGATGGGTAAAAATCTCCTAAAATGTATGAGGAAACTATGGGGGTCTCCTCATAAGAAATATCGGAAGCATAATATGGAGAAGTGGAACAATCTCCTAAACAATGCATATCCGAAGCTAGGTGATCATGGCATGGCATATGAGATAAATGATGCAAAGGTAGCATGTCAATATCATCACAAGAAAGACAAATGCCAATAACCATGGGCTTGTCATCTATGCCATAAGTGCAAATTGGATTAATCTTAATGGCATATGCATAGTTACTACGATGAGATTGCAAATATGACATATTGTTGATCTCATGCATAGCATATGACAAGTCAAGTGGATTGTCAAACATGATGTGACCGAGAGAATTATCACAAGAAATCCTATGCAACATGGCATCACAACTAATAGACTCCACATGGCAATCATCAAACTCATCATAAATGGGTAAATCATTGCATGGGGAAATCATACTAGCACGAAGCATGGCAATAGGTGGATCAACATCATGCAAGCAATCAATGTTAACATAGTCCACTAGTGGGACGAGTTCATCACCTTCACCTTTGTTACCTTTTTCATTCCACTCATGTGGTGTAGGTGAGGTGGGAAAGACCAAATGGTGGTCATCATCTTCATCTTGATGGAACCATGCGGGGGGATCATCATATTCCACCATGGCCATCGTCTTGTCCGTAGGAAGGACGAAGTGGTCGCGAATCGGCGCATCATCATAAATGGGACCTAGCACCGAATGAGAAGACACAATAGAGGTAGAGGTCAAGTCGTTAGTGTTGAAAGTTGATACGGTGTATCCTAGGGCCATCACCATGGACCCTTCATCGCCTCACCAAGTGCCCAAAGGACCCATGACTAGAGCACGTGCAAGAGCTTTTGAGACCGAGGTGACCTCGCTCCTCTCTTTACATCTTTCGGATTCACTTGAGGTACGGCCTCTACCTTCATCAGAGACTCTATGCATACTCAGGTACTTGGACGAAGGCCGCGGGACAGCTCTACATGATGCTCAAGAGGACAGGACCGACAAGTGCTCGAGACAAGAAGAAGGAATGCTGAAGATGCTACAGGCACCGGACGTCCGGCCTGCACCGGACGACCGGCGACTCCCAGGCACCGGACGACCGGAAGACACCGGACGTCCGGCCTCCCCCAGACGACCGGACGACCGGAAGCCACCGGACGTCCGTGACAACGACTACAGAAGCTAAATAGCGGAAATCCGAGGATTACCGGACGTCCGGTCCCTCCGGAACCACCGGACGTCCGGTAACCTCCGGACGTCCGCTACGACGGCGACCGCGTGTGTAATATAAATACTGTGGACCTCTTTCCTTTAGACTCAGCTGTGGTTTAGCTCATTTGATACTTGTGTGGATTTCTCCCACGAGACGGTGCGCCTCTACGGAGAAGATCCACTACGGATTCAGGACCTCCTTCAACGGAGAAGATCCCACGGGATTCCAAGACCTCCTCACGGAGAAGACTATCTGTATCACCGTTGTTGACTTTGGATCATGGATCTCAACCTTGTATCGCGAATCTAGCATTTGTGTGATTGCTTTCGTGTTGATTGAGTGTTTTCCTCTTGTGTTTCCCCCATCTTTCCCTTGTGATTCCCCGTGTTCATCGTGTGCCAACCTCCAAACGTGAAAGATCCGCTGATTAGGGTTCCACCCTGTATCACTTTCCCTTTGTTGTTCATGTACCGTGTGATCTTGTGTGTTTGATTGTCTAGTGGATGTGTGATTGGACTTGTTCTTGTGTGTTTCCTCTCGTGTTTTCCCCCGTTTCCCTTTGTGTTCTTCGTGTTCATCGTGGGATCCCCTCCATTTCGTGAAAGATCTGCTGATTAGGGTTCCACCCTGTATCAGCGAGGAGGAGTGCAAGCGCCAAGGATCACCTACACCATCTGCGAGGGAAGCTTGGAAGAGAAGACGGAAGAAGACGGAGCTGCTGATACTACAGCGGCCGGACATCCGGGCCAAAGGCCGGACATCCGGCGCTTCAGCAACGGCCGGACATCCGGCACTCCTCCCGGAAATCCGGGCCCTCCTTCACAGAAGCTGGACCGAGCCAGCCCGGACATCCGGCCGTAACCCCGGACATCCGGCTCGCCCCGAAGCCCCGGACATCCGGCTGCCAGCCCGGACATCCGGCCGTGCCTGCGTGCATGTATCCGGGCCGATGCCCATGTACCCGTTTCGCCCCTCACTTACCCCTTCATGACCCTAGACTATATATACTCCTCCACCTCCACCATTTTAGGGTTAGCAATGGTTTAGCTCATATGAGAGATAGAGCTTTGCTCATCCATCCCGGATCTACTCCACGAGAGAGACCGCGGCCCCTCTACGGAGAAGATCCACCTTGGATTCAAGACCCCTAGCGGGAAGATCCTTCACGGATTCAAGACCTCCTCTTGGAGATGAACTTTACCTTGTATCTTTCCCTTTGTTGTTCATGTACCGTGTGATCTTGTGTGTTTGATTGTCTAGTGGATGTGTGATTGGACTTGTTCTTGTGTGTTTCCTCTCGTGTTTTCCCCCGTTTCCCTTTGTGTTCTTCGTGTTCATCGTGGGATCCCCTCCATTTCGTGAAAGATCTGCTGATTAGGGTTCCACCCTGTATCAGATTCAGACCATTCTAGAGTATAAGGATTATACTACTATCACTCGTTTATTCCATCTTGCTTGTAAAGCTGAACGTGAAGTGCAGGATCGACAGGCATTGGCGCGGACTAACTTTTCTGCAGGACGACCTTCATCATGGACACCGCGTGCATCCTCTACTTCCTCACATTCTACTGCACCGACACCTCCATCAGCTGTTACCTCCAGCCATGATACAAGGAAGCAGGCACAACCACCATTATCTGCCAAGAGCACACCTATTGGGCCTGCACAGAGTTCTTCTTCTTCCATGGCATCAACAGGGCACACCAGTGATGTTATTTGTCGTCGTTGTAAGGGAAGAGGACATTTTGCGAGAGATTGCAAATCTCAGCGTGTGATGATTGCTACTGAGGATGGTGGATATGAATCCGCTAGTGACTATGATGAGGAGACTTTGGCTCTTATTACACGTGAAGAACACGGCGGAGACGATTCTAATCATGAGACGCAATACATGGCTCCTGAAGATGCTGACAGGTATGAATGTTTAGTTGCTCAACGTGTTTTGAGTGTGCAGGTTACACAAGCTGAGCAAAATCAGAGGCATAATTTGTTCCATACAAAGGGAGTTGTGAAGGAACGTTCTGTTCGCGTGATCATAGATGGAGGGAGTTGCAACAACTTGGCTAGCATGGATGATACGGTGTATCCTAGGGCCATCACCATGGACCCTCCTTCACCCCCTCAAGTGCCTCAAGGACCGATGACACGTGCTCGTGCTAGAGCTTTCGAGACCGAGGTGACGTCACTCCTAGCCCAACTTCCTTATGAATCTTACGAGACATGGTTGCTACCTCAAGCGAGTGTGCTTTGTGTGCTCAGGTGTGAAGGAGACCGCTTCGGAGAAGAGCGTGAAGGTGAACAAGTCCCCAAGGCCACGGACGAACTGATGCATCGAGAAGGGCAGAAGGGAGCTCCAGGCCCCGGACATCCGGCTCCATGGCCCGGACATCCGGCACCTGGGCCTTCAACTACAGAAGGCCAGCAGCAACTGGAGCTACAGGGCCCGGACATCCGGCCAGGGCCCGGACATCCGGCCAAGCATGGCCCGGACATCCGGCCCCGGGCCCGGAAATCCGGCGCCTTTGTCCAGAGAGCGCCCGAAACCTGACCGCTCAAGCCCGGACATCCGGCTCCTCGCCCCGGACGTCCGGCTCCCCTCGAAGACCCGGACATCCGGGCCGCCGCCCGGACATCCGGCCCCTGATCTGCCTGCGTGCAGCCCCCGGGGCCAAGGCCCATGTACCCGTTCGCCCCGAAGACTATATATACTCATCTCCTCATTCCGTTTAGGGTTAGCTGTGGTTTTAGCTCATTTGACACTTGTGTGGATTTCTCCCACGAGACCGGTGCGCCTCTACGGAGAAGATCCACCTCTGGATTCAAGACCCCTAACGGGAAGATCCCACGGGATTCCAAGACCTCCTCCGGGAGAAGACTATCTGTATCACCGTTGTTGACTTTGGATCATGTACCTCGACCTTGTATCGCGAATCTAGCACTTGTGTGATTGCTTCCGTGTTGATTTGAGTGTTCTCTCTTGTGTTTTACCCATCTTTCTCCGTGTTTTCCCCGTGTTCATCGTGTGCCAACCTCCAAACGTGAAAGATCCGCTGATTAGGGTTCCACCCTGTATCACCACGCCTTGGAGGCGAACGACATGGTGACGAGCAAGGATGATGCTTCCATCTTTGGAGGCGAGAGTGATGATGTGCCATCTTCGGCCTTCATCCACGACGACAATGAGGAGATGGTTGAGCATGGGATTTTCCCTTCGACCACGGCGACGTATGATGACTTGAGTGACTTGTGCCACCATATTGAGAGTGAGAGTGAGTTCACCACTAGCCCCATATATGATGAGCTGCCCCAATTCCCATGTGAGGAGAGCCACAACCCCCACCACTTGAGTGAGATGAGTGACTCCACCATATGTGAGCTTGAGTGCACCTACCCTGAGGGAGTGAGTGAGCCACCACATAGAGAGAGTGAGATAGTTGATAGGTCATGTGAGGCCACTTTCAACACTAACGACTTGACCTCTACCTCTATTGTGTCTTCTCATTCGGTGCTAGGTCCCACATTTGATGACGCGCCGATCCTCGACGACTTCGTCCTTCCATTGGACAAGACGATGGCCATGGTGGAATATGATGCACCCCCCACATGGTTCCATCAAGTTGATGATGATGACCACCATTTGGTCTTTCCCACCTCACCTACACCACATGAGTGGAATGAAAAAGGTAACAAAGGTGAAGGTGATGCTCTCGTCCCACTAGTGGACTATGTTGACATTGATTGCTTGCATGATGTTGATCCACCTATTGCCATGCTTCATGCTAGTATGATTGCCCCATGCGATGATTTACCCATTTATGATGAGTTTGATGATTGCCATGTGGAGTCTATTAGTTGTGATGCCACGTTGCATAGGATTTCATGTGATAACTCTCTCGGTCACATCATGTTTGACAATCCTCTTGACTTGTCATATGCTATGCATGAGATCTATAGTATGTCCTATTTGCAATCTCTTCGTAGTAACTATGCTTATGCCATTAAGATAAACCCAATTTGCACATATGGCATAGATGACAAGCCCATGGTTATTGGCATTTGTTTTTCTTGTGATGATATTGACATGCTTCATTTGCATCATATCCATCATATGCCATGCCATGAACACCTAGCTTCCGATATGCATTGTTTTGGATGTTGTCCTTTTTCTCCAAATGATGTTTTCAATATTGCTCATGAGGAGACCCCCATAGTTTCCTCATACATTTTAGGAGATTTTGGTCCATCCTATCCTTTGCATGATCCCCATACTTGTATGCTCAATTTGCATCCAATCATGCTATACACAATAACTATTCATTCATGATGGATGACATGTTCTTATACCATGCATCAAATTTCTTTGAGCAATGCTTATCTTGTGCTAACTCATACGTGCACATACACATCATGATGGATGATGTGTACATTTACTACGCGCACAATTTCTTTGGTTTGTGTCTCTTTTGTGTAGGTACCCATCCATATTCGTCAACTTCACAAACGCACGAGTTGACGAAAAGAGCTCTAGAGAGCAACGATGACTTGGGATATCGTGGATAGTCTTTCCCACCGCTCCTTTTGCGCAAACACTTCGCGCATTCCTTCTACATGGCACTCACATGGTTATGGGTTATTGTCCATTATATCTCTTATGCCCACCTTGCCATGTTCACTTTGCATGATATGCTCATTTATATGCCTTTGCCATGCATTCGTGACCCATGCTTTGCATTACACTTGATGATTCATTCTCATACTTGGAAGTGTATTTGCAAGCTTGGTGGAGATATTGCTTGTTATTGCCATGATTCCTTTGCACACCATGCCTATTATGATGCTTTGACCTTGATTTGTGATCGTGCTTGCGATATGTCATGTGCATTGCCTATATCCACTATTTGCTCACATGACATGATTGCCATGCCTTCTCCTAGTGTGTTGCATCTTCGCTCCACTAGTTTGCACAACTTGATCACCATGCTTGCTTCATGTAATGCATCACCCATGATTCATACTTGCTCCTTTCATGCGGTTGATGACAACCATTGCCATGCTTTGCACATGATTGATATTGCTTGTTTTAGTCTTGCCAATGAGATTGCCCCCATAGCATTCTCTCATTTATTGGAAATTTTGAC
The DNA here is from genome assembly GCA_902687465.1 of Secale cereale. Lineage (NCBI taxonomy): Eukaryota > Viridiplantae > Streptophyta > Magnoliopsida > Poales > Poaceae > Secale > Secale cereale. The sequence continues at coordinate 266,519,345 of LR738713.1, read as the reverse complement.
ATCATTCTTGTGAAGCATGCTTGTATTACCTCTTTGCACCATATGCCTAGTGCCATGAATATAGCCATTGTTGCATCATCTTATTCATGCACTTTTGCTCCTAATGGTTATGTGCAAGAGAAGAGAACCATCATGATGGATGATGTGTTTATCTACCATGCGCATACGTTCTTCCTTTTGTTGTGTGCATGTGTAGGATACTTGGACTATGTGTCGACTTCCACTTCACGTGAGTTGACCATTCGAGCTCTTGAGAGCGAACCACTTTCTACCACGACGCTTCGACATCACACTTGCTTGTGCTTCGGCATTGTTGAGGATGCACAAGGACACGTTTTCAAGGTGATATCCTTCTCTTTCGAGAACCCAAAAACCATGAGCATGACTATTGTGGATCATACTACATGTGTTGCTTGCACCATGAGACTTATTTCGCGCACATGTTAGTGATATTGCTTTCTTTCACGATAGCCAAATTGCCATGCCTCATGTTATATATGCCTTGTGTGTTGCATCCAATTCTTGGATTACTTGTCCCTATCATATGCTTGGTTGCAACAATGTCATCTCTTCACATATGCCATGTCCCATTGCTTTTCACATGATTGACTTGATGGCCTCACACATGTTGAACAATTGCTCTTTCTATTGTGTTGAGTGCCATACTATCCTCACTACACCCTATGCACATTATGCTTGGATTGTCTTGCACGTGACCCATGTGTTTAGACACTTCATTTTACATGGTGTTGTGAATGATTCTTATGCCTACCATAGACCTTTCATGGAGCGCTTTATGCATGCTTGCTATGACCATGAGGTAGATGCTTATTCTCTTGACACACATATGTGCATCTCTACCTCACATTTACATGCTTGTTTCCATGATGACCTTGATTGTGCTCAATTGATGTGCTTAAATGCCATGCCACAAACCTTTGTCACACCCTATGCTATGCTTGATGACAACACTTGTTGGGTAAATCACCTCTTGAATGTTTGGTTTTGCACTAACGCTAACCACATTTGTTTTTCCAAGTGTTTGTTGTCTTTGCTCCTTTTGAAGGAATCACTAGACGGAGAGACATTGGAGAGTGCCTGATACAGGGCGGAACCCTAATCAGCGGATCTTTCACGTTTGGAGGTTGGCACACGATGAACACGGGGAAAACACGGAGAAAGATGGGGAAAACACAAGAGAGAACACTCAAATCAACACGGAAGCAATCACACAAGTGCTAGATTCGCGATACAAGGTAGAGATACATGATCCACAGTCAACACCGGTGATACAAAGATAGTCTTCTCCCGGAGGAGGTCTTGGAATCCCGTGGGATCTTCCCGTTAGGGGTCTTGAATCCAGAGGTGGATCTTCTCCGTAGAGGCGCACCGGTCTCGTGGGAGAAATCCACACAAGTGTCAAAGGAGCTAAACCACAGCTAACCCTAACCGGAATGAGGAGAGGAGTATATATAGTCTACGGGGCGAATGGGTACATGGGCCTCGGCCCGGGGGATGCGCGCAGGCATTTCAGGGGCCGGACGTCCGGGCGGCGGGCCGGATGTCCGGGACTTCACGGGGCGCCGGATGTCCGGGGCGGGGGCCCGGATGTCCGGGCGGGAAGAGCTGAGCCTCGGGTGCTCTCTGGACAGGAGCGCCGGATTTCCGGGCCCGAGGCCGGATGTCCGGGCCGTGCTTGGCCGGATGTCCGGGCCCTGGCCGGATGTCCGGGCCCTGTGGCTGGCCTTCTGTAGAGAGATGCCCAGGGGCCGGATGTCCGGGCCAGGGGGCCGGATGTCCGGGTCCTGGAGCTGCTTTCTGGTCTTCTTGTTGCATCAGCTCGTCCATGACCTTGGGGACTTGTCCATCTTCAAGCTCTTCTCCGAAGTGGTCTCCTTCACACCTGAGCACACAAAGCACACTCGCTTGAGGTAGCAACCATGTCTCGCAAGATTCATAAGGAAGTAGGGCTGGGAGTGACGTCACCTCGGTCTCGAAAGCTCTAGTACGGGCACGTGTCATCGGTCCTTGAGGCACTTGAGGGGGTGAAGGAGGGTCCATGGGGATGGCCCTAGGATACACCGTATCACCTAGGACCAGCACAGTACCGTCGTTGAGCGTTTATTCACCTTTGCATCTCTGAATTGATTATTGCTGACCTTTTTTTTGCTACCATATTATAAGCCTTCCCAGCTCCACATACATCTACATCGTGTGTTTGACTCTCCCTGGTAATCGCTATATCCAAGCTTTGAGAGTTTTGACTACATCGGTTGCCGATCACCACCTGCTGCTGGGTAAGAACTGGTAAGAATTTGAGATTTGCTTGACGGATTTGTGACACCCGCCACCACCACCACTTGTTAGTAGTCTGTAGGATCATATTCTTGTGTGTTTCTATTGCTGCTAACCATGCCAGGATCACAAGTCGACGAGACTGACTGGGAGAACTTGACGAACAAGGAGCTTCATGATAAGTTTCAGGAAATGATGAGTGTACAGGTGCAAGATGTGCTAAACACATTGGACGAGGCCATGGAGAAGATAGATGGCATGGAGAAGACGTTTGAAACAAAGCTGGATAACAAGTTTGCTGAATTGCTTGCGCGTTTGCCACCAGCACCGGCTGCTGCAGCTGTCCCACCTCTTCAACAACAACAACAACAACAACAACGCCGACTTCCGAATCAAGTGGGACGAGCACAGCGCGTTCCCCTTGAGACTGGTCAAGCTTCTGTTGCTGTTGTTGATGTTTCTGTAGCTCCTGCTGCTACTGCAGAGGTGGAGGACCATTACGAGGATGAGGTTGACCAAAATCAGAACTACGTGCAACAACCAGCACCACCACCACTAGGTCGTCCTCATGCATATCATCGCAACGGTAGGGCTGCACCACCACCTGAGGTACATGACCATCTTCCTAAACTGAAATTGAATATTCCACCATTTGAGGGTAGATATGTTCCTGATATATATCTTACTTGGGAGTTACAAACTGAACAACGTTTTACTTGTTTAAACTATCCCGAGGAGAGACGTGTCCCTGCTGCTGTTTGTGCTTTCACTGGTTTTGCATGTGTTTGGTGGTCTGAACATTGTAGATTATATCCTATTCCAGCTACTTGGACTGCTTTGAAAACTGCTATGCGTACTCGTTGGGTTCCACCATATTATCAACGTGAATTACTTCAAAAACTGCAGCGCTTAAGACAAGGAAAAAATTCTGTAGAAGAATATTATCAGCAATTACAAACTGGCCTGATTAGATGTGGTATTGTTGAGGAGAATGAAGCTATGCTTGCACGTTTTATGGGTGGATTAAATAGAGAGATTCAGACCATTCTAGAGTATAAGGATTATACTACTATCACTCGTTTATTCCATCTTGCTTGTAAAGCTGAACGTGAAGTGCAGGATCGACAGGCATTGGCGCGGACTAACTTTTCTGCAGGACGACCTTCATCATGGACACCGCGTGCATCCTCTACTTCCTCACATTCTACTGCACCGACACCTCCATCAGCTGTTACCTCCAGCCATGATACAAGTAAGCAGGCACAACCACCATTATCTGCCAAGAGCACACCTATTGGGCCTGCACAGAGTTCTTCTTCTTCCATGGCATCAACAGGGCACACCAGTGATATTATTTGTCGTCGTTGTAAGGGAAGAGGACATTTTGCGAGAGATTGCAAATCTCAGCGTGTGATGATTGCTACTGAGGATGGTGGATATGAATCCGCTAGTGACTATGATGAGGAGACTTTGGCTCTTATTACACGTGAAGAACACGGCGGAGACGATTCTGATCATGAGACGCAATACATGGCTCCTGAAGATGCTGACAGGTTTGAATGTTTAGTTGCTCAACGTGTTTTGAGTGTGCAGGTTACACAAGCTGAGAAAAATCAGAGGCATAATTTGTTCCATACAAAGGGAGTTGTGAAGGAACGTTCTGTTCGCGTGATCATAGATGGAGGGAGTTGCAACAACTTGGCTAGCATGGAGATGGTGGAGAAGCTATCTCTCACCACAAGACCACATCCACATCCTTACTACATCCAATGGTTCAACAACAGCGGCAAGGTTAAGGTAACACGTACTGTTCGTGTGCATTTTAGTATCTCTACATATGCTGATTATGTTGATTGTGATGTGGTACCTATGCAAGCATGTTCCTTATTACTTGGTAGACCATGGCAATTTGATAAAAATTCTGTACACCATGGTAGAAACAATCAGTATACTCTTGTTCATAAGGATAAAAATATTACTTTGCTTCCTATGACTCCTGATTCCATTTTAAAAGATGATACTAATAGAGCTAATAAAGCAAAACAGGAGAAAAATAAGAGTGAAAATCAGATTGTGGCAAAAGAATTTGAGCAACAAATGAAGCCTAATAATAAACCATCTACTGTTGCTTCTGAAATTAAATTGAAAAGTGCATGTTTATTTGCCACCAAATCTGATATTGATGAGCTAGATTTTAGCAAATCTGTTTGCTATGCTGTTGTATGCAAAGAGGCATTATTTTCATTCGAGGACGTGCCTTCCTCTTTGCCTCCTGCTGTCACTAACATTTTGCAGGAGTTCGCCGACGTCTTTCCACAAGACGTGCCACCGGGATTACCACCTATTCGAGGGATTGAGCATCAGATTGACTTAATTCCTGGTGCATCGCTACCCAACCGCGCACCATACCGTACCAATCCAGAAGAGACGAAGGAGATTATGCGTCAAGTACAGGAGCTACTCGACAAAGGTACCGATCTTCCACCTCCACATGAGAATGGTGAATGCCTTGTCAATTTAAATGAACCATGCGATGAGCTATCCACTACTTTGATCACACCAACTATTTTAGAGGAATATGTTCGTGATTTGACTTTGCCATGCGATCAAACAATTGTGAGTGAACCAATTGAATTAACTATTGATGCGAAAGAACCATTTGAATCAGGGAATAAATCAGATTTGGATCAAATACGTGTGAAAATAGTTTTGCCTATGTTTAATCATTTTGATATGACCTCTAATCTTGGTGATGGTTCATCAAGGTTGGGATGGTTTAATGATGAGAATTGCCAATCTTTTGTAACGATTAAGAGCTTCACTTATATGTGCAAATTGAGTTGCAATATTTTCATGCCTTCTACTTCTTGTGATAATATTTTGGCGTTATATTTTATGAACTACGAAAGTTACTCATCTATACATGTGTCATATGTGCGAAAATTAAGGGAAGTAAAAATGGATGACATATACATATACAACATGTACACCTTGTCTATTTTCTTACCCACATTTCAGATTAAGCAACGCCGAGGACGGCTTTATTTTCAAAAAAGGGAGGATGATGAGGACATGACTACCTTGGATACGACCAAAAATATTGCATACATGTATATTTGTGAGGTGATTTCTAATGCAAACTATGCAACAATTTATTTATGTTATCCAGGACAAAAATACTTCACAGACTTTTGTGCCATGTCTAATTCCAGGTGCATGGGACATTTGTACAATCCACATATGAAGATAAGGGAAAAAGAGAAGTTTAGGGGCTGTTCAAAAAGTTCTCTCACGTCACTTTTGGGCCAAGAGAAGATAGAGTCCAAGTCTCTCACGTTCTGCATCCAGATTCGGACTGCACAGACACACCTGACTCAAAACGACAAGAACTCCTTCATACGGACTCCGAATTGGGTGATTCTTTTTTTGTTGGAAACTAGATTTCATACACTTTCCAACCCAATTGGAATCACCTTCAAATTCGTCCGGAGCATTGAGATCTCGACGAAACAATCTGACGCTGCACCAGAATCCGAGTCAAACTACAAGTCCAAAGGTGTTACATCACCTCCACTTGGGCCCATGAGCCTTGTACGACCTAGGGTTAGTTTTAGGCTGCCTTGGGACGTCCTTCCACCTCCTTGGCCGCCACCCCTTGCTCCTATATAAGTAGATCCATCTAGTAGCTTTTTCTTAGGGATTTGTTTAGTCAAAAGTTAGCCATTGCAACTTCGTGTACTTCGTTTGTGTCCAACGACCAGACCAAGACCGCTTACGGATCCCCACCTTTATCAATACATCATTTATATTTGCAATATTCAGATTGCTTTATCATATTCTTGCTTGTTCTTCGATTGCTTGCAGGAATAGACCTTCGTGGTCAGGCTGATCGTGCTTCTGGCATTGTCAGTAACCCCAGAAGATTGGTTTAGCGATTGCTAAGGCGCAACGTCGTGCACGTTTGTAGTCGGAGGATCGTCAAAGTCGTCTCCACCAAATCGATAGTTATCATGATACGGTGTATCCTATGGACATCACCATGTCAAGAGTCTGCTTGGGAAGTGACACGTGTGACCTCTATTTCTCATACATAAAGGTGAATCATCTCCTTTACACGTGTTCACTTGACCCCTTCGAGGATGGTATACTACTTGACACTCCACTCGTGTGCATGCATAGGTATTGTTGGAGCTTCACGGACGACGACGAGGAGTGCAAGCGCCGAGGAACACCTACACCGTCCGCGAGGGAAGCTTGGAAGAGAAGACGGAAGAAGACGGAGCGGCTGAAGTTACAGCCGCCGGACATCCGGCGCCAGCCCGGACATCTGGCGCCAGCCCGGACATCCGGCGTCCAGCCCGGACATCCGGCGCTTCAGCAGAGGCCGGACATCCGGCATCACCCCGGAAATCCGGCAAGGGCAACAGAAGCACCTGAAGAACGGCCATCGCCAGGCCGGACATCCGGCCCGTGCCCGGACATCCGGCCTCCCATGAACGGCCGGACATCCGGCCCCCAGCCCGGACATCCGGCGCCTGCCTGCGCGCAGAGTCGGGCCAGAGGCCCATGTATCCTCTCCCACTTACCCCTTCATGTACTAGACTATATATACTCCTCCACCTCCACCATTTTAGGGTTAGCAATGGTTTAGCTCATATGAGAGATAGAGCTTTGCTCATCCATCCCGGATCTACTCCACGAGAGAGACCGCGGCCCCTCTACGGAGAAGATCCACCTTGGATTCAAGACCCCTAGCGGGAAGATCCTTCACGGATTCAAGACCTCCTCTTGGAGATGAACTCTACCCATGTATCTTTCCCTTTGTTGTTCATGTATCTTGTGATCTTGTGTGTTTGATTGTCTAGTGGATGTGTGATTGGACTTGTTCTTGTGTGTTTCCTCTCGTGTTTTCCCCCGTTTCCCTTTGTGTTCTTCGTGTTCATCGTGGGATCCACTCCATTTCGTGAAAGATCTGCTGATTAGGGTTCCACCCTGTATCAGATTTGCTAAAATCTAGCTCATCAATATCAGATTTGGTGGCAAATAAACATGCACTTTTCAATTTACTTTCAGAAGCAACAGTAGATGGTTTATTATTAGGCTTCATTTGTTGCTCAAATTCTTTTGCCACAATCTGATTTTCACTCTTATTTTTCTCCTGTTTTGCTTTATTAGCTCTATTAATATCATCTTTTAAAATGGAATCAGGAGTCATAGGAAGCAAAGTAATATTTTTATCCTTATGAACAAGAGTATACTGATTGTTTCTACCATGGTGTACAGAATTTTTATCAAATTGCCATGGTCTACCAAGTAATAAGGAACATGCTTGCATAGGTACCACATCACAATCAACATAATCAGCATATGTAGAGATACTAAAATGCACACGAACAGTACGTGTTACCTTAACCTTGCCGCTGTTGTTGAACCATTGGATGTAGTAAGGATGTGGATGTGGTCTTGTGGTGAGAGATAGCTTCTCCACCATCTCCATGCTAGCCAAGTTGTTGCAACTCCCTCCATCTATGATCACGCGAACAGAACGTTCCTTCACAACTCCCTTTGTATGGAACAAATTATGCCTCTGATTTTTCTCAGCTTGTGTAACCTGCACACTCAAAACACGTTGAGCAACTAAACATTCAAACCTGTCAGCATCTTCAGGAGCCATGTATTGCGTCTCATGATCAGAATCGTCTCCGCCGTGTTCTTCACGTGTAATAAGAGCCAAAGTCTCCTCATCATAGTCACTAGCGGATTCATATCCACCATCCTCAGTAGCAATCATCACACGCTGAGATTTGCAATCTCTCGCAAAATGTCCTCTTCCCTTACAACGACGACAAATAATATCACTGGTGTGCCCTGTTGATGCCATGGAAGAAGAAGAACTCTGTGCAGGCCCAATAGGTGTGCTCTTGGCAGATAATGGTGGTTGTGCCTGCTTACTTGTATCATGGCTGGAGGTAACAGCTGATGGAGGTGTCGGTGCAGTAGAATGTGAGGAAGTAGAGGATGCACGCGGTGTCCATGATGAAGGTCGTCCTGCAGAAAAGTTAGTCCGCGCCAATGCCTGTCGATCCTGCACTTCACGTTCAGCTTTACAAGCAAGATGGAATAAACGAGTGATAGTAGTATAATCCTTATACTCTAGAATGGTCTGAATCTCTCTATTTAATCCACCCATAAAACGTGCAAGCATAGCTTCATTCTCCTCAACAATACCACATCTAATCAGGCCAGTTTGTAATTGCTGATAATATTCTTCTACAGAATTTTTTCCTTGTCTTAAGCGCTGCAGTTTTTGAAGTAATTCACGTTGATAATATGGTGGAACCCAACGAGTACGCATAGCAGTTTTCAAAGCAGTCCAAGTAGCTGGAATAGGATATAATCTACAATGTTCAGACCACCAAACACATGCAAAACCAGTGAAAGCACAAACAGCAGCAGGGACACGTCTCTCCTCGGGATAGTTTAAACAAGTAAAACGTTGTTCAGTTTGTAACTCCCAAGTAAGATATATATCAGGAACATATCTACCCTCAAATGGTGGAATATTCAATTTCAGTTTAGGAAGATGGTCATGTACCTCAGGTGGTGGTGCAGCCCTACCGTTGCGATGATATGCATGAGGACGACCTAGTGGTGGTGGTGCTGGTTGTTGCACGTAGTTCTGATTTTGGTCAACCTCATCCTCGTAATGGTCCTCCACCTCTGCAGTAGCAGCAGGAGCTACAGAAACATCAACAACAGCAACAGAAGCTTGACCAGTCTCAAGGGGAACGCGCTGTGCTCGTCCCACTTGATTCGGAAGTCGGCGTTGTTGTTGTTGTTGTTGTTGTTGAAGAGGTGGGACAGCTGCAGCAGCCGGTGCTGGTGGCAAACGCGCAAGCAATTCAGCAAACTTGTTATCCAGCTTTGTTTCAAACGTCTTCTCCATGCCATCTATCTTCTCCATGGCCTCGTCCAATGTGTTTAGCACATCTTGCACCTGTACACTCATCATTTCCTGAAACTTATCATGAAGCTCCTTGTTCGTCAAGTTCTCCCAGTCAGTCTCGTCGACTTGTGATCCTGGCATGGTTAGCAGCAATAGAAACACACAAGAATATGATCCTACAGACTACTAACAAGTGGTGGTGGTGGCGGGTGTCACAAATCCGTCAAGCAAATCTCAAATTCTTACCAGTTCTTACCCAGCAGCAGGTGGTGATCGGCAACCGATGTAGTCAAAACTCTCAAAGCTTGGATATAGCGATTACCAGGGAGAGTCAAACACACGATGTAGATGTATGTGGAGCTGGGAAGGCTTATAATATGGTAGCAAAAAAAAGGTCAGCAATAATCAATTCAGAGATGCAAAGGTGAATAAACGCTCAACGACGGTACTGTGCTGGTCCTAGGTGATACGGTGTATCCTAGGGCCATCCCCATGGACCCTCCTTCACCCCCTCAAGTGCCTCAAGGACCGATGACACGTGCCCGTACTAGAGCTTTCGAGACCGAGGTGACGTCACTCCCAGCCCTACTTCCTTATGAATCTTGCGAGACATGGTTGCTACCTCAAGCGAGTGTGCTTTGTGTGCTCAGGTGTGAAGGAGACCACTTCGGAGAAGAGCTTGAAGATGGACAAGTCCCCAAGGTCATGGACGAGCTGATGCAACAAGAAGACCAGAAAGCAGCTCCAGGACCCGGACATCCGGCCCCCTGGCCCGGACATCCGGCCCCTGGGCATCTCTCTACAGAAGGCCAGCCACAGGGCCCGGACATCCGGCCAGGGCCCGGACATCCGGCCAAGCACGGCCCGGACATCCGGCCTCGGGCCCGGAAATCCGGCGCTCCTGTCCAGAGAGCACCCGAGGCTCAGCTCTTCCCGCCCGGACATCCGGGCCCCCGCCCCGGACATCCGGCGCCCCGTGAAGTCCCGGACATCCGGCCCGCCGCCCGGACGTCCGGCCCCTGAAATGCCTGCGCGCATCCCCCGGGCCGAGGCCCATGTACCCATTCGCCCCGTAGACTATATATACTCTTCTCCTCATTCCGGTTAGGGTTAGCTGTGGTTTAGCTCATTTGACACTTGTGTGGATTTCTCCCACGAGACCGTGCGCCTCTACGGAGAAGATCCACTTCGGATTCAGGACCTCCTTCATCGGAGAAGATCCCCCGGGATATCAAGACCTCCTCCGGGAGAAGACTATCTGTATCACCGTTGTTGACCTTGGATCATGGATCTCAACCTTGTATCGCGAATCTAGCATTTGTGTGATTGCTTTCGTGTTGATTGAGTGTTTTCCTCTTGTGTTTCCCCCATCTTTCCCTTGTGATTCCCCGTGTTCATCGTGTGCCAACCTCCAAACGTGAAAGATCCGCTGATTAGGGTTCCACCCTGTATCATTATGGTATCAGAGCAAAGGTTTCTCACGATTTTGGAGCCCCACACTTTGTTTTCTAGCCTGTTTTTGTCGTGTTCTTCCTAATTTCGAAAATTGCCCCACAAAAAGAGCCCCAAAAATTTTCTGTGATCTGTTGATTTGGCAAGATTTTGTTGAATTTGTTCCATGGATTTGCTGTGCCACGTGTGGATCTAGCTTTTCCTAATCAGCTAATCAGCGGATCTTTCACGTTTGGAGGTTGGCACACGATGAACACGGGGAATCACAAGGGAAAGATGGGGGAAACACAAGAGGAAAACACTCAATCAACACGAAAGCAATCACACAAATGCTAGATTCGCGATACAAGGTTGAGATCCATGATCCAAGGTCAACAACGGTGATACAGATAGTCTTCTCCCGGAGGAGGTCTTGATATCCCGGGGGATCTTCTCCGATGAAGGAGGTCCTGAATCCGAAGTGGATCTTCTCCGTAGAGGCGCACGGTCTCGTGGGAGAAATCCACACAAGTGTCAATGAGCTAAACCACAGCTAACCCTAACCGGAATGAGGAGAGGAGTATATATAGTCTACGGGGCGAATGGGTACATGGGCCTCGGCCCGGGGGATGCGCGCAGGCATTTCAGGGGCCGGACGTCCGGGCGGCGGGCCGGATGTCCGGGACTTCACGGGGCGTCGGATGTCCGGGGCGGGGGCCCGGATGTCCGGGCGGGAAGAGCTGAGCCTCGGGTGCTCTCTGGACAGGAGCGCCGGATTTCCGGGCCCGAGGCCGGATGTCCGGGCCGTGCTTGGCCGGATGTCCGGGCCCTGGCCGGATGTCCGGGCCCTGTGGCTGGCCTTCTGTAGAGAGATGCCCAGGGGCCGGATGTCCGGGCCAGGGGGCCGGATGTCCGGGTCCTGGAGCTGCTTTCTGGTCTTCTTGTTGCATCAGCTCGTCCATGACCTTGGGGACTTGTCCATCTTCAAGCTCTTCTCCGAAGTGGTCTCCTTCACACCTGAGCACACAAAGCACACTCGCTTGAGGTAGCAACCATGTCTCGCAAGATTCATAAGGAAGTAGGGCTAGGAGTGACGTCACCTCGGTCTCGAAAGCTCTAGTACGGGCACGTGTCATCGGTCCTTGAGGCACTTGAGGGGGTGAAGGAGGGTCCATGGGGATGGCCCTAGGATACACCGTATCAGTGCCCATGTTGAGCTTCAAGATGATGAGCACTTCGTGATGGTCCACATCTACACGACGACGCCATCTCTTTCCCATGGTGATTTGGTTTTCGATCCGAGGTCGGATCTTTTCCAAGGGGGAGGGGATGATATTGTGTATCCTATGGACATCACCATGTCAAGAGTCTGCTTGGGAAGTGACACGTGTGACCTCTATTTCTCATACATAAAGGTGAATCATCTCCTTTACACGTGTTCACTTGACCCCTTCGAGGATGGTATACTACTTGACACTCCTCTCGTGTGCATGCATAGGTATTGTCGGAGCTTCACGGATGGCGAGGAGGAGTGCAAGCGCCAAGGATCACCTACACCATCTGCGAGGGAAGCTTGGAAGAGAAGACGGAAGAAGACGGAGCTGCTGATACTACAGCGGCCGGACATCCGGGCCAAAGGCCGGACATCCGGCGCTTCCGCAACAGCCGGACATCCGGCACTCCTCCCGGAAATCCGGGCCCTCCTTCACAGAAGCTGGACCGAGCCAGCCCGGACATCCGGCCGTAACCCCGGACATCCGGCTCGCCCCGAAGCCCCGGACATCCGGCTGCCAGCCCGGACATCCGGCCTTGCCTGCGTGCATGTACCCGGGCCGATGCCCATGTACCCGTTTCGCCCCTCACTTACCCCTTCATGACCCTAGACTATATATACTCCTCCACCTCCACCATTTTAGGGTTAGCAATGGTTTAGCTCATATGAGAGATAGAGCTTTGCTCATCCATCCCGGATCTACTCCACGAGAGAGACCGCGGCCCCTCTACGGAGAAGATCCACCTTGGATTCAAGACCCCTAGCGGGAAGATCCTTCACGGATTCAAGACCTCCTCTTGGAGATGAACTCTACCCATGTATCTTTCCCTTTGTTGTTCATGTATCTTGTGATCTTGTGTGTTTGATTGTCTAGTGGATGTGTGATTGGACTTGTTCTTGTGTGTTTCCTCTCGTGTTTTCCCCCGTTTCCCATTGTGTTCTTCGTGTTCATCGTGGGATCCCCTCCATTTCGTGAAAGATCCGCTGATTAGGGTTCCACCCTGTATCACTCAAGCCCCAACCTAGTTGTCTCCAAAGTCTTGACACTACAACATCAACAAGATGACGACCAACGATGCCATATTTTCCATACGAAGGCCGCCATCAATGGACGCTCCGTCAAGGTTATCATCGATGGAGGAAGTTGCCACAACTTGGCAAGTGATGAGCTATGCGACAAGCTTCATTTGGTCAAGACGAAGCATCCGCACCCCTACAAGGTCCAGTGGCTCAACGACGCCGGAATTCTTCGAGTCGAGCACACCGTGCAAGTCTCTTTCAAGATTGGCGCCTACGAGGACACTCTTGAGTGTGATGTGATACCAATGTCCGTGTGCCACCTTATTCTTGGACGACCATGGCAATATGATCGTGGAGTCACACACAATGGACGGACGAATCACTATCACTTCAAGATGAAGGGCAAGGAATTCGTGCTACGACCAATGACTCCAAGTCAAGTAGCCGCCGACAAGCTTTTACCTACCACCCATCGTGGAGAGAATGGTGAGAGAGCGAGCCACCAAAAAGAGAGTGAGAGCCACAAGCCAAATATGAGCGACTCCACGATGAGCGACAAGAAGCAACTAGTGCTATTTGCTACCAAACGTGAGATGAGAGAAGTGTGTGAGAACCCATCGAGCGTCTTCCACCTTGTGCTTCTATGCAAAGGGGAAGCCAAACCTACTAACACTTCACCACCTCCACCTTTTGTGTTGTCTAAATTGTTGCAGGAATTCTTGGACGTCTTTCCGGATGAGCTACCACCGGGTCTACCTCCACTTCGAGGGATAGAGCACCGCATCGACCTAGTACCCGGTGCTCCACTTCCAAACAAGGCTCCTTACCGCGTCAACCCCGAGGAAACGAAGGAGATACAACGGCAAGTGCAAAAACTCATCGACAAGGGTCATGTACGTGAAAGTCTAAGCCCTTGTGCCGTTCCCGTTATTCTCGTGCCTAAGAAAGACGGAACTTTTCGCATGTGTTCCGATTGTCGTCCGATAAATGCTATCACCGTTAGATACCGTCACCCTATTCCTCGCTTAGATGACATGCTTGATGAACTTTGCGGTGCCACCATCTTTTCAAAAATTGATCTTAAAAGTGGTTACTACCAAATTCGCATTCAAGAGGGTGATGAGTGGAAAACTGCTTTCAAAACCAAGTTCGGGTTATACGAGTGGCTTGTCATGCCAATGGGCTTATCGGAAGCACCCGGCACTTTTGTGCGTCTTATGCACTTCGTTCTTAGACCCTACATAGGTGTCTTTGTCGTGGTTTACTTCGATGACATTCTAGTGTTTAGCAAGTCGCTTGAAGAACATGTTGACCATGTCCAACTAGTTTTGCAAGCACTTCGCAAACAACAATTGTATGCTAATATGGAAAAATGCACTTTTGGCGTTGACAAGGTTGTCTTTCTAGGATTTGTCGTGTCTTCTCAAGGTGTTAACGTTGATGAAACTAAAATTGAAGCAATTAAAACTTGGCCTCAGCCAAAGAATCTCATGCAAGTGCGTAGTTTCCTTGGCCTAGCCGGTTTCTATCGACGTTTTGTGAAGGACTTTAGCACCATCGCTATGCCTCTACACGCTTTGAGCAAGAAGAACGCACCCTTCATTTGGGGTCCTTCGCAAGACACCGCGTTCAATGAGCTTAAGAGCTTGCTCACGCACGCACCACTTCTAGCCCTACCAAACTTTGACAAACCGTTTGAGATTCATTGTGATGCTAGTGGTACCGGCATAGGTGGCGTGCTAATGCAAGAAAAGCGCCCAATTGCGTACTTTGGCGAAAAGCTATCGGGAGCGCAACTTAACTACCCTATCTATGATAAAGAGCTTTATGCCTTGGTGAGAGTTCTACGTGTTTGGGAACACTATCTTAGACCTCATGAATTCATTCTTCATACGGACCATGAGACACTCTGATACGGTGTATCCCATGATCATCCCCATGTTCACTCGACGAGACCTCAACCACACACAATTTGACACAAGGTTCACTCGCTCCTCTCTGAACCCCCACTTTCTACATGTGAGACATGGCTACTACCTCAAATATATGTGCTATGCATGACCAGGAACCAAGAGGGAGGCCATGGGACAGCTGGGAGCGTTGGACAAGACGGCGAGGACACGAAGTACAAGGAACAAGAGAAGCTGCTGGAAAAGCTTCAGGCTCCGGACGTCCGGCATCTACCGGACGACCGGCGACTCCCAGGCGACCGGACGACCGGAGGCCACCGGACGTCCGTGACTTCGACGACAGAAGGAAAATAGCGGAAGTCCGAAGACTTCCGGACGTCCGGACCCTCGCGAGCCACCGGACGTCCGGTAGCCGTCGGACGTCCGCTACCTACTGTCTGCGCACAGTTATCGGGCCAGAGGCCCATGTATCCCTCTCCCACTTACCCCTTCGTGGCCCTAGACTATATATACTCCTCCACCTCCTCCTAATGAGGGTTAGCTTAGTGATAGCTCATTTGATACTATCTAGTGGTTCATCTCCTTGTGAGTGACTGCGGCCCCTCCACGGAGAAGATCCACTACGGATTCAGGACCTCCTTCATCGGAGAAGATCCCCAGGGATATCAAGACCTCCTCACGGAGAAGAACCGGTTACCCTTTGTATCGTCCCTTGTTGATCATGGATCTTGTATCTCTTTGTGTTTCGAGGATCTAGCATATGTGTGACTTGTTCTTGTTGGTTTGAGTGATTCTCTCGTGTTTTCCCTCGTGTTCCCTCTCGTGTTCTTCGTGTTCATCATGGGATCCCCTCCATTTCGTGAAAGATCCGCTGATTAGGGTTCCACCCTGTATCATATGGTATCAAGAGCCACGGTTTCTCACGAATTTGGAGCCCCCTCCACCGTTTTTTACCCTTCTTTTGTGTGATTTCTTCCTAAATTTCGAAAATCCCCACCAAAAATAGCCCCAAAATTTTTTGTGATCTGTTGGTTTGTTGATGTTTTGTTGATTTTGATCCATGGATTTGCTTGGTTTCAAGTGGATCTAGCATTTCCCCAAGTTTCCCCATCTTTCATCCACGAAATCTCATCAATTTTGACCCCAAAATCATCAAATTCCGCCCAAAATCGCGTCCCGGATCTCAAATCTCGCGTTGACCCCGACCCACCGGACGACCGGCCTTTTACCGGACGTCCGGACCCTCACGAAGCACCGGACGTCCGGAACTCACCGGACGACCGGAACCACCGATACAGCAAGAATTACCGGATTTCCGGTCTTTTCCGGACGTCCGGTACCCCCAGATTTTGACTTCGGCTGATTTTTGTTTTGGTCATAACTAATTCATTCGAACTCCGATTTGGACGTTCTTTAGCTCGTTTCGAAGCTCTTGACATTCCCCATTCCAGAAATATACAACCATATTCATTTGACTCCATAATATTTTGTGGATTTTGGCATCTTTGCCTAGGGCCTCCACCACATCATCCGCATAACCACCACCGACTTCCGCAACCTAACCATTTTTGTTCCCATACCATTTGTGGTTGCTTGAGTAGTGATTTGAGTCTCCTAAGGTGTTTAGGCTACTTAGGGACAATTGCTTCTTCATCAACCACCACCACCACTTCCGCATACCCATTGCCCACTATACATAGCCAACCAAACCTAACCAAATTTTGTTCGAGCTTGTTTGAGTTGTGGTTTGTGTCTCCTAAGGTGTTTCGGCTACTTAGGGACCGTGACTTCAACTCCGACATCGTGTATAGCCCATCATTCCACTTCCGCAACCACCACGGCATTGCCGCTACCACCGTTTGACATTTGTCCTTGAGATTTTGAGTTGTGGTTTTTCCGTTTCCTAAGGTGTTTCGGCTAATTAGGAACGGGTCTACATCAAGAGCACCGCATCTCATCATCATCATCATCGGACGGTAACTTCGACGACATCTTTGTATATTCCCCTTGCAATTGCATTGTTAACCCCTAGCCCATTTTTGCGTCACTTACCCATCGAGACTAGCCTTCGAGTATTGCCGGCAACGTGACTTGTGCACATTAGTGATCATACTTCCCATAGCATACATACCATATCACCGTGGTGCATATCTTGGTATCATCTCTTGTGACACAAGGTTGTCATCGCATATACTCAATTGCTATCTTGGTTCGTGAAGTTTTGCATGAGAAAAGAGCTCAAAAGAGAAAGAGCCAAACAAGCTTTTAAGCACAAAGGAAAAGATAAGCAAAGAGCTTTTAAGCTAGAACCATAGCATCATACTACATTAAGATTGTCATACTCGATCATTTTGGATCATACCACCGGAATACCATACATATAGCATACTTGGGATAGAAGTCGTTGCATTTTGCATAGTAGGTTGTGCACAAGTTCGTATCCGCCTATTGTGCAATCGCGCTAGCGTCTCTCTAGTGTTGTGCAACAAGAGCATTTTCGTGGATTCCACATTTTGGCTCACCCCTTGGTTGCACGACCCCACTTATCTATCCGTGTGTGTGTTTCCGTGTGCCACCCATATTGCTATTGGTCTTCTTGTTTCACTTGCGAATTTGTGAATCTTTTTCAACATTATTGAGTCTTGCTAACATTTTGCATCAAATTTTTGTGCCACTATCCTCACCGAGCTCCACCATAAGCTTTACTTGTGTAGGTGTGTGAAACCGACAAGAATTGGTACCAATTGTGCTATTTCCTTGTTCCACATTTGAGTGATCATTGATCCATCTTCAACATCGGTCAATGTACATTTGGTCTAGTTCTTCTCTTTCTCCCACTCATACTTGCTAGCGTCTTGTGATGGATAGGCAAGGCATTTCATCTCCGGTCTTCGACATCGACGGCGCGAACAAGGACATCCACGCGAAAACCATCGGACTACAACGAGAAATGCAAGAGTGCTTGGGCAACATCGCCATCGAACAACGACACTTCAAGACAAGGACAATGGCTTCCTTCGACGACATGTGCGACTCCTTCAACAAACAAATGGCGGAGCTCCGACACTTGGTGGTCGATTACAAGTCTTCTTCTCCTTCGTCATCCTCTCGGCGGCGACGTTCAAGTCACAAGTCTTTGGAGCGCAAACATGATGCAAGTGCAAGTCTTCCACGGCCACACCGACATGGCGACCATCGACATCGTCATGAAGGGCAAGTCACCTCCAAGCATCTTGTGCACGACGACGACGAACGACATCTACCAAGAGCTCAAGCACGACAACGACATCATCATCATGAAGATGCTCGACAAACACATATCTCCAAGTCCGAAGAAGCTCTACATCACGCCAAGGCCAAGCTTCAAGAACAAAAGAGAAGACCGCGAGACAAGCACACCCAAGATGGAGCTACGGCTACAACCACCACTTCGGCATCTTCGCCAAGTGCTATCAAGGCATCTTCGCCTTCGGACGTACGGCATCTTCGCCTACTTCCCATGAGTTCGCCTACATCGACATCTCCAACTACAAGGCGAGCACCTACGAGCGAGGGTGACACTTCCATCTTCGGAAGCTCCCCACATCAAGACGGCGACAAGACGGTCGATCAAGGGCCATCCCCTTCGACCAAGGCGACGAGCATGAACCTCTTCGACACCATGAAGACGGCGCCCATATTGGACTACTACTCCGGGTCAAGCTACGCGAGCAAGCATGAGACCTTCTCTTTGACCTCGGAGGAGCGTGATGGTTTGCCACACCCTACGGCATTCATCTTTGGAGGCATTACGGATGAGGAAGTTGAGCATGGAGACTATTGCACCTACACCTCTTCAACATCCACTTATGACGAGATGCCCCAATTCCCATGTGAGAAGAGCCACCACCACATGAGTGATACGAGTGACTCCACCATATGTGAGCTTGAGAGCATTTCCCTTGAGAGGATGAGTGTGCACACCACTAGCCCCACACATGAGAGCATGCCACTTCTCCTATGTGAGGTTGAGAGCCATTTGAGTGACTCCACCAACCATACGAGTGAGAGCATCCACAAGGGAGTGAGTGAGCCACACCACTTAGTGAGTGAGGTAGTTGATAGGGCATGTGAGGCCACTATGATTTCTAACGACTTAACCTCTACTCCGAGTGTGTTTTCTTTGGTGCTAGGTCTCCTACAAGAGGACATGCCTACCCTCGATGAGTCCGTCCCTCCAATGGACAAACCGATGGCCATGGTGGAAGAAGATGTACCCCCCACATGGTACCATCAAGTTGCAACCTCACCTACAATACATGAGCGATGCTCCAAAGGTAACAAAGGTGATGGTGCTTCTTTCGTCCCACTTGTGGACTATATCACCAATGATTGCTTGCATGATGTTGATTCACCTATGACCATGCTTCATGCTAGTGCAACTTCCTCATGTCTTGACTTACCTATTTATGATGAATATGATGATGAGCATGTTGAGTTGCCTAGTTGTGATGCTATGCTCCATAGGATATCATGTGACAATTCTTTTGGTCACATCAGGTTTGATAATCCTTTGAACTTGTCATATGCTATGAGTGAGATTTCTCATATTGTTTCATTTCAATCTCAACATAGTAACTATGCATGCCCCATTAAAGTAAATCCTATTTGCACTTGTGGCATAGATGACAAGATGATGGTCATTGGCCTGTGTTTCTCTTGTGATGATATTGCCATGCTTCCTTTACATGATTTGCGCAATTCATCAACTATGCCATGCCATGAACACATTGTTCCGAATATGCATTGTTTTGGATGTTATCAATATTCTCCATGTGAACTTTCCAATAATGCTCATGAGGAGACCCCCATAGTTTCCTCACACATCCTAGGAGATCTTGATGCATTCCATACCTTGCATGATTACCATGATTGTGTGCACCATATGCATTCCATGAATATCAATGCTCTACATATTTCTTGTGATGCATTACATAATTTGAGTCTCCATTATGCTATACATAACAACAAACCTCTCATGATGGATGACATGTTCCTATATCACGCATCCCATTTATTTGAGCATTGGCTATTTTGTGCTAACCAACACACGCACGTGCGCATCATGATGGATGATGTGTACATATACCACGCACACACAATTTTTCCCTTGTCTTTGTTTTGTGTAGGTACTCATGAACATTTGTCAACCTCACAATCCCATGAGTTGACAAAACGAGCTCTTGAGAGCGATGACGATTTGGTACCACATGGATTGTCCTTACCACCGTTCTCTTCGCGCATCCACTACGCGCCTCTCTTTTACTTGGCTCTCACACGGCTATGGGCTATTTGCCACTTCTCACATTCTGCCCATACTATCGTGTTCACTTTGCATGTTATGCCTCTTGCTATGACTTTGCCATGCAATTGTGACCCTTGCTTGCCTTTACACATGATTCACCATTATGATACTCTTATGTGTATTTGCATGCTTGGTGGAGATACTTGTAGCTATTGCCATGATTTCTTTGTGCCCCATGCTATTGTTGATTCTTGTGTTGAGAGAGACATGATATCCCATTGCTATTTCCATATGGCCTCTCATCAACACATTGATGCTATTTTGCTCATATCTTGCTTTCATGCTTGTGCTATGCCATGTGCATCATGTATTCTCACTATTTGCACACATGCCATGATTGCCATGATTACTTCTAGTATGTTGCATCTTTGCACTACTAGCTTGCTTGACTTGATCACTATGCTTGCTTGCTATGTTGCATCACCCATGTTCCTCTCTTACTTGCTTTCTTGGGTTGATGACATATATGCTCATGCCACTCACATGATATACATTGATCATTGTCATTTGTCTCCACTAGTTGCATCTCTCATCACTTGTATTGAGTGCAACAATGCTATGTTTGTTGATCTTGGAGACTTTGACACCTTTCTTGTGATGCATACTTGCTTGATTGAGCCTATTGCATTTGGTTGTTCTCGCATCTTATGCCTACATACCATGCACCACACCCTTATACTTTCTTATGATAAGAATGATGCAAGCACTTGTTGGGTATTTTCCCGCACGAATGCTAGGTTTCGCATTATGGCTAACCTCATTTGTTTTTCCGAGTGTTTGTCATGTTCTTTCATTTTGAAGGATTCACAAGGCGGTACCATCACGAGGCATCTTGGGCATGTGAAGGCATACACGTTGCGCGACACCAACACCTTCGAGAACATACATAAGGATGGAGGACCGACATTAAAGATGGACCCTATGGATTCACCACCGGTCTACCACTATTGCCACGACATCGAGCATTGGTATGACAAAACCCCTTTGACACATTGCACCAAAAACTTCATATTTGTTGATTGTGTGCTCACATGCCATGCTCAATGGACATATCATTCCCATAACAAATTTGCATCTTGCCCATGGATTGACTCACATTATAAATGCCTTGTTGCATTTTGTATTCCCATGTCATCCATGATATATGAGCTTGTGCATTTCCTTAGCAAATTTGTTGTGATCTACCTTGATGGCATATTCATACATAATGATCACATTGCCAAACATCAATTGCATGATAACATACACATATTGAGCATCCATTGCCATGTTCATGCTCTTGATAAGCCATCACACTATGACATCATTTTGCACAATGGTTGCATTGATCACATTCACAACACCTTTGTGTGCACCACAAATGCATTTGATCACATGAATGCTTTACATCTTATACTTTATCATCTTGCTAAGCTTCATGTGCACACAGACTCATTCTTACATGATGGACACTTTGTGTGTGCTAACCATTGTATTTCCAAGTGTACTTTGTGTTTGCTCATTTTGCATGTACCACATACCGGAGACACCTTGGAGTACTTGGAGTGCGACATGACCTCAACTTCGTCCAACTACAAGTCCGTTCACGACTACCGTTTCCATGGTGATGAGGTTTTTGATCCGAGGTCGGATCTTTCCCAAGGGAGGGGAGATGATACGTTGTATCCCATGTTCATCCCCATGTTCACTCGACGAGACCTCAACCACACACAATTGGACACAAGGTTCACTCGCTCCTCTCTGAACCCCCACTTTCTACATGTGAGACATGGCTACTACCTCAAATATATGTGCTATGCATGACCAGGAACCAAGAGGGAGGCCATGGGACAGCTGGGAGCGTTGGACAAGACGGCGAGGACACGAAGTACAAGGAACAAGAGAAGCTACTGGAAAAGCTTCAGGCTCCGGACGTCCGGCATCTACCGGACGACCGGCGACTCCCAGGCGACCGGACGACCGGAGGCCACCGGACGTCCGTGACTTCGACGACAGAAGGAAAATAGCGGAATTCCGAAGACTTCCGGACGTCCGGACCCTCGCGAGCCACCGGACGTCCGGTAGCCGTCGGACGTCCGCTACCTGCTGTCTGCGCACAGTTATCGGGCCAGAGGCCCATGTATCCCTCTCCCACTTACCCCTTCGTGGCCCTAGACTATATATACTCCTCCACCTCCTCCTAATGAGGGTTAGCTTAGTGATAGCTCATTTGATACTATCTAGTGGTTCATCTCCTTGTGAGTGACTGCGGCCCCTCCACGGAGAAGATCCACTACGGATTCAGGACCTCCTTCATCGGAGAAGATCCCCAGGGATATCAAGACCTCCTCACGGAGAAGAACCGGTTACCCTTTGTATCGTCCCTTGTTGATCATGGATCTTGTATCTCTTTGTGTTTCGAGGATCTAGCATATGTGTGACTTGTTCTTGTTGGTTTGAGTGATTCTCTCGTGTTTTCCCTCGTGTTCCCTCTCGTGTTCTTCGTGTTCATCGTGGGATCCCCTCCATTTCGTGAAAGATCCGCTGATTAGGGTTCCACCCTGTATCACACTCAAGTATCTCAAAGGTCAAACTAAGTTGAACAAGCGTCATGCTAAATGGAGTGAGTTCATTGAGTCTTTTCCCTATGTCATCAAATACATCAAGGGCAAAGAAAATGTTGTGGCGGACGCGCTTTCCCGCAAATGCATGCTTGTTACACAACTTGAGTTGAACGTGATTGGCTTCGAGCATATTAAAGATTTATACGAGCATGATCCTTTATTTGCAAATGCTTATGCTAAATGCTTGACTCACACTTCTTGGGAACATTACTACATCAAAGATGGATATCTTATGAGAGCTAACAAACTTTGTATTCCCGAGTCTTCGCTTCGTTTGCTCCTTTGGCAGGAATCGCATGGAGGAGGACTCATGGGACACTTTGGACGAGACAAGACGTTTGCTACACTCTCTAAGAACTATTTTTGGCCCAAGATGCTTCGTGACGTCTCACGCTTCACCAACCGATGTTCTACATGCCGCAAAGCTAAGTCCAAAGCTCAATCTTATGGTCTTTACATGCCTCTTCCTATTCCATATCATCCATGGGAAGACATAAGCATGGATTTCATACTTGGTTTGCCTAGGACTCAAAATGGCAAAGATTCCGTGCTTGTCGTGGTAGATAGATTCTCCAAAATGGCTCATTTCATTCCTTGTAACAAGATAGACGATGCTTCACATGTTGCCACTCTCTTTTGCAGGGAGATACTTCGTCTACACGGCGTGCCCAAAACGATCGTGTCGGACCGCGACGTCAAGTTCTTGAGTTACTTTTGGAAAACACTATGTGCCAAGCTCGGAATCAAGCTCCTCTTTTCTTCGGCGTACCATCCACAGATGGACGGCCAGACGGAGGTGACGAATCGCACGCTCTCCACTCTTCTTCGTGTGTTGATCAAGAGGAACATCCGGGAATGGGAGCATTGCTTGCCAATCGCCGAGTTCGCCTACAACCGCGCAAGACACTCCACAACCGGCAAGTCCCCATTCGAGATCGTCTACGGCTTCAACCCGTTGTCGCCTTTGGACATCCTACCTCTTCCTCTCCAAGAGCGCGCGAACATGGACGCAAGTGCAAGGGCAAATTATCTCAAGAAGATGCACGAAGACACAAGGGCGATGATCGAGCGACAAGTCCACCGTCGCGCCACCAAGTTCAACGTCAACAAGGCACCGATGGTGTTCAACCCGGGAGATCTTGTTTGGCTCCACCTTCGCAAGGACCGCTTTCCAAACGAACGCAAGTCCAAGCTTCTACCTCGCGCCGACGGACCCTTCAAGGTGCTCGCACGCTACAACGACAACGCCTACAAGATCGACATCCCACGAGACAAGTACTCCGTGAGCGATACTTTCAACATCAAGGACCTCTCTCCTTTCCATGGTGATGAAGATTTCGATCCGAGGTCGGATCTTTCCCAAGGGAGGGGAGATGATACGGTGTATCCTAGGGCCATCACCATGGACCCTTCATCGCCTCACCAAGTGCCCAAAGGACCCATGACTAGAGCCCGTGCAAGAGCTCTCGAGACCGAGGTGACCTCGCTCCTCTCTTTACATCTTCCGGATTCTCTTGAGACACGGCTTCTACCTTCATCAGAGACTCTATGCATACTCAGGTGCTTGGACGAAGGCCGCGGGACAGTTCTACATGATGTTCAAGAGGACAGGCCCGACAAGTGCTCGAGACAAGAAGAAGACAGGCTGAAGATGCTACAGGCACCGGACGTCCGGCCTGCACCGGACGACCGGAAGACACCGGACGTCCGGTCTCCCCCAGACGACCGGACGACCGGAAGCCACCGGACGTCCGTGAAAACGACTACAGAAGCTAAATAGCGGAAATCCGAGGATTACCGGACGTCCGGTCCCTCCGGAACCACCGGACGTCCGGTAACCCCCGGACGTCCGCTACGACGGCGACCGCGTGTGTACTATAAATACTGTTGACCTCCTTCCTTTAGACTTAGCTGTGGTTTAGCTCATTTGATACTTGTGTGGATTTCTCCCACGAGACGGTGCGCCTCTACGGAGAAGATCCACCTCTGGATTCACGACCCCTAACGGGAAGATCCCACGGGATTCCAAGGCCTCCTCACGGAGAAGACTATCTTTGTATCACCGGTGTTGACTTTGGATTATGTACCTCGACCTTGTATCGCGAATCTAGTGCTTGTGTGATTATCTTCGTGTTGATTGAGTGTTTTCCTCTTGTGTTTTCCCCATCTTTCCCTTGTGATTCCCCGTGTTCATCGTGTGCCAACCTCCAAACGTGAAAGATCCGCTGATTAGGGTTCCACCCTGTATCACATATGTGAAGAGATGATATTGTTGCAACCAAGCACATGATAGGAGCAAGTAATCCACAAGTTGGATGCAACACACAAGGCATATATATCACGAAGCATGGTCATGTGGCAATGGCAAGTCGAAGAAAGATCTCTAGCATGTGTGCAAAGAGCCATGGTGCAAGCAACACAAATAGTATGATCCACAATGTTCATGCTCATGGGTTGTGGTTTCTCGAAAGAGAAGGATATCACCTCGAAAGTTTGTCCTTGTGCATCCTTCACAATACCGAAGCACAAGCAAGTGCGATGTAGAAGCATCGTGGTAGAAAGTGGTTCGCTCTCAAGAGCTCGAATGGTCAACTCACGTGAAGTGGAAGTCGACACGAAGTCCAAGTATCCTACACATGCACACAACAAAACAAAGAATGTATGCGCATGGTAGATAAACACATCATCCATCATGATGGTTCTCTTCTCTTGCACATAACCATTAGAAGCAACAGTGCATGAATAATATGGTGCAACAATTGCTATATTCATGTCACTAGGCATATGGTGCAAAGAGGTAAGACAAGCATGCTTCACAAGAATTATGTCAAAATCTCCAAATAAATGAGAGAATGCTATGGGGGCAATCTCATTGGCAAGACTAAAACAAGCAATATCAATCATGTGCAAAGCATGGCAATGGTTGTCATCAACCGCATGAAAGGAGCAAGTATGAATCATCGATG
Organism: Secale cereale; assembly: GCA_902687465.1. Lineage (NCBI taxonomy): Eukaryota > Viridiplantae > Streptophyta > Magnoliopsida > Poales > Poaceae > Secale > Secale cereale. Next base: position 266,493,557 of record LR738713.1, on the reverse strand, counting down.
ATCCAACATAATCAAGCATGGTGATCAAGTTGTGCAAACTAGTGGAGCGAAGATGCAACACACTAGGAGAAGGCATGGCAATCATGTCATGTGAGCAAATAGTGGATATAGGCAATGCACATGACATATCGCAAGCACGATCACAAATCAAGATCAAAGCATCATAATAGGCATGGGGTACAAAGGCATCATGGCAATAACAAGTCATATCTCCACCAAGCTTGCAAATACACATACAAGTATGAGAATCAATCATCATGTGTAATGCAAAGCATGGGTCACAAATGCATGGCTTTGGCATATAAATGAGCATATCATGCAAAGTGAACATGTCAAGAGGGGCATAAGAGATATAATGGATAATAACCCATAACCATGTGAGGGCCATGTAGAAGAGATGCGCGAAGTCTTTGCGCAAAGGGAGCGGTTGGAAGGATAATCCATGGAGTCCCATGTCGTCGTTGCTCTCGAGAGCTCGTTTTGTCAACTCGTGCTCTTGCGAGGTTGACGAGTAATTATGGGGACGTACACAAAAGACACACAAACCAAAGAAATTGTGCGCGTGGTAAATGTACACATCATCCATCATGATGTGTATGTGCATGTGTGAGTTAGCACAAGATAAGCAATGCTCAAAGAAATTTGAGGCACGATAGAGAAATATGTCATCCATCATGAAAGAATAGTTGTCATGTATAGCACGATGGGGACATAAATTAGAGCAAGTATGTGGCACAACAATAGCATTTGCATTCATGGGGAGCATATTGTGCACACAAGTATGGGGATCATGCAATGGATGGGATGGGTCAAAATCTCCTAAAATGTATGAGGAAACTATGGGGGTCTCCTCATAAGAAATATCGGAAGCATAATATGGAGAAGTGGAACAATCTCCGAAACAATGCATATCCGAAGCTAGGTGGTCATGGCATGGCATATGAGATAAATGATGCAAAGGAAGCATGTCAATATCATCACAAGAAAAAGAAATGCCAATAACCATGGGCTTGTCATCTATGCCATATGTGCAAATTGGGTTTATCTTAATGGCATATGCATAGTTACTACGAAGAGATTGCAAATATGACATATTGTTGATTTCATGCATAGCATATGACAAGTCAAGCGGATTGTCAAACATGATGTGACCGAGAGAATTATCACAAGAAATCATATGCAACATGGCATCACAACTAATAGACTCCACATGGCAATCATCAAACTCATCATAAATGGGTAAATAATGGCATGGGGAAATCATACTAGCACGAAGCATGGCAATAGGTGGATCAACATCATGCAAGCAATTAAAGTTAACATAGTCCACTAGTGGGACGAGAGCATCACCTTCACCTTTGATACCTTTCTCATTCCACTCATGTGGTGTAGGTGAGGTGGGAAAGACCAAATGGTGGTCATCATCTTCATCTTGATGGAACCATGTGGGGGGTGCATAATATTCCACCATGGCCATCGTCTTGTCCAATGGAAGGACGAAGTCGTCGAGAATCGGCGCGTCATCATATGTGGGACCTAGCACCAAATGAGAAGGCGCAATAGAGGTAGACGTTAAGTCGTTAGTGTTGAAATTGGCCTCACATGTCGTATCAACTTCCTCACTCTCTCTATGTGGTGGTGGCTCACTCACTCCCTCAAGGTAGGTGCACTCAATGTCACATATGGTGGAGTCACTCAAATCACACAAGTGGTGGTGATGGTAACTCTCCTCACATGGGAATTGTGGCAACTCATCATATATGGGGCTAGTGGTGAAGTCACTCTCACTCTCGATATGGTGGCAAAGGTCACTCAAGTCATCATATGTCGCCGTGGTCGAAGGGAAAATCCCACGCTCAACCATCTCCTCATCGTCGTCGCGAATGAAGGCCGAAGATGGCACATCATCACTCTCGCCTCCAAAGATGGAAGCATCATCCTTGCTCGTCACCATGTCGTTCGCCTCCAAAGCTTGGTCCTCGAATGGCTCCGTAGTCGTAGTCGTCGCCGCACCGTCTTGAAAAAGAGTCGAAGTAGACTCGGTATCATCAATGCCACAAAGAATTATGGCGGTGGAGTCGAACTTTGGGGCATCGTCTTGGAGCTCGTTGGGCTTGGACATCATGGTGGTACTACCCTCATGCTCGCCGTCTTGGAGCTTGGTCTTCGAGAAGTTTGCTTGCGGTGGAGAAGCCTTGGCCTTCATAAGTTCTTGTTCCGCCTTGAGAGCACCAATGAAGTTGTCGTCGAGGGACTTGTAGTTCTCGAAGAAGATAGTCTTGTAGATGTCGTTGTGCAATCCCATCATGAAGTGGAGCTTCATCGAAATGGGGTCGTCCACGCCGGCTCGTCGCAAGGCAATCTTCATGTCCTTGAAGTACTCGTCGATGGACTTGGATCCTTGTATGGTGTTCTCCAATTGGCGTAGAAGATGTTCCGTGTAGGTGGGAGGCACGAACTCTCGCCGCAAAGCTCTCTTCGTCTTAGGCCAATTCACATTGAAGCTCGTCGAAGGTGTGTGAAGCCACCATGTTGACGCGTTGTCGTGGAAGTTTCTTGTGGCGCACTTCACTTGATCTTCATAGGGAACTTGGTGTAGCTTGAGGTAGCCGTCCATCTTGCACTCCCACTCGAGATACTCCTCGGGGTCTTGAGTCCCATAGAAAGGAATCTCATGGTCGTTGTCGAGGTCGTAGTAGCTCGTGGTAGTCGCGGACTTGAGCTTGGGGAGCTTCTCTTGATCATAAGCTTGAGGTGCTTGTGGGCGAAGATGCCGCATATCCAAAGGCGAAGATGCCTTGGAGTCGCTTGGCGAAGATGCCAAGGAGTACAGTGAAGTCGTTGAGCGGTTGTTGGTGTTGAGCTCTTGACCTTCACGTACTTGTCGTTGATGGTGTCGATGCCGATGAGATCTTGCCGGAGATGGTAGCTCGGAAGGATGTGCACTTGAGCGTCTTCTCGAAGATGAGGGAGACCTCTTGCGGTTCTTCATGAGGGCTTTGAGCTCCTCCATTTGAGCATCCATGTTGGCGCACAAGTTGTTCGTCATGGCATCGAACTTGTCGTTGTTGTTGTAGACCGAAGTAGATGAAATGCTTTTCCTATCCATCACAAGACTCGAGCAAAGGTGAGTAGGAGATGAGATAAACAATACCAAGTTACCTTTTCCGAATGTTGAGGATGTATCCCGTTTCACTCAATGTGAAATGAAAGAATAGTGGAATTGGTACCGGACTTGTTCACTCACACCTATCAAGTAAAGCTTATGGAGTAGCTCGGTGAGGATAGTGGCACAAAAATTTGATGCAAAATGTTAGAAAGAGTCAATAATGTTGAAAGAGATTCACAAATTTGCAAGCGAAACAAGTAGACCAATAGCAAGATGGGTGGCACACGGAAACACACACACGGATAGATAGATGGGGTCATGCAACCAAGGAATGAGCACAAAATGTGGAGTCCACGGAACACGCTCGTGTTGCACAACTCAAGAGAGACGCTAGCACGATTGCTCAATAGGCGGATACGACACTTGTGCACAACCTATAAGATGCAAAATGTATGGACTTGCTATCCCAATTATGCTATGTGTATGATGTTCCGGTGCTTGAGCACAACATGATCCAAGATGATCAAGGATGATATCATATTTTGTGATGCTATGGCTCTTGCTCACAAGCTTCTTTGCTTTTCTCCTTTGCTTAAAAGCTTATTCTCTCTTTTTTTTGTATATGGCTACGATGCACAAACCAAGATAGCAATTGTGTATATGCGGGAACAATCTTGTGACACAAGGGATGATATGATGATACCAATATTATATGGTATGCATGCAATGGAAGGTGGATCGATGATCACTAATGTGCACAAGTAACGTTGCCGGCAATACTCAAAGGCTAGTCTCGATAGGCAAGTGACGTAAAATGGGCTAGGGGTTAATAATGCAATTGCAAGGGGAATATACAATGATGTCGTCGAAGTTACCGTCCGTGTCGATGATGAGAGGTGGTGCTCTTGATGTAGAACCGTTCCTAAGTAGCCGAAACACCTTAGGAAACGGAAAAACCACAACTCAAAATCTCAAGGACAAATATCAAATGGTGGTAGCGGCAATGTGATAGCGGCAAAGGTGTCCCGTCTTTCGATGAGATGGTGGTTATCGTTTTGGAGGAAGTCGACTTTGATGATCCGACTACGAACGTGCGAGGACGTCGCGCCTTAGCAATCGCTAAACCAACTCCGAGAGGTTGTTGACCACACCGGAGCACGATCAACCTGACCACGAAGGTCTGTTTCCTGCAGGCAAACGAAGAACAAGCAAGAAACTAAGATTGCAATCTGGATATTGCGAATATAAGAGGAAAGCTTTATTGATCAAGGTGGGGTTCTGTGACGCCTTGGTCTGGTCGTTGAACACAAACGAAGTACGCGAAGTTGCAGCTATGGCGAACTTTTAATCTAAACAAAACCCAAAGTCTAAACGACGCCCTAAGGGCTGTATATATGAGGGAAAGAGGGGGGAATTTCGTGGCCCTTGGTGGAGGGGTCCGAAACCAACCCTAACTCTTGTTTCCCCACACATACGGACTCTAAAAACAGCCTATACTCAAGTATTTCGAAATTACATGGGCCTGGCCCAATAATAAGGTGACGCAACACCTAAAATAGCCTCTGGACGAAATTTATGAAGTGGCATCTTGTATATGTCGTCCAAGGCTTCTCGCACTCATTATGGTGGCTTCAAAGTCCTGAAATCATCCATTGTAACTCCATTCTTGTCCCCCTTGCGCATGCCATCATCTCCATGCTTGATCTTGCTCCAATGTTCATCCTTCTTGTCCAAGCTGGTAATTTAATTGGCGTGCGCGAGCTCTAGTAATTGGTCCTGTATATGTGTCAGTTGGAGCTGTGGGTGTAACCTTGTTAGTGATGTCCTCATCATCCTCCCCTTCTTGAATTGAAGTCGTCCTCGACGGAAGCTCATCTTCCTCACCCAAGTAAGGCTTCAAATCTGCAATGTTAAATGTGGGACTAACCCCAAAATCTGCAGGCAGCTCAAGTTTATATGCATTATCATTTATTTTCTCTAACACCTTGAAAGGACCATCAGCACGTGGCATTAGCTTTGACTTGCGCAAATTAGGAAACCTATCCTTACGCAAATGTAACCAAACAAGATCTCCAGGTGCAAAGACAACACGTTTTCTACCCTTATCTCCAACAAGTTTATATTTAGCATTCATGCGCTCAATATTTTCCTTAGTTAACTCATGCATTTTTAAGATCAATTCAGCACGTTGTTTAGCATCAATATTAACCTTCTCCGAAGATGGAAGAGGCAACAAATCAATAGGTGCACGAGGTAGGAAACCATAGACAATTTCAAAAGGGCACATTTTAGTAGTAGAATGCAACGAACGATTATAAGCAAATTCAATATGAGGCAAGCTGATACAGGGTGGAACCCTAATCAGCAGATCTTTCACGAAATGGAGTGGATCCCACGATGAACACGAAGAACACGAGAGGGAACACGAGGGAAAACACGAGAGAATCACTCAAACCAACAAGAACAAGTCACACATATGCTAGATCCTCGAAACACAAAGAGATACAAGATCCATGATCAACAAGGGACGATACAAAGGGTAACCGGTTCTTCTCCGTGAGGAGGTCTTGATGATATCCCGTAGGATCTTCCCGCGAGGGGCCTTGAATCCCGTAGGATCTTCTCCGCAGAGGTCTTGAATCCGTGTGGATCTTCTCCGTGGAGGGGCCGCAGTCACTCACAAGGAGATGAACCACTAGATGAGCAAAGCTCTAGGTATCAAATGAGCTATCACTAAGCTAACCCTAACTAGGAGGAGGTGGAGGGGTATATATAGTCTAGGTCCACGAAGGGGTAAGTGGGAGAGGGATACATGGGCCTCGGGCCCGATACACTGTGCGCAGACAGGGGCCGGATGTCCGGGCGGGGGCCGGATGTCCGGGCCTTCCCAAGACGCCGGATGTCCGGGACGAGGGGCCGGATGTCCGGGCTGGAGGGGTTGAGCCACGGGTGTCTTCTGGACAGTGGCGCCGGATTTCCGGCCAGGGCCCGGATGTCCGGGGCGCCGGATGTCCGGGCCTGGGGGCCGGATGTCCGGGGCCTGTAGGTGCTGGCCCTTCTTCCTTCTCTTCCGCGCGCACTTGGCCTTGGTTCTTGGGTTCTTCATGGTCTCCTTGGGTGTTCCTGAACATGCATAGCACATATATTTGAGGTAGTAGGCATGTCTCACATGTAGAAAGTGGAGGTTCAGAGAGGAGCGAGTGAACCTTGTGTCCAATTGTGTGTAGTTGAGGTCTCGTCGAGTGAACATGGGGATGATCATGGGATACTCCGTATCAACCATCTTGTAATAACACACCTCCTAACCCAATTCCACTAGCATCGCATTCAAGCTCAAAAGTCTTATTAAAATCAGGAAGTTGGAGTAAAGGAGCATGTGTCAACTTATCTTTCAATACCGTGAATGCTTCTTCCTGTGCAGTACCCCAAACAAAAGGCACATCCTTCTTTGTAAGCTCATTGAGGGGTGCAGCAATGGTGCTGAAATCTCTCACAAAACGCCGATAGAATCCAGCGAGGCCAAGGAAACTCCTCACGTGTGTGACCGTTTTGGGCTGCGGCCAACTCTCAATAGCTTCAATCTTGGCTTTATCAACCTCAATTCCCTGTGGAGTAACAACATAGCCAAGAAAAGAGACTCGGTCGGTGCAAAAGGTGCACTTTCCAAGGTTACCAAATAAACGTGCATCACGTAGAGCAATAAAAACAGCACGTAAATGTTCCAAATGTTCCTCCAAAGATCTGCTAAAAATCAATATATCATCAAAGTATACTACCACAAATCGTCCAATGAAAGCACGTAAAACTTCATTAATTAATCTCATGAAAGTACTAGGTGCATTAGTTAACCCAAAAGGCATGACTAACCACTCATATAATCCAAACTTAGTTTTAAATGCTGTTTTCCATTCATCTCCCAATTTCATACGAATTTGATGGTATCCACTACGCAAATCAACTTTGGAGAATATTGTAGAGCCACTCAATTCATCAAGCATATCATCTAGCCTAGGAATAGGATGACGATAACGAATAGTAATATTATTAATGGCTCTACAATCAACACACATACGCGATGTACCATCCTTTTTCGGCACTAGAATAATAGGAACAGCACAAGGACTAAGGGATTCGCGTATATAACCTTTGTCGAGTAGCTCCTGTACTTGACGCATAATCTCCTTCGTCTCTTCTGGATTAGTACGGTATGGTGCGCGGTTGGGTAGCGATGCACCGGGAATTAAGTCAATCTGATGCTCAATCCCACGAACAGGTGGTAATCCCGGTGGCACGTCTTGTGGAAAGACGTCGGCGAACTCCTGTAAAATGTTAGTGACAGCAGGAGGCAAAGAGGAAGGCACGTCCTCGAATGAAAATAATGCCTCTTTGCATACAACAGCATAGCAAACAGATTTGCTAAAATCTAGCTCATCAATATCAGATTTGGTGGCAAATAAACATGCACTTTTCAATTTAATTTCAGAAGCAACAGTAGATGGTTTATTATTAAGCTTCATTTGTTGCTCAAATTCTTTTGCCACAATCTGATTTTCACTCTTATTTTTCTCCTGTTTTGCTTTATTAGCTCTATTAATATCATCTTTCAAAATGGAATCAGGAGTCATAGGAAGCAAAGTAATATTTTTATCCTTATGAACTAGAGTATACTGATTGTTTCTACCATGGTGTACAGAATTTTTATCAAATTGCCATGGTCTACCAAGTAATAAGGAACATGCTTGCATAGGTACCACATCACAATCAACATAATCAACATATGTAGAGATACTAAAATGCACACGAACAGTACGTGTTACCTTAACCTTGCCGCTGTTGTTGAACCATTGGATGTTGTAAGGATGTGGATGTGGTCTTGTGGTGAGAGATAGCTTCTCCACCATCTCCATGCTAGCCAAGTTGTTGCAACTCCCTCCATCTATGATCACGCGAACAGAACGTTCCTTCACAACTCCCTTTGTATGGAACAAATTATGCCTCTGATTTTGCTCAGCTTGTGTAACCTGCACACTCAAAACACGTTGAGCAACTAAACATTCATACCTGTCAGCATCTTCAGGAGACATGTATTGCGTCTCATGAACAGAATCGTCTCCGCCGTGTTCTTCACGTGTAATAAGAGCCAAAGTCTCCTCATCATAGTCACTAGCGGATTCATATCCACCATCCTCAGTAGCAATCATCACACGCTGAGATTTGCAATCTCTCGGAAAATGTCCTCTTCCCTTACAACGACGACAAATAATATCACTGGTGTGCCCTGTTGATGCCATGGAAGAAGAAGAACTCTGTGCAGGCCCAATAGGTGTGCTCTTGGCAGATAATGGTGGTTGTGCCTGCTTCCTTGTATCACGGCTGGAGGTAACAGCTGATGGAGGTGTCGGTGCAGTAGAATGTGAGGAAGTAGAGGATGCACGCGGTGTCCATGATGAAGGTCGTCCTGCAGAAAAGTTAGTCCGCGCCAATGCCTGTCGATCCTGCACTTCACGTTCAGCTTTATAAGCAAGATGGAATAAACGAGTGATATTAGTATAATCCTTATACTCTAGAATGGTCTGAATCTCTCTATTTAATCCACCCATAAAACGTGCAAGCATAGCTTCATTCTCCTCAACAATACCACATCTAATCAGGCCAGTTTGTAATTGCTGATAATATTCTTCTACAGAATTTTTTCCTTGTCTTAAGCGCTGCAGTTTTTGAAGTAATTCACGTTGATAATATGGTGGAACCCAACGAGTACGCATAGCAGTTTTCAAAGCAGTCCAAGTAGCTGGAGTAGGATATAATCTACAATGTTCAGACCACCAAACACATGCAAAACTAGTGAAAGCACAAACAGCAGCAGGAACACGTCTCTCCTCGGGATAGTTTAAACATGTAAAACGTTGTTCAGCTTGTAACTCCCAAGTAAGATATATATCAGGAACATATCTACCCTCAAATGGTGGAATATTCAATTTCAGTTTAGGAAGATGGTCATGTACCTCAGGTGGTGGTGCAGCCCTACCGTTGCGATGATATGCATGAGGACGACCTGGTGGTGGTGGTGCTGGTTGTTGCACGTAGTTCTGATTTTGGTCAACCTCATCCTCGTAATGGTCCTCCACCTCTGCAGTAGCAGCAAGAGCTACAGAAACATCAACAGCAGCACCAGAAGCTTGACCAGTCTCAAGGGGAACGCGCTGTGCTCGTCCCACTTGATTCGGAAGGCGACGTTGTTGTTGTTGTTGTTGTTGTTGTTGTTGAGGTGGGACAGCTGCAGCAGCCGGTGGTGGTGGAAAACGCGAAAGCAATTCAGCAAACTTGTTATCCAGCTTTGCTTCAAACGTCTTCTTCATTGCATCTATCTTCTCCATGGCCTCGTCCAATGTGTTTAGCACATCTTGCACCTGTACACTCATCATTTCCTGAAACTTATCATGAAGCTCCTTGTTCGTCAAGTTCTCCCAGTCAGTCTCGTCGACTTGTGATCCTGGCATGGTTAGCAGCAATAGAAACACACAAGAATATGATCCTACAGACTACTAACAAGTGGTGGTGGTGGCGGGTGTCACAAATCCGTCAAGCAAATCTCAAATTCTTACCAGTTCTTACCCAGCAGCAGGTGGTGATCGGCAACCGATGTAGTCAAAACTCTCTAAGCTTGGATAGAGCGATTACCAGGGAGAGTCAAACGCATGATGTAGATGTATGTGGAGCTGGGAAGGCTTATAATATGGTAGCAAAAAGGGTCAGCAATAATCAATTCAGAGATGCAAAGGTGAATAAACGCTCAACGACGGTACTGTGCTGGTCCTAGGCTAGACCGTGCTAGAGACGCGAGCCTAGAACACTAACAAAATCACGGCGCTGCACGTAATCAAGGGAAAAGCACACTCTGAAGAAAAAAAAATCGCCTCTTTTTTTTTTGCTTTTTTTTTGCGCTGCTTTTTTTTTTTGCCGAAAATCACTATAATGGCGAGTGTCTCAAAACACTTCCCAAGTCAAACTAAGATGATAGGCACGAAATTTTTTTGACGAAATTTTTTTTTCGGAATCAGGGCAGCGACGACGAAAAAGTGCGGGAAAAAATCAGTATGGTGGCACGTGTCTCAAAAGACTCAGAAAAGCTCAAAAATAGGATAGGGAAAAAATATTTTCACCTGTCGAAATTTTGGCCTAAAAACTGCCCGGGGGTCTCCAGGCAAGGAAACACAAATCCGAAACCTAGATGGATTTCGAGAACAAACCTAATATGAAAAGAACTCGGATTGGTGGTGGATATATGGTGGTAGGATATGGCAGCGGTGGTAGGTTATGGCAGCGGTGGTGGTATATGGATTCGGATTGGGTGGTGGTATATGGATACGGATTGGTGGTGGTATGTGGCAGTAGTGATGAAGATGTTGCGGCGGCGGCGTGACAACTTATGACCAGAACTCGAAACTCTAAAGGACTAGATGCTAAGACCAGCAACTGGACACGACGATGCAACCGCAAATTCAACAAAGCAAATACAGAAAAGATTATGCAAAGGCTCAGATTGGTTTGGATGGGATGAACTAACCCTAATTTTTTTTTGGCTTTTTCGTGGACTATAGGTATGAAGAACAGACTCGATCTAAACTATGAAAAACTGTAAAATCTCACCGAGCAACCTGGAAATCTGATACCACTTGATAGCGGCAAAGGTGTCCCGTCTTTCGATGAGATGGTGGTTATCGTTTTGGAGGAAGTCGACTTTGACGATCCGACTACGAACGTGCGAGGACGTCGCGCCTTAGCAATCGCTAAACCAACTCCGAGAGGTTGTTGACCACGCCGGAGCACGATCAACCTGACCACGAAGGTCTGTTTCCTGCAGGCAAACGAAGAACAAGCAAGAAACTAAGATTGCAATCTGGATATTGCGAATATAAGAGGAAAGCTTTATTGATCAAGGTGGGGTTCTGTGACGCCTTGGTCTGGTCGTTGAACACAAACGAAGTACGCGAAGTTGCAGCTATGGCGAACTTTTAATCTAAACAAAACCCAAAGTCTAAACGACGCCCTAAGGGCTGTATATATGAGGGAAAGAGGGGGGAATTTCGTGGCCCTTGGTGGAGGGGTCCGAAACCAACCCTAACTCTTGTTTCCCCACACATACGGACTCTAAAAACAGCCTATACTCAAGTATTTCGAAATTACATGGGCCTGGCCCAATAATAAGGTGACGCAACACCTAAAATAGCCTCTGGACGAAATTTATGAAGTGGCATCTTGTATATTTCGTTCAAGGCTTCTCGCACTCATTATGGTGGCTTCAAAGTCCTGAAATCATCCATTGTAACTCCATTCTTGTCCCCCTTGCGCATGCCATCATCTCCATGCTTGATCTTGCTCCAATGTTCATCCTTCTTGTCCAAGCTAGGCCCTTCATTTGTAAGCAAGACAAATGTATCCAATTTAGGCAGCATCATATTCTCATGAACATTAGATTCATTACCAAGAAACGAAAGTACCTGGTAATTTAATTGGCGTGCGCGAGCTCTAGTAATTGGTCCTGTATATGTGTCAGTTGGAGCTGTGGGTGTAACCTTGTTAGTGATGTCCTCATCACAATGCCGTGGTGGTTGCGGAAGTGGAATGATGGGCTATACACGATGTCGGAGTTGAAGTCACGGTCCCTAAGTAGCCGAAACACCTTAGGAGACACAAGCCACAACTCAAACAAGCTCACACAAAAATGGGTTAAGTTTGGTTGGCTATGTATAATGGGCAATGGGTATGCGGAAGTGGTGGTGGTGGTTGATGAAGAAGCAATTGTCCCTAAGTAGCCTAAACACCTTAGGAGACTCAAATCACTACTCAAGCAACCACAAATGGTATGGGAACAAAATTGGTTAGGTTGCGGAAGTCGATGGTGGTGTAGCGGATGATGTGGTGGAAGCCCTAGGCAAAGATGCCAAAATTCAAAACATATGATGGAGTCAAATGATGTTGGTCGTATTTTTGTGTTATGGGGGATGTCAAGAGCTTCAAAACGAGCTCAAGAACGTCGAAATCGGAGTTCGGATGAATTAGTTATGTACAAAACGGTGAAACACGGGTGGCTGAAATCCGAGGGGTCGGACATCCGGGGTGGAGCCCGGATTTCCGGGGCCTGATGTCCAGAAACTTGCGCGATTTTGCCCTCCAGGAGCCGGATGTCCGGCCCGGGACCCGGATGTCCGGCCCGATGGCCCGGAGTCCGGCCTATGGCCCGGATGTCCGGCCCGACGATTCCAGATCGGGATTGGGACTTCCAAACTCGTTTGGGGGCGGAATTTGATGATTTTGGTGGCAAAATTTGACGGATTTTGTGGAGGAAAGATGGGGAAACTTGGGGAAATGCTAGACCCACTTGAAACCAAGCAAATCCATGGATCAAAATCAACAGAATAGCATCAAACCAACATATCACAAAAAAAATTGGGGCTATTTTTGGTGGGGATTTTCGAATTTTAGGACGAAATCACACAAAAGAAAGCTAGAAAACGGTGGAGGGGACTCCAAATTCGTGAGAAACGTGGCTCATGATACCATATGATGTAGGGCGGAACCCTATGTGGCCGATCTTTCACGAAATGGAGGGGATCCCACGATGAACACGAAGAACACAAAGGGGAATCACGAGGGAAACACTCAAGAACAAGTCCAATCACACATCCACTAGACAATCAAACACACAAGATCACAAGATACATGAACAACAAAGGGAAAGATACAAGGTAGAGTTCATCTCCAAGAGGAGGTCTTGAATCCGTGAAGGATCTTCCCGTTTAGGGGTCTTGAATCCAAGGTGGATCTTCTCCGTAGAGGGGCCGCGGTCTCTCTCGTGGAGTAGATCCGGGATGGATGAGCAAAGCTCTATCTCACATATGAGCTAAATCATTGCTACCCTAAAATGGTGGAGGTGGAGGAGTATATATAGTCTAGGGTCATGAAGGGGTAAGTGAGGGGCGAAACGGGTACATGGGCATCGGCCCGGATACATGCACGCAGGCAAGGCCGGATGTCCGGGCTGGCGGCCGTCCGGGGCTTCGGGGCGAGCCGGATGTCCGGGGTCACGGCCGGATGTCCGGGCTGAAGGGGCTCGGCCCTGATGCTCTCTGGATAGGAGGGTCCGGATTTCCGGGAGGAGTGCCGGATGTCCGGCCGTTGCGGAAGCGCCGGATGTCCGGCCTTTGGCTCGGATGTCCGGCCGCTGTAGTATCAGCAGCTCCGTCTTCTTCCGTCTTCTCTTCCAAGCTTCCCTCGCGGATGGTGTAGGTGTTCCTCGGCGCTTGCACTCCTCGTCGTCGTCCATGAAGCTCCGACAATACCTATGCATGCACACGAGTGGAGTGTCAAGTAGTATACCATCCTCGAAGGGGTCAAGTGGACACGTGTAAAGGAGATGTGGTATAGGGTGGAACCCTAATCAGCGGACCTTTCACGATTTGGAGGATGGCACACGATGAACACGGGGAGAACACGGGGAAAGATCGGGAAAACACGAGAGAGAACACTCAAATCAACACGGAAGCAATCACACAAATGCTAGATCCGTGATACAAGGTCGAGATACATGATCCACAGTCAACAACGGTGATACAGATAGTCTTCTCCGTGAGGAGGTCTTGGAATCCCGTGGGATCTTCCCGTTAGGGGTCTTGAATCCAGAGGTGGATCTTCTCCGTAGAGGCGCACCGGTCTCGTGGGAGAAATCCACACAAGTATCAAATGAGCTAAAACCACAGCTAACCCTAAACGGAATGAGGAGAGGAGTATATATAGTCTACGGGGCGAATGGGTACATGGGCCTCGGCCCGGGGGATGCGCGCAGGCATTTCAGGGGCCGGACGTCCGGGCGGCGGGCCGGATGTCCGGGGCTTCACGGGTCGCCGGATGTCCGGGGCGGGGGCCCGGATGTCCGGGCTGGAGTGGACGCGCCTCGGGTGCTCTCTGGACAGAGGCGCCGGATTTTCGGGCGCGGGGCCGGATGTCCGGGCCGTGCCTGGCCGGATGTCCGGGCCCTGGCCGGATGTCCGGGCCCTGTAGCCTTGGCTGCTGTTGGCCTTCTGTGGGTGAATGCCCAGGGGCCGGATGTCCGGGCCAGGGGGCCGGATGTCCGGGTCCTGGAGCTCTCTTCTGCTCTTCTCGATGCATTGGCTCGTCCATGAACTTGAGGACTCGTCCATCTTCACGCCCCTCTCCGATGTGGTCTTCTTCACACCTGAGCACACACAACACGTCCGTCTGAGGTAGCGACCATGTCTCGCAAGATTTGTATGGAAGTAGGGCTAGGAGTGACGTCACCTCGGTCTCGGGAGCTCTAGTCCTTGGTCCTTTGGGCACTTGTTGAGGAGAAGGAGGGTCCATGGGGATGGCCCTAGGATACACCGTATCATCTCCCCTCCCTTGGGAAAGATCCGACCTCGGATCGAAATCTTCATCACCATGGAGCACCTTGAATGGTCCGTCGTCACGAGGTAGAGGCTTGGACTTGTGCTCTATCGCGAAGTGGTCCTTGTGAAGATGTAGCCAACTGAGATCTTCCGGGTGAAACGCCATTGTTGCCTTGTTGACGTTGATCTTGTTGGTGAGGCGATGTACTTGTCGCTCGATTGTTGCCCGTATTTGTTCGTGCACCTTCTTGAGTATTTCACTACAAAAGAAAGTGGCAACATGTGAAGCATCGTCGATCTTGTTATCGGGAATGAAATGAGCCATGTTAGAGAATGTATCGACCATGACAAGCACGGAATCGTTTCCATTTTTAGTCCTAGACAAGCCAAGTATGAAATGCATGTTTATGTCTTCCCATGGGTGAAATGTAGTAGGAAGAGGCATGTAAAGACCATGAGATTGAGCTTTGGACTTAGCTTTGCGGCATGTCGGACATCGGTTGGTGGGGTTTGAGACGTCACGTAGCATCTTGGGCCAAAAATAGTTCTTAGAGAGGGTAGCAAACATCTTGTCGCGTCCAAAGTGTCCCATGAGTCCTTCTCCATGCGATTCCTGCAAAAGGAGCAAACAAAGCGAAGACTCGGGGATGCAAAGTTTGTTAGCTCTCATAAGGTATCCATCCTTGGTGTAATGATGTTCCCAAGAAGTGTGAGTCAAGCATTTAGCATAGGCATTTGCAAAGAAAGGATCATGCTCATATAAATCTTTTAGGTGCTCTAAGCCAATCACATGCAACTTAAATTGTGTAACAAGTAAGCACTTGCGTAACAAACATGCATTTGCGTGAAAACTTCCATGTTTCGTAGGCAATAGAATAACCGGAGCGGCACAAGTGCTAAAGTTGTCACGTACATGACTTTTGTCAATGAGTTTGGGTACTTGCCGTTGTATCTCGTGGTTGACACGGTAGAGAGCTTTGTTGGGAAATGGCGCACCGGGTACAAGTTCGATGCGGTGTTCTATTCCGTGAAGTGGAGGTAGACCCGGTGGTAGCTCATCGGGAAAGGCGTCCGAGAATTCCTGCAACAAGTGAGACAACACAAAAGGTAGACGTTGTGAAGTGTTAGTAGATTTGTCTTCCCCTATGCATAAGAGCACAAGGTGAACGACGTTCGATGGGTTCTCACACACTTCTCTCATCTCACTTTTGGTGGCAAATAGCACTAGTTTCTTCGTGTAGCTCATCGTGGAGTCGCTCATATTTGGTTGGTGGCTCTCACTCTCTTTTTGGTGGCTCGCTCTCTCACCATTCTCTCCACGATGGGTTGTAGGTAGAAGCTTGTCGGCGGCAACTTGACTTGGAGTCATAGGTCGTAGCACGAAGTCCTTGCCCTTCATCTTGAAGTGATAGTGATTCGTCCGTCCATTGTGTGTGACTCCACGATCGTATTGCCAAGGACGTCCAAGAAGAAGGTGGCACACGGACATGGGTATCACATCACACTCGAGAGTGTCCTCGTAGGCGCCAATCTTGAAAGAGACTTGCACGGTGTGCTCGACTCGAAGAAGTCCGGCGTCGTTGAGCCACTGGACCTTGTAGGGGTGCGGATGCTTCGTCTTGACCAAATGAAGCTTGTCGCATAGTTCATCACTTGCCAAGTTGTGGCAACTTCCTCCATCGATGATAACCTTGACGGAGCGTCCATTGATGGCGGCCTTCGTATGGAAAATATTGCATCGTTGGTCGTCATCTTGTTGATGTTGTAGTGTCAAGACTTTGGAGACAACTAGGTTGGGGCTTGAGTCATTGTCGCAAAACACTTGACGATCTTCTTCTTCATTGATACGCCGGTGGATGGCCAAGTGCTTGATGGCGTCCACTTCGTCGTCGCTCATCGAGTCATATGTGCCGTCGTCGTGGAAGATCATTGTTCTCTTGTTGGTGCACTCGAAGGACTTGTGACCACGGCCACCACATGTGAAACATTTGATGGAGCTTGTCTTGGGTTTCTCGTCATTTGGAGTTGTAGATGATGTAGCTCTTGGCTTGAAGTTGTTGGTAGAAGGTGGATGACTCGATGTAGTCGCGTTCTTGTAGCTTGGCTTGTCGCCGATGTTTGTAGATGGCTTGGTAGAGGTAGGAAGAGTATCCGAAGTCGTTGAAGCTTGGTCGTAGGAGCCGAAGTTCTTGGATTTGAACTTGGAGTACTTGTAGTCCTCGTGAACTTGTCGCTCCGCTTTGGTTGCTTGGTGTACTAGCTCGAGGAGATTGTTGTATGGTTGGAAGTCCGCAATCTTCTTAATGGAGTAGTTGAGTCCATTCAAGAATCTCGCCATTGTTTGCTCTTCATCTTCCATGATGTTTGCTCTTATCATAGCAATCTCCATCTCCTTGTAGTACTCTTCAACGGACTTGGTTCCTTGCTTGAGGAGTTGGAGCTTCTTGAACAAGTCGCGGTTGTAGTGTGTAGGCACAAAACGTGCTCTCATCACTTCCTTCATTTGAGTCCAAGTGGTGATAGGAGGTTCGCCTTTGGCTTCTCTTCTCTCCATGATTTGTTCCCACCAAATGATAACATAGTCTTGGAACTCAAGTGATGCCATAGCGATCTTCTTCTCTTCATCGAAGTTGTGAAGGCGAAAGATCTTGTCAACTTTCAATGCCCATGAGAGGTAGTCTTCGGGGTCAATGCTTCCGGAAAACTTTGGCATGGTGAACTTGAGCTTGCCATAGCGATGCTCGTCGTTGTTTCCTTGTCTATTGGGAGGATGATCTCGATTTTGGCGGTTTGCCATATCTTGTTGCTCTTGTTGAGGAAGATGTTCTTGTTGGGGTTGTTGCTCTTGCCGCGCGTGAGGAGGAGCTTCTTCTTGCATGCTTGCTTGATGGCGCCGTTCTTGCATCTCATCTCGAAGAAAATCCTCTTCTTGACGAGTGTGTCGATTGCGGGCGGCCACATTGCGGTGTGCATCTTGTAAAGCACGTTGCGCCTCCATAGCTTGAGCGTCACGACGTTGTTGTGCTTGGCGGTTAGCCTCGGCATCTTGTTCTTCTTGATATTGACGAGCTCGCTCTTGTTGATGTTGGCGTAGTCGTTGCCGTTCTTGTGCTTGCTCAAGTGTAGCTTGGTTGTGACGACGTCGATTTTCTTGTTCGTCGAATGGTTCTTGAGAACTCTTGTCATGTAGAGGTTGCCGATGTTCATGTCGAGCTTGACGTGCGGCTTGACGAAGAGTGTTTGACGTAGGTGTGCTTGAGTCTTGCGTTGAGTCGGTATGTCGACTTGAGCGGCTTCGTCGATGAGATGATGTTGAGGAAGAACGTCGGTTGATGATCAATGTCCGTAGCTCATTGTATTGAGTAGACATGTTGGTGTTGATGAGGTCGATTTGCTCCTTGGTGCTTTGTTGGAATTGTCGCGCGTCCTCGGCAACTTGACCAATGTACTCTTGCATAGCTTCACTCTCTTGATGTAGAGCTCGTTGGACACCGAATAGATGTAGTTTGGTGACGTAGTTGTTCGCTTCTTGAGGGTCATCGAAGATCGGGTTGGTAGATGAACTTGGCCTATCCATCATCACAAGCAAGTAAGTGAGTGGAGAAAGGAGAAGACAATATCAATGTACCTTAACCGAGGTTGAAAATGGATCAATGATCACTCAACAATGTAACCCGGAAATAGCACTATTGGTATCACTTCGTGTCGATTCTCACACCTACACAAGTAAAGCTTTGAGAGGAGCTCGGTTAGGATGTGGCACAAATTCAATGCAATCGTCAAAGTGACTCAAAGATGTTGAAAATGGTTCACAAATTTGCTCATGCAACAAGTAGATCACTAGCAAAGATTAGCACACGGAACGCACGCACGGAAAGATAAATGTGGTTGTGCAACCAAGGATGAGCGAAAAATGTGGTAAACCACGGAAAATGCTCGTGTTGCACAACACTAGAGAGACGCTAACCGATTGCTTAATAGGCGGATACGCACTTGTGCACGACCTATAAGAGGCAAAACGTAACGACTAACTATCACAAGTATGCTATGAGTGTATGATGTGCCGATGCTTGAGCACAAGATGAAGTTGCTATGATGTATGATCTCTTTGGATGCAAGGCGTATGATGCTATTGTTTCTTTGCTTTGATTGGCTCTCTTGCTTAAAAGCTTTTGAGCTCTTTCTTTGGGCACATATGTATGCTTCTCGAATCGAGGTAGCTATTGTGTATGCGGAGCACTCTTGTGGCACACGGAGATATGCAAGATACCAAGATGATGTGATGTTACTCACAATGATGTAGTATGCACTATCTATGAGTATCACTAATGTGCACAAGTGTCGTGGCCCGGCAATACTCAAATGGCTAGTCTCAATGGGAAAGCTACGCAAAGATGGTTCATAGGGTGACAATGCAATTGCAAGGTAGGATGAGTGAAGTGTCGTCGATGTTACCGTCCTTGCCGAAGTTGAGCGGTGGTGTTGTCGAAGTCTTGCCGTCCCAAGGTAGCCTAAACATCCAAGGAAACGGTGAAACCACAACTCAAGTATCCACGGCAAAGGGAGACACACTTTTCAAACTCAGAGCTGGAAAACGATGGTGGTTGCGGAAGGTGGGTGGTAGTTGCGGAAGGTGGGTGGTAGCGGAAGGTGGGACTGAACAGAATCAGCAGTTTCAGGGTTTGTCGGACGTCCGGCAGTTACCGGTCGTCCGGTAGGTCTGGAAGGGTCGGACGTCCGGTGGAGACCGGAAATCCGGTAAAAGCGTTCTGTGGTCGGGGTGCCGGTCGTCCGGTGTTTAGCGGACGTCCGGTGTCTCGAGGGGTTCCGGACGTCCGGTAAACGTCGGTCGTCCGGTAGGTTTAGGACTGGGTTGGTGAGATCCGTGGCGAAAACGGTGAAACGTGGTCGGATTTGCGGTGGAAAAACGGTGAGAAGGTGGGGGAATGCTAGATCGACACGTGGCACAGCAAATCCATGGAACAAAGTCAACAAAATCTTGCCAAATCAACAGATCACAAAAAAAAATTTGGGGCTCTTTTTGTGGGGAATTTTCGAAATAGGGAAGAACACGACAAAAACAAGCTAGAAAACAAGATTTGGGGCTCCAAAATCGTGAGAAACCTTTGCTCTTGATACCAAGATGGTACAGGGTGGAACCCTAATCAGCGGACCTTTCACGATTTGGAGGGTGGCACACGATGAACACGGGGAAACACAAGGGGAAGACGGGGAAAACACAAGAGAGAACACTCAAATCAACACGGAAGCAATCACACAAGTGCTAGATTCGCGATACAAGGTCGAGGTACATGATCCAAAGTCAACAACGGTGATACAGATAGTCTTCTCCCGGAGGAGGTCTTGATATCCCTGGGGATCTTCTCCGTTGAAGGAGGTCCTGAATCCGTAGTGGATCTTCTCCGTAGAGGCGCACCGTCTCGTGGGAGAAATCCACACAAGTATCAAATGAGCTAAACCACAGCTGAGTCTAAAGGGAGGAGGTCAACAGTATTTATATTACACACGCGGTCGCCGTCGTAGCGGACGTCCGGGGGTTACCGGACGTCCGGTGGTTCCGGAGGGACCGGACGTCCGGTAATCCTCGGATTTCCGCTATTTAGCTTCTGTAGTCGTTGTCACGGACGTCCGGTGGCTTCCGGTCGTCCGGTCGTCTGGGAAAGGCCGGACGTCCGGTGTCTTCCGGTCGTCCGGTGCCTGGGAGTCGCCGGTCGTCCGGTGCAGGCCGGACGTCCGGTGCCTGAAGCATCTTCAGCCTGCTTTCTTCTTGTCCCGAGCACTTGTCGGGCCTGTCCTCTTGAGCATCATGTAGAGTTGTCCCGCGGCCTTCGTCCAAGTACCTGAGTATGCATAGAGTTTCTGATGAAGGTAGAAGCCGTGTCTCAAGTGAATCCGGAAGATGTAAAGAGAGGAGCGAGGTCACCTCGGTCTCGAGAGCTCTTGCACGGGCTCTAGTCATGGGTCCTTTGGGCACTTGGTGAGGCGATGAAGGGTCCATGGTGATGGCCCTAGGATACACCGTATCAAATTGGGTTAGGAGGTGTGTTATTACAAGATGGTAAACCTGTTGCATATTTTTCTGAAAAATTGAGTGGGCCTAGTCTGAATTATTCTACTTATGATAAGGAATTATATGCTCTTGTTCGGACTTTGGAGACATGGCAACATTATTTATGGCCCAAAGAATTTGTTATACATTCTGATCATGAATCTTTAAAGCACATTAAAAGTCAAGCAAAACTGAACCGTAGACATGCTAAATGGGTTGAATTCATAGAGACTTTCCCTTATGTTATTAGACACAAGAAGGGAAAAGAAAATGTTATTGCTGATGCATTGTCTCGTCGTTATACTATGCTTTCACAACTTGACTTTAAAATATTTGGTTTGGAGACCATCAAAGATCAATATGTGCATGATGCTGAATTTAAAGATGTATTGCAGAATTGTAAAGAAGGGAGAACATGGAACAAGTTCGTCGTTAGTGATGGATTTGTGTTTCAAGCTAACAAGCTATGCATTCCAGCTAGCTCTGTTCGTCTTTTGTTGTTGCAGGAGGCGCATGGAGGAGGATTAATGGGACACTTTGGCGTGAAGAAGACGGAGGACGTACTTGCTACACATTTCTTTTGGCCAAAGATGCGACGGGATGTTGAGCGTTTTGTTGCTCGCTGCACTACATGTCAAAAAGCTAAGTCACGACTCAATCCTCATGGTTTATATATGCCTTTGCCTGTCCCTAGTGTTCCTTGGGAAGATATATCTATGGACTTTGTTTTGGGTTTACCTCGAACAAAGAAGGGAGGGATAGCATATTTGTTGTCGTGGATAGGTTCTCGAAGATGGCACACTTTATACCATGTCATAAAAGCGATGATGCTGCTAATGTTGCTGATTTGTTCTTTCGTGAAATTATTCGCTTGCATGGTGTGCCAAATACTATTGTTTCAGATCGTGATACTAAATTTCTTAGCCACTTTTGGAGATGTTTATGGGCTAAGTTGGGGACTAAACTGCTTTTTAGTACTACTTGTCACCCCCAAACTGATGGACAAACTGAAGTAGTCAACAGAACTTTGTCTACTATGCTTAGGGCTGTTTTGAAGAATAATAAGAAAATGTGGGAAGAATGCTTGCCTCATATTGAATTTGCTTATAATCGTTCGTTGCATTCTACTACTAAAATGTGCCCTTTTGAAATTGTCTATGGTTTCCTACCTCGTGCACCTATTGATTTGTTGCCTCTTCCATCTTCGGATAAGGTTAATATTGATGCTAAACAACGTGCTGAATTGATCTTAAAAATGCATGAGTTAACTAAGGAAAATATTGAGCGCATGAATGCTAAATATAAACTTGTTGGAGATAAGGGTAGAAAACGTGTTGTCTTTGCACCTGGAGATCTTGTTTGGTTACATTTGCGTAAGGATAGGTTTCCTAATTTGCGCAAGTCAAAGCTAATGCCACGTGCTGATGGTCCTTTCAAGGTGTTAGAGAAAATAAATGATAATGCATATAAACTTGAGCTGCCTGCAGATTTTGGGGTTAGTCCCACATTTAACATTGCAGATTTGAAGCCTTACTTGGGTGAGGAAGATGAGCTTCCGTCGAGGACGACTTCAATTCAAGAAGGGGAGGATGATGAGGACATCACTAACAAGGTTACACCCACAGCTCCAACTGACACATATACAGGACCAATTACTAGAGCTCGCGCACGCCAATTAAATTACCAGGTACTTTCGTGATATAGGGTGGAACCCTAATCAGCGGATCTTTCACGTTTGGAGGTTGGCACACGATGAACACGGGGAAAGCACGGAGAAAGATGGGGAAAACACAAGAGAGAACACTCAAATCAACACGGAAGCAATCACACAAGTGCTAGATTCGCGATACAAGGTCGAGATACATGATCCAAAGTCAACAACGGTGATACAGATAGTCTTCTCCCGGAGGAGGTCTTGGAATCCCGTGGGATCTTCCCGTTAGGGGTCTTGAATCCAGAGGTGGATCTTCTCCGTAGAGGCGCACCGGTCTCGTGGGAGAAATCCACACAAGTGTCAAATGAGCTAAAACCACAGCTAACCCTAAACGGGATGAGGAGAGGAGTATATATAGTCTACGGGGCGAATGGGTACATGGGCCTCGGCCCGGGGGATGCGCGCAGGCAATTCAGGGGCCGGACGTCCGGGCGGCGGGCCGGATGTCCGGGACTTCACAGGACGCCGGATGTCCGGGCGGGGGCCCGGATGTCCGGGCTGGAGTGGACGCGCCTCGGGTGCTCTCTGGACAGAGGCGCCGGATTTCCGGGCGCGGGGCCGGATGTCCGGGCCGTGCCTGGCCGGATGTCCGGGCCCTGGCCGGATGTCCGGGCCCTGTAGCCTTGGCTGCTGTTGGCCTTCTGTGGGTGAATGCCCAGGGGCCGGATGTCCGGGCCAGGGGGCCGGATGTCCGGGTCCTGGAGCTCTCTTCTGCTCTTCTCGATGCATTGGCTCGTCCATGAACTTGAGGACTCGTCCATCTTCACGCCCCTCTCCGATGTGGTCTTCTTCACACCTGAGCACACACAACACGTCCGTCTGAGGTAGCGACCATGTCTCGCAAGATTTGTATGGAAGTAGGGCTAGGAGTGACGTCACCTCGGTCTCGGGAGCTCTAGTCCTTGGTCCTTTGGGCACTTGTTGAGGAGAAGGAGGGTCCATGGGGATGGCCCTAGGATACACCGTATCAAGATGATTCACCTTCTTGTATGAGAAGTAGAGGTCACACGTGTCACTTGCCAAGTAGACTCTTGACATGGTGATGTCCATAGGATGCTCCGCATCAAAATCACAAGGGAAAACACTGAAGAACAAGTCCAATCACACATCCACTAGACAATCAAACACACAAGATCACAAGGTACATGAACAACAAAGGGAAAGATACAAGGTAAAGTTCATCTCCGTGAGGAGGTCTTGAATCCGCGAAGGATCTTTAGTAGAGGCAAAGGTGTCCCGTCTTTCGATGAGATGGTGGCTATCGTTTGGATGAAGTCGACTTTGACGATCCGACTACGAACGTGCGTGGACGTCGCGCCTTAGCAATCACTAAACCAACTCCGAGAGGTTATTGACCACGCCGGAGCACGATCAACCTGACCACGAAGGTCTGTTTCCTGCAGGCAAACGAAGAACAAGCAAGAAACTGAGATTGCAATCTGGATATTGCGAATTCAAGAGGAAAACTTTATTGATCAAGTGGGGTTCTGTGACGTCTTGGTCTGGTCGTTGAACACAAACGAAGTACACGAAGTTGCAGCTATGGCGAACTTTAATCTAAACAAAATCCAAAGTCTAAACGACGCCCTAAGGGCTGTATATATGAGGGAAAGAGGGGGGGAATTTCGTGGCCCTTTGTGGAGGGGTCCGAAACCAACCCTAACTCTTGTTTCCCCACACATACGGACTCTAAAAACAACCTATACTCAAGTATTTCGAAATTACATGGGCCTGGCCCAATAATAAGGTGATGCGGCACCTATAATAGCCTCTGGACGAAATATATGAAGTGGCATCTTGTATATTTCGTCCAAGGCTTCTCGCACTCATTATGGTGGCTTCAAAGTCCTGAAATCATCAATTGAAACTCCATTCTTGTTCCCCTTGCGCATGCCATCATCTCCATGCTTGATCTTGGTCCAATGTTCATCCTTCTTGTCCAAGCTAGGCCCTTCATTTGTAAGCAAGACAAATTTATCCAATTTAGGCAGCATCATATTCTCATGAACATTAGATTCATTACCAAGAAACGAAAGTACCTGGTAATTTAATTGGCGTGCGCGAGCTCTAGTAATTGGTCCTATATATGTGTCAGTTGGAGCTGTGGGTGTAACCTTGTTAGTGATGTCCTCATCATCCTCCCCTTCTTGAATTGAAGTCGTCCTCGACGGAAGCTCATCTTCCTCACCCAAGTAAGGCTTCAAATCGGCAATGTTAAATGTGGGACTAACCCCAAAATCTGCAGGCAGCTCAAGTTTATATGCATTATCATTTATTTTCTCTAACACCTTGAAAGGTCCATAAGCACGTGGCATTAGCTTTGACTTGCGCAAATTAGGAAACCTATCCTTACGCAAATGTAACCAAACAAGATCTCCAGGTGCAAAGACAACACGTTTTCTACCCTTATCTCCAACAAGTTTATATTTAGCATTCATGCGCTCAATATTTTCCTTAGTTAACTCATGCATTTTTAAGATCAATTCAGCACGTTGTTTAGCATCAAAATTAACCTTCTCCGAAGATGGAAAAGGCAACAAATCAATAGGTGCACGAGGTAGGAAACCATAGACAATTTCAAAAGGGCACATCTTAGTAGTAGAATGCAACGAACGATTATAAGCAAATTCAATATGAGGCAAGCATTCTTCCCACATTTTCTTATTATTCTTCAAAACAGCCCTAAGCATAGTAGACAAAGTTTTGTTGACTACTTCAGTTTGTCCATTAGTTTGGGGGTGACAAGTAGTACTAAAAAGCAGTTTAGTCCCCAACTTAGCCCATAAACATCTCCAAAAGTGGCTAAGAAATTTAGTATCACGATCTGAAACAATAGTATTTGGCACACCATGCAAGCGAATAATTTCACGAAAGAACAAATCAGCAACATTAGCAGCATCATCGCTTTTATGACATGGTATAAAGTGTGCCATCTTCGAGAACCTATCCACGACAACAAATATGCTATCCCTCCCTTCTTTGTTCGAGGTAAACCCAAAACAAAGTCCATAGATATATCTTCCCAAGGAACACTAGGGACAGGCAAAGGCATATATAAACCATGAGGATTGAGTCGTGACTTAGCTTTTTGACATGTAGTGCAGCGAGCAACAAAACGCTCAACATCCCGTCGCATCTTTGGCCAAAAGAAATGTGTAGCAAGTACGTCCTCCGTCTTCTTCACGCCAAAGTGTCCCATTAATCCTCCTCCATGCGCCTCCTGCAACAACAAAAGACGAACAGAGCTAGCTGGAATGCATAGCTTGTTAGCTCGAAACACAAATCCATCACTAACGACGAACTTGTTCCATGTTCTCCCTTCTTTACAATTCTGCAATACATCTTTAAATTCAGCATCATGCACATATTGATCTTTGATGGTCTCCAAACCAAATATTTTAAAGTCAGTTGTGAAAGCATAGTATAACGACGAGACAATGCATCAGCAATAACATTTTCTTTTCCCTTCTTGTGTTTAATAACATAAGGGAAAGTCTCTATGAATTCAACCCATTTAGCATGTCTACGGTTCAGTTTTGCTTGACTTTTAATGTGCTTTAAAGATTCATGATCAGAATGTATAACAAATTCTTTGGGCCATAAATAAGGTTGCCATGTCTCCAAAGTCTGAACAAGAGCATATAATTCCTTATCATAAGTAGAATAATTTAGACTAGGCCCACTCAATTTTTCAGAAAAATATGCAACAGGTTTACCATCTTGTAATAACACACCTCCTAACCCAATTCCACTAGCATCACATTCAAGCTCAAAAGTCTTATTAAAATCAGGAAGTTGGAGTAAAGGAGCATGTGTCAACTTATCTTTCAATACCGTGAATGCTTCTTCCTGTGCAGTACCCCAAACAAAAGGCACATCCTTCTTTGTAAGCTCATTGAGAGGTGCAGCAATGGTGCTGAAATCTCTCACAAAACGCCGATAGAATCCAGCGAGGCCAAGGAAACTCCTCACGTGTGTGACCGTTTTGGGCTGCGGCCAACTCTCAATAGCTTCAATCTTGGCTTTATCAACCTCAATTCCCTGTGGAGTAACAACATAGCCAAGAAAAGAGACTCGGTCGGTGCAAAAGGTGCACTTTCCAAGGTTACCAAATAAACGTGCATCACGTAGAGCAATAAAAACAGCACGAAAATGTTCCAAATGTTCCTCCAAAGATCTGCTAAAAATCAATATATCATCAAAGTATACTACCATAAATCGTCCAATGAAAGCACGTAAAACTTCATTCATTAATCTCATGAAAGTAATAGGTGCATTAGTTAACCCAAGTTGCTGGTCTTAGCCTCTAGTTCTTTAGAGTTTCGAGTTCTGTTCATAGTTTGTCACGTCGCCGCCGCACCATATTCATCGCCGCTGCCATACCACCGTTGCTGCCATATCCCACCACCGCCACCACATACCACCACCGCTGCCATAACCTACCACCGCTGCCATATCCTACCACCATATATCCACCGCCAATCCGAGTTCTTTTCATATTAGGTTTGTTCTCGAGATCCATCTAGGTTTCGGATTTGTGTTTCCTTGCCTGCGTAGGTCTCGAAAAAAAAAGAGTCCGCACTTTTTCGTCGTCGCTGCCCTGATTCCGAAAAAAATATTCGTCAAAAAAAATTTCGTGCCTATCATCTTAGTTTGACTTGGGAAGTATTTTGAGACACTCGCCATTATAGTGATTTTCGGCCAAAAAAAAAGCAGCGCAAAAAAAAGGAGCGCAAAAAAAGAGAGGCGAAAAAAATATATCAGAGTGTGCTTTCCCCTTTATTACGTGCAGCGCCGTGATTTTGTTAGTGTTCTAGGCTCGCGTCTCTAGTACGGTCTAGCCTAGGACCAGCACAGTACCGTCGTTGAGCGTTTATTCAACTTTGCATCTCTGAATTGATTATTGCTGACCACTTTTGCTACCATCTTATAAGCCTTCCCAGCTCCACATACATCTACGTCGTGCGTTTGACTCTCCTTGGTAATCGCTTTATCCAAGCTTTGAGAGTTTTGACTACCACGGTTGCCGATCACCACCTGCTTCTGGGTAAGAACTGGTAAGAATTTGAGATTTCTTGTCGGATTTGTGACACCCGCTGATGTAGGGTGGAACCCTAGATGGCCGATCTTTCATGAAATGGAGGGGATCCCACGATGAACACGAAGAACACAAAGGGGAATCACAAGGGAAACACTCAAGAACAAGTCCAATCACACATCCACTAGACAATCAAACACACAAGATCACGAGTACATGAACAACAAAGGGAAAGATACAAGGTATAGTTCATCTCCAAGAGGAGGTCTTGAATCCGCGAAGGATCTTCCCGTTAGGGGTCTTGAATCCAAGGTGGATCTTCTTCGTAGAGGGGTCGCGGTCTCTCTCGTGGAGTAGATCCGGGATGGATGAGCAAAGCTCTATCTCACATATGAGCTAAAACCAATGCTAACCCTAAAATGGTGGAGGTGGAGGAGTTTATATAGTCTAGGGCCACGAAGGGGTAAGTGGGAGAGGGATACATGGGCCTCTGGCCCGATAACTGTGCGCAGACAGCATGGGGTCGGACGTCCGCTGGGATACCGGACGTCCGGTGGCTCGGGAGGGACTGGACGTCCGGTAGCTCCCGGACTTCCGGTAATTTCCTGGATTTCGGTTCTGTTGCCGATGTCACGGACGTCCGGTGGCCTCCGGTCGTCCGGTCGCCTGGGAGTCGTCGCTCGTCCGGTAGAGGCCGGACGTCCGGAGCCTGTAGCTTTTCCAGCAGCTCCGTTTCTTCCGTCTTCTCTTCCATGCTTCCCTCGCGGATGGTGTAGGTGATCCTTGGCGCTTGCACTCCTCCTCGTCGTCCGTGAAGCTCCGACAATACCTATGCATGCACACGAGTGGAGTGTCAAGTAGTATACCATCCTCGAAGGGGTCAAGTGGACACGTGTAAAGGAGATGATTCACCTTTTTGTATGAGAAGTAGAGGTCACACGTGTCACTTGCCAAGTAGACTCTTGACATGGTGATGTCCATAGGATGCTCCGCATCATCCCCTCCCCCTTGGGAAAGATCCGACCTTGGATCGAAAACCAAATCACCATGGGAAAGAGATGGCGTCGCCGTGTAGAAGTGGACCATCACGAAGTGCTCATCATCTTGAAGCTCTACATGGGCACTCTCCAATGTCGCACCGTCTAGTGATTCCTTCAAAAGGAGCAAGGACAACAAACACTTGGAAAAACAAATGTGGTTAGCGTTAGTGAAAAACCAAGCATTCACGAGGTGATTCACCCAACAAGTGTTGTCATGAAGCATAACATAGGGTGTGACAAAGGGTTGTGGCATGGCATTTAAGCACATCAATTGAGCACAAGAAAAGATATCATGGGGCCAAGTATGCAATTGGGAGGTAGTGATGCAAGTATGTGTGACAAGAGAATAAGCATCTACCTCATGGTCATAGCAAGCATGCATAAAGCGCTCAATGAAAGGTCTATGGTAGGCATAAGAATCATTCACAACACCATGTAAAATGAAGTGTCTAAACACATGGGTCAAGTGCAGGACAATCCAAGCATAATGTGCATAGGGTGTAGTGAAGATAGTATGGCACTCAACACAATAGAAAGAGCAATTGTTCATCATGTGTGAGGCAATCAAGTCAATCATGTGAAAAGCAATGGGACATGGCATATGTGAAGAGATGACATTGTTGCAACCAAGCATATGATAGGCACAAGTAATCCACAAGTCGGATGCAACACACAAGGCATATATATCATGATGCATGAAGATGTGTAAATGGCAAGTCAAATCAAGATCTCTAACATGTGTGCAAATAAGTCTCATGGTGCAAGCAACACAAGTAGTATGATCCACAATATTCATGCTCATGGTTTGTTGTTTCTCGAAAGAGAAGGATATCACCTTGAAAGCATGTCCTTGTGCGTCCTTCACAATGCCGAAGCACAAGCAAGTGCGATGTAGAAGCGTCGTGAACAAAGGTGGTTCGCTCTCAAGAGCTCGAATGGTCAACTCACGTGAAGTGGAAGTCGACACATATTCCAAGTATCCTACACATGCACACATTAAAAGGAAGAACGTATGCGCATGGTAGATAAACACATCATCCATCATGATGGTTCTCTTCTCTTGCACATAACCATTAGAAACAAAAGTGCATGATTAATATGATGCAACAATGGCTATATTCATGGCACTAGGCATATGGTGCAAAGAGGTAAAACAAGCATGCTTCACAACAAATATGTCAAAATCTCCAAATAAATGCGAGAATGCTATGGGGGCAATCTCATTAGCAAGACTAAAATCATGGTTGCGCTCAATGCATAGACAATCATATAGCATGAGAGAGGCAACATGTGGAGACATATGACAACAAGCAATATCAATCATGTCGTGCAAACTAGTGGCGCGAAGATGCAACACACTATAGGAAATCATGACAATCATGTCATGTGAGCAAATAGTGGATATAGGCAATGCACATGACATATCGCAAGCATGATCACAAATCAAGATCAAAGCATCATAATAGGCATGGGGTACAAAGGCATCATGGCAATAACAAGTCATATCTCCACCAAGCTTGCAAATACACATACAAGTATGAGAATCAATCATCATGTGTAATGCAAAGCATGGGTCACAAATGCACGGCAAAGGCATATAAGTGAGCATATCATGCAAAGTGAACATGGCAAGATGGGTGTAAGAGATATAATGGACAATAACCCATAACCATGTGAGTGCCATGTAGAAGAGATGCGCGAAGTCTTTGCGCAAAGGGAGCGGTTGGAAGGACAATCCATGGACTCCCAAGTCGTCGTTGCTCTCTAGGGCTCGTTTCGTCAACTCGTGCTCTTGCGAGGTTGACGAGTAAGTATGGGGACCTACACAAAAGACACACAAACCAAAGAAATTGTGCGCGTGGTAAATGTACACATAATCCATCATGATGTGTATGTGCACGTTAGAGTTAGCACAAGATAAGCATCTCTCAAAGAAATTTGATGCATGGTATAAGAACATGTCATCCATCATGAATGAATAGTTATTGTGTATAGCATGATGTGGATGCAAATTGAGCATACAATTATATGGCACATCTATAGCATGTTCATTCATGGGGAGCATATTGTGCACACAAGCATGGGGATCATGCAATGGATGGGATGGGTCAAAATCTCCTAAAATGTATGAGGAAACTATGGGGGTCTCCTCATAAGCAATATCGGAAGCATAATTGGGAGAAGTGTAACAACATCCAAAACAATGCATGTCGGAAGCTAGGTAATCATGGCATGGCATATGATGGATATGATGCAAAGGAAGCATGTCAATATCATCACAAGGAAAACAAATGCCAATAACCATGGGATTGTCATCTATGCCATAAGTGCAAATTGGGTTTATCTTAATGGCATATGCATAGTTACTACGATGAGATTGCAAATATGACATATTGTTGATCTCATGCATAGCATATGACAAGTCAAGTGGATTGTCAAACATGATGTGACTCAGAGAATTATCACAAGAAATCCTATGCAACATGGCATCACAACTAATAGACTCCACATGGCAATCATCAAACTCATCATAAATGGATAAATCATCGCATGGGGAAATCATACTAGAATGAAGCATGTCAATAGGTGGATCAACATCATGCAAGCAATCAATGTCAATATAGTCCACTAGTGGGACGAGAGCATCACCTTCACCTTTGTTACCTTTCTCATTCCACTCATGTGGTGTAGGTGAGGTGGGAAAGACCAAATGGTGGTCATCATCTTCATCTTGATGGAACCATGTGGGGGGTGCATCATTGATAGAGGCGAGGGGCCCGATCTTTCGATGAGAAGATAACTAACGATTTGGTGGAGTCGACTTTGACGATCCGACTACGAACGTGCACGACGTTGCGCCTTAGCAATCGCTAAACCAATCTCCAGGGGTTACTGACGATGCCAGAAGCACGATCAGCCTGACCACGAAGGTCTATTCCTGCATACAATCGAAGAACAAGCAAGAATATGATAAAGCAATCTGAATATTGCAAATATAGATGAAGAACTGATAAAGGTGGGGATCCGTAAGTGGTCTTTGTCTGGTCGTTGGACACAAACAAAGTACACGAAGTTGCAATGGCTAACTTTTGACTAAACAAATCCCAAAGAAAAAGCTACTAGATGGATCTACTTATATAGGAGCAAGGGGTGGCGGCCAAGGAGGTGGAAGGA
Organism: Secale cereale; assembly: GCA_902687465.1. Lineage (NCBI taxonomy): Eukaryota > Viridiplantae > Streptophyta > Magnoliopsida > Poales > Poaceae > Secale > Secale cereale. The sequence continues at coordinate 266,462,004 of LR738713.1, read as the reverse complement.
CGTCCCAAGGCAGTCTAAAACTAACCCTAGGTCGTACAAGGCTCATGGGCCCAAGTGGAGGTGATGTAACACCTTTGGACTTGTAGTTTGACTCGGATTCTGCTGCAGCGTCAGATTGTTTCGTCGGGATCTCAATGCTCCGGACGAATTTGAAGGTGATTCCAATTGGGTTGGAAAGTGTATGAAATCTAGTTTCCAACAAAAAAAGAATCACCCAATTCGGAGTCCGTATGAAGGAGTTCTTGCCGTTTTGAGTCAGGTATGTCTGTGCAGTCCGAATCTGGATGCAGAACGTGAGAGACTTGGACTCTATCTTCTCTTGGCCCAAAAGTGACGTGAGAGAACTTTTTGAACAGCTCCTAAACTTCTCTTTTTCCCTTATCTTCATATGTGAATTGTACAAATGTCCCATGCACCTGGAATTAGACATGGCACAAAAGTCTGTGAAGTATTTTTGTTCTGGATAACATAAATAAATTGTTGTATAGTTTGCATTAGAAATCACCTCACGAATATACATGTATGCAATATTTTTGGTCGTATCCAAGGTAGTCATGTCCTCATCATCCTCCCTTTTTTGAAAATAAAGCCGTCCTCGGCGTTGCTTAATCTGAAATGTGGGTAAGAAAATAGACAAGGTGTACATGTTGTATATGTATATGTCATCCATTTTTACTTCCCTTAATTTTCGCACATATGACACATGTATAGATGAGTAACTTTCGTAGTTCATAAAATATAACGCCAAAATATTATCACAAGAAGTAGAAGGCATGAAAATATTGCAACTCAATTTGCACATATAAGTGAAGCTCTTAATCGTTACAAAAGATTGGCAATGCTCATCATTAAACCATCCCAACCTTGATGAACCATCACCAAGATTAGAGGTCATATCAAAATGATTAAACATAGGCACAACTATTTTCACACGTATTTGATCCAAATCTAATTTATTCCCTGATTCAAATGGTTCTTTCGCATCAATAGTTAATTCAATTGGTTCACTCACAATTGTTTGATCGCATGGCAAAGTCAAATCACGAACATATTCCTCTAAAATAGTTGGTGTGATCAAAGTAGTGGATAGCTCATCGCATGGTTCATTTAAATTGACAAGGCATTCACCATACTCATGTGGAGGTGGAAGATCGGTACCTTTGTCATTACCTCTTATGATCAACTCAGATGATGTAGGCACTGTCGGAGGTGATGTGTCACATGGTGGAGGTGATGTAGTCCTCACAACAACGGATGTGTCTGTCATAGTGCGCCTAGTAGTGGAAGGAACAACCGTATCATTTCTTGGAATGTGCACCTGGCGCTTATTCTCCTTACGGACAATACGTCGTTTTATTTCCTGTTCAGCACTACAAGCAAGACGAAACAAATGGTCCATAGGATAACACTCTTCATGAATTAGTAACTCCTGAATATCATGATTTAATCCTGCCCAAAATCTATCCATAAAATCGTCTTCACTTTCTTGTAAAGAGGAATGCAACAAGGTAGTTTATAAATCATCATAATATTTCGTTACGGTGTCACTACCTTGTTTTAAATGTTGCAACTTTGTAAGCATGTCACGAGTATAATAAGCAGGGACGAATGTATGTCGCATGGCAACTTTCAAATCAATCCAAGTAGTAGGTATATAATTAGGGTGTAACCGACAATATTCACTCCACCAAACTAAAGCATAACCAGTGAAAGAACCAACCGCAACCTTAACTTTTTTACGTTCATCAAAACTATGGGAAGCAAATAGATTATTTATGTCAAACTCCCATTCAATATATAAAGCAGGTCTAAAACGGCCATTAAACGGTGGTATAGAAACATTAACCTGATCATGTGCATTTGGATGTTTGTGCACCTCTCGTGATGGTTGTGGTATGTCCTTAGGTGGTGGCACATCTCCCGCGATCGACAAAGCCCATGAGTTGACTTTGGATCCTGTCATGATTAGTAGAAAAAAGAAACAAAATTCGAGAATAATGTTCCTATGAACTACTAGGATGTGGTGGTAAAGCGCTCACAGTAAAGCAAATATCAATATCTTACAAGTTCTTACCATGCAGCAACTGGTGATAGGCAACCAGCGGTGTCAAATAACTCCAAAGATTGAGTAAAGCGATTGCCAGGTGAACGTACGTAACACGGTGTAGAAATATGTGGAGCTGGGTTGGCTTTATATGGTAGCAAAAGATTAGCAATAATCAATTCAGAGATGCAATGTTGAATAAACGCTCAACGACGGTACTGTGCTGGTCCTAGGCTAGACCGGACTAGAGACGCGAGCCTAGATCACTAATGATGTCACGATGTAGCACAACTAGCATCAATAAAGGATACGAAGTAGCTCTGAACAGCAAGATGTAAGTGAAGATCACAACGGCAGTAAAGATAATGATGAAAACAACTGCCAAGCAGAATATACAACAACACTCTCTCCAACTTTCTTTTCCTTCTTTTTTTTTTCTTTTTTTTTCTAACACTTTTTTTTCTTTTTCTTTCTCTCCTCTTTTTTTTTTTACTTTTTTTTTCTCTGTCTTTTTTT
>LR738713.1:266314802-266449253 GCA_902687465.1 Secale cereale | reverse complement strand
AGAGTGAGAGCCACAAGCCAAATATGAGCGACTCCACGATGAGCGACAACAAGCAACTAGTGCTATTTGCTACCAAACGTGAGATGCGAGAAGTGTGTGAGAACCCATCGAGCGTCTTCCACCTGGTGCTCTTATGCAAAGGGGAAGCCAAACCTGCTAACACTTCACCACCTCCGCCTTTTGTGTTGTCTAAATTGTTGCAGGAATTCTCGGACGTCTTTCCCGATGAACTACCACCGGGTCTACCTCCAATTCGAGGGATAGAACACCGCATCGACCTCGTACCCGGTGCTCCACTTCCAAACAAGGCTCCCTACCGCGTCAACCCCGAGGAAACAAAAGAGATACAACGGCAAGTGCAAAAACTCATCGACAAAGGTCATGTACGTGAAAGCCTAAGCCCTTGTGCCGTTCCCGATATCCTCGTGCCTAAGAAAGACGGAACTTTTCGCATGTGTTCCGATTGCCGTCCGATAAATGCTATCACCGTTAGATACCGTCACCCTATTCCTCGCTTAGATGACATGCTTGATGAACTTTGTGGTGCCACCATCTTTTCAAAAATTGATCTTAAAAGTGGTTACTACCAAATTCGCATTCAAGAGGGTGATGAGTGGAAAACTGCTTTCAAAACCAAGTTCGGGTTATACGAGTGGCTTGTTATGCCAATGGGCTTATCGGAAGCACCCGGCACTTTTGTGCGTCTTATGCACTTTGTTCTTAGACCCTACATAGGTGTCTTTGTCGTGGTTTACTTTGATGACATTCTCGTCTTTAGCAAGTCGCTTGAAGAACATGTTGACCATGTCCAACTTGTTTTGCAAGCACTTCGCAAACAACAATTATATGCTAATATGGAGAAATGCACTTTTGGCGTTGACAAGGTTGTCTTTCTAGGATTTGTCGTGTCTTCTCAAGGTGTTAACGTTGATGAAACTAAAATTGAAGCAATTAAAACTTGGCCTCAACCAAAGAATCTCATGCAAGTGCGTAGTTTCCTTGGTCTAGCCGGTTTCTATAGACGTTTTGTGAAGGACTTTAGCACCATTGCTGATGAGGACATCACTAACAAGGTTACACCCACAGCTCCAACTGATACATATACAGGACCAATTACTAGGGCTCGCGCACGCCAATTAAATTACCAGGTACTTTCGTTTCTTGGTAATGAATCTAATGTTCATGAGAATATGATACTGCCTAAATTGGATACATTTGTCTTGCTTACAAATGAAGGGCCTAGCTTGGACAAGAAGGATGAACATTGGAGCAAGATCAAGCATGGAGATGATGGCATGCGCAAGGGGAACAAGAATGGAGTTTCAATTGATGATTTCAGGACTTTGAAGCCACCATAATGAGTGTGAGAAGCCTTGGACGAAATATACAAGATGCCACTTCATAAATTTCGTCCAGAGGCTTTTATAGGTGCTGCGTCACCTTATTATTGGGCCAGGCCCATGTAATTTCGAAATACTTGAGTATAGGCTGTTTTTCGAGTCCGTATGTGTGGGGAAACAAGAGTTAGGGTTGGTTTCGGACCCCTCCACCAAGGGCCACGAAATTCCCCCCTCTTTCCCTCATATATACAGCCCTTAGGGCGTCGTTTAGACTTTGGGTTTTGTTTAGATTAAAAGTTCGCCATAGCTGCAACTTCGCGTACTTCGTTTGTGTTCAACGACCAGACCAAGGCGTCACAGAACCCCACCTTGATCAATAAAGCTTTCCTCTTATATTCGCAATATCCAGATTGCAATCTTAGTTTCTTGCTTGTTCTTCGTTTGCCTGCAGGAAACAGACCTTCGTGGTCAGGTTGATCGTGCTCCGGCATGGTCAACAACCTCTCGGAGTTGGTTTAGCGATTGCTAAGGCGCGACGTCCTCGCACGTTCGTAGTCGGATCGTCAAAGTCGACTTCCTCCAAAACGATAGCCACCATCTCATCGAAAGACGGGACACCTTAGCCTCTATCAATTGCTATGCCTCTATACGCTTTGAGCAAGAAGAACGCACGCTTCATTTGGGGTCCTTCGCAAGACACCGCGTTCAATGAGCTTAAGAGCTTGCTCACGCACGCACCACTTCTAGCCCTACCAAACTTTGACAAACCGTTTGAGATTCATTGTGATGCTAGTGGTACCGGCATAGGTGGCGTGCTAATGCAAGAAAAGCGCCCAATTGCGTACTTTAGCGAGAAGCTATCGGGAGCGCAACTTAACTACCCCATCTATGATAAAGAGCTTTATGCCTTGGTGAGAGTTCTACGTGTTTGGGAACACTATCTTAGACCTCATGAATTCATTCTTCATACGGACCATGAGACACTCAAGTATCTCAAAGGTCAAACTAAGTTGAACAAGCGTCATGCTAAATGGAGTGAGTTCATTGAGTCTTTTCCCTATGTCATCAAATACATCAAAGGCAAAGAAAATGTTGTGGCGGACGCGCTTTCCCGCAAATGCATGCTTGTAACACAACTTGAGTTGAATGTGATTGGCTTTGAGCATATTAAAGATTTATATGAGCATGATCCTTTCTTTGCAAATGCTTATGCTAAATGCTTGACTCACACTTCTTGGGAACATTACTACATCAAGGATGGATATCTTATGAGAGCTAACAAACTTTGCATCCCCGAGTCTTCGCTTCGTTTGCTCCTTTTGCAGGAATCGCATGGAGGAGGACTCATGGGACACTTTGGACGTGACAAGACGTTTGCTACACTCTCTAAGAACTATTTTTGGCCCAAGATGCTCCGTGACGTCTCACGCCTCACCAACCGATGTTCGACATGCCGCAAAGCTAAGTCCAAAGCTCAATCTTATGGTCTTTACATGCGTCTTCCTATTCCATATCATCCATGGGAAGACATAAGCATGGATTTCATACTCGGTTTGCCTAGGACTCAAAATGGCAAAGATTCCGTGCTTGTCGTCGTAGATAGATTCTCTAAAATGGCTCATTTCATTCCTTGTAACAAGATAGACGATGCTTCACATGTTGCAACTCTCTTTTGCAGGGAGATACTTCGTCTACACGGCGTGCCCAAAACGATCGTGTCGGACCGGGACGTCAAGTTCTTGAGTTACTTTTGGAAAACACTATGTGCCAAGCTCGGAATCAAGCTACTCTTTTCTTCGGCGTACCATCCACAAACGGACGGCCAGACAGAGGTGACGAACCGCACGCTCTCCACTCTTCTTCGTGTGTTGATCAAGCGGAACATCCGGGAATGGGAGCATTGCTTGCCAATCACCGAGTTCGCCTACAACAGCGCAAGACACTCCACAACCGGCAAGTCTCCCTTCGAGATCGTCTACGGCTTCAACCCGTTGTCGCCTTTGGACATCCTACCTCTTCCCCTCCAAGAGCGCACGAACATGGACGCAAGTGCAAGAGCAAATTATCTCAAGAAGGTGCACGAAGACACAAGGTGATGCGGAGCATCCCAAGGTCATCCCCACGGACCCTCCTTCACCTCCTCAAGTGCTTCAAGGACCGATGACACATGCTCGTGCTAGAGCTTTCGAGACCGAGGTGACGTCACTCCTAGCCCTACTTCCATACGAATCTTGCGAGACATGGTTGCTACCTCAAACGGGTGTGCTTTGTGTGCTCAGGTGTGAAGGAGACCACATCGGAGAAGAGCTTGAAGATGGACAAGTCCCCAAGGTCATGGACGAGCTGATGCAACAAGAAGACCAGAAAGCAGCTCCAGGCCCCGGACATCCGGCCCCCTGGCCCGGACATCCGGCCCCTGGGCATCTCTCTACAGAAGGCCAGCCACAGGGCCCGGACGTCCGGCCAGGGCCCGGACATCCGGCCAAGCACGGCCCGGACATCCGGCCTCGGGCCCGGAAATCCGGCGCTCCTGTCCAGAGAGCACCCGAGGCTCGGCTCCTCCCGCCCGGACATCCGTGCCCCCGCCCCGGACATCCGGCGTCCCGCGAAGTCCCGGACATCCGGCCCGCTGCCCGGACGTCCGGCTCCTGATCTGCCTGCGCGCAGCACTTGGGCCGAGGCCTGTGTACCCCTTCGCCCCGTAGACTATATATACTCCCCTCCTCATTCCGTTTAGGGTTAGCTGTGGTTTTAGCTCATTTGATACTTGTGTGGATTTCTCCCACGAGACGGTGCGCCTCTACGGAGAAGATCCACTACGGATTCAGGACCTCCTTCACGGAGAAGATCCCCAGGGATATCAAGACCTCCTCCGGGAGAAGACTATCTGTATCTCCGTTGTTGACTTTGGATCATGTATCTCGACCTTGTATCGCGAATCTAGCGCTTGTGTGATTGCTTCCGTGTTGATTTGAGTGTTCTCTCTTGTGTTTTCCCCGTCTTTCTCCTTGTTTTCCCCGTGTTCATCGTGTGCCACCCTCCAAATCGTGAAAGGTCCGCTGATTAGGGTTCCACCCTACATCATCTTGGTATCAAGAGCAAGGTTGATCACGATTTTGGAGCCCCACACCCTGTCTTCTAGCTTGTTTTTGTCGTATTCTTCCCAATTTCGAAAAATTCCCCACAAAAAGAGCCCCAAAAAATTTTCTGTGATCTGTTGATTTGGCAAGATTTTGTTGAATTTGTTCCCTGGATTTGCTGTGCCACGTGTGGATCTAGCTTTTTCCCCACTTTTCCCCAAATTTCATCCGCAAAATCCGCCGAATCTTTGCCACAAAACCACCGATTGCAACGTGTTCTTCCTGGCTCGGGCACCCCGGACATCCGGCTCGTGCCCCGGACATCCGGCCCGGCCCGGACATCCGGCCTTTGGCCCGGACATCCGGCCTCCCGCAGCCACAAAACCACCACCACACACCATCTTGCACCCTTCCACCGCCATTTTCGTTCGGTGATCCACCCATTCTTCCGCATACCACCACCATTTCCGCATCCACCATCACTTACCCGCTCCGAGTTCGAAAAGTTTGTCTCCATTTGTCGTGGATACTTGAGTTGTGGTTTCACCGTTTCCTTGGATGTTTAGGCTCCCTTGGGACGGCAAGACTTTGACAACACCACCGCTCAACTTCCGCAAGGACGGTAACATCGACGACACTTCGCTCATTCTACCTTGCAATTGCATTGTCACCCTATGAACCATCTTTGCGTAGCTTTCCCTTTGAGACTAGCCATTTGAGTATTGCCGGGCCACGACACTTGTGCACATTAGTGATAGTCATAGATATTGCATACTACATCATTGTGAGTCACATCACATCATCTTGGTATCTTGCATATCTCCATGTGCCGCAAGAGTGTCCCGCATACACAATAGCTACCTTGATACGAGAAGCATACATATGTGCCCAAAGAAAGAGCTCAAAAGCTTTTAAGCAAAAGAGCCAATCCAAGCAAAGAAACAATAGCATCATACGCCTTGCATCCAAAGAGATCATACATAGCAACATCATCTTGTGCTCAAGCATCGGCACATCATACACTCATAGCATACTTGTGATAGACAGTCGTTTCGTTTTGCCCCTTATAGGTCGTGCACAAGTGCGTATCCGCCTATTAAGCAATCGGTTAGCGTCTCTCTAGCGTTGTGCAACACGAGCATTTTCCGTGGTTTACCACATTTTTCGCTCATCCTTGGTTGCACAACCACATTTATCTATCCGTGCGTGTGTTCCGTGTGCTACTCTTTGCTAGTGATCTACTTGTTGCATGAGCAAATTTGTGAACCATTTTCAACATCTTTGAGTCATTTTGACGATTGCATTGAATTTGTGCCACATCCTAACCGAGCTCCTCTCAAAGCTTTACTTGTGTAGGTGTGAGAATCGACACGAAGTGATACCAATAGTGCTATTTCCGGGTTACATTGTTGAGTGATCATTGATCCATTTTCAACCTCGGTTAAGGTACATTGATATTGTCGTCTCCTTTCTCCCACTCACATACTTGCTTGTGATGATGGATAGGCCAAGTTCATCTACCAACCCGATCTTCGACGATCCTCAAGAAGCGAACAACTACGTCACCAAACTACATCTATTCGGTGTCCAACGAGCTCTACATCAAGAGAGTGAAGCTATGCGAGAGTACATTGGTCAAGTCGCCGAGGACGCGCGCCAATTCCAACAAAGTACCAAGGAGCAAATCGACCTCATCAACACCAACATGTCTACTCAATACAATGAGCTCCAGACATTGATCATCAACCGCCGTTCTTCCTCAACATCATCTCAAAGACGAAGCCGCTCAAGTCGACATACCGACTCAACGCAAGACTCAAGTACACCTACGTCAAACACTCTTCGTCAAGCCGCACGTCAAGCTCGACATGACCATCGGCATCCTCTACATGACAAGAGTTCCCAAGAGCTATTCGACGAACAAGAAAATCGACGTCGTCAAAACCAAGCTACACTTGAGCAAGCACAAGAACGACAACGACTACGCCAACAACAACAAGAGCGAGCTCGCCAATATCAAGAAGAACAAGATGCCGAGGCTAACCGTCAAGCACAACAACGTCGAGAAGCTCAAGCTATGGAGGCGCAACGTGCTTTACAAGATGCACATCGCAATGTGGCAGCCCGCACTCGACACACTCGTCAAGAAGAGGATTTCCTTCGTGATGAGATGCAAGAAAGGCGACATCAAGCAAGAATGCAAGAAGAAGCTCCTCCTCAAGCGCGGCAAGAGCAACAACCCCAACACGAACATCTTCCTCAACAAGAGCAACAAGATATGGCAAACCGCCAAAATCGAGATCGCCCTCCCAATAGGCAAGGAAACAATGACGAGCATCGCTATGGCAAGCTCAAGTTCACCATGCCAAAGTTTTCCGGAAGCATTGATCCCGAAGACTACCTCTCATGGGCATTGAAAGTTGACAAGATCTTTCGCCTTCACAACTTCGATGAAGAGAAGAAGATCGCAATGGCATCCCTTGAGTTCCAAGACTATGTTCTCATTTGGTGGGAGCAAATCATGGAGAGAAGAGAAGCAAAAGGCGAACCTCCTATCACCACTTGGGCTCAAATGAAGGAAGTGATGAGAGCACGCTTTGTGCCTACCCACTACAACCATGACTTGTTCAAGAAGCTACAACTCCTCAAACAAGGAACCAAGTCCGTTGAAGAGTACTACAAGGAGATGGAGATTGCCATGATAAGAGCCAACATCACGGAAGATGAAGAGCAAACTATGGCGCGATTCTTGAATGGACTCAACTATCCCATCAAGAAGATTGCGGACTTCCAACCATACAACAATCTCCTCGAGCTAGTACACCAAGCAACCAAAGCGGAGCGACAAGTCCAAGAAGACTACAAGTACTCCAAGTTCAACTCCAAGAACTTCGGCTCCTACAACCAAGCTTCAACGACTTCGGCTACTCCTCCTACCTCTACCAAGCCTTCTACAAACATCGGAGACAAGCCAAGCTACAAGAATGCGACTACATCGAGTCGTCCACCTTCTACCAACACCTTCAAGCCAAGAGCTTTCTCAACTACACCTCCTACCGAAGACAATAACAAGACGAGCTCCATCAAATGCTTCAAGTGCCAAGGACGAGGCCACAAGTCATTTGAGTGCAAGACCGTTCGCACCATGATCATCAATGACGACGGATCTTATGAGTCCATGAGCGATGATGAGATGGAAGCACTTGAGCATGTCGCTATGCATCGCCAAGTCAATGAAGAAGAAGACAATCAAGTGTGTTGCGACACTGACTCAAGCCCCAACCTTGTTGTCTCCAAAGTCTTGACACTCCAACATCAACAAGATGACGACCAACGATGTCATATTTTCCATACGAAGGCCGGCATCAATGGACGCGCCGTCAAGGTTATCATCGATGGAGGAAGTTGCCACAACTTGGCAAGCGAAGAGCTATGCGACAAGCTTCATTTGGTCAAGACGAAGCATCCTCACCCCTACAAGGTCCAGTGGCTCAACGACGCCGGAATTCTTCGAGTCGAGCACACCGTGCAAGTCTCTTTCAAGATTGGCGCCTACGAGGACACTCTCGAGTGTGATGTGATACCCATGTCCGTGTGCCACCTTATTCTTGGATGACCATGGCAATATGATCGTGGAGTCACACACAATGGACGAACGAATCACTATCATTTCAAGATGAAGGGCAAGGAATTCGTGCTTCGGCCAATGTCTCCAAGTCAAGTTGCCGCCGACAAGCTTGTACCTACCACCCATCGTGGAGAGAATGGTGAGAGAGCGAGCCACCAAAAGGAGAGCGAGAGCCACAAGCCAAATATGAGCGACTCCACGATGAGCGACAAGAAGCAACTAGTGCTATTTGCTACCAAACGTGAGATGAGAGAAGTGTGTGAGAACCCATCGAGCGTCTTCCACCTTGTGCTTCTATGCAAATGGGAAGCCAAACCTACTAACACTTCACCACCTCCACCTTTTGTGTTGTCTAAATTGTTGCAGGAATTCTCGGACGTCTTTCCGGATGAGCTACCACCGGGTCTACCTCCACTTCGAGGGATAGAGCACCGCATCGACCTAGTACCCGGTGCTCCACTTCCAAACAAGGCTCCTTACCGCGTCAACCCCGAGGAAACAAAGGAGATACAACGGCAAGTGCAAAAACTCATCGACAAGGGTCATGTACGTGAAAGTCTAAGCCCTTGCGCCGTTCCCGTTATTCTCGTGCCTAAGAAAGACGGAACTTTTCGCATGTGTTCCGATTGCCGTCCGATAAATGCTATCACCGTTAGATATCGTCACCCTATTCCTCGCTTAGATGACATGCTTGATGAACTTTGTGGAGCCACCATCTTTTGAAAAATTGATCTTAAAAGTGGTTACTACCAAATTCGCATTCAAGAGGGTGATGAGTGGAAAACTGCTTTTAAAACCAAGTTCGGGTTATACGAGTGGCTTGTTATGCCAATGGGCTTATCGGAAGCACCCGGCACTTTTGTGCGTCTTATGCACTTTGTTCTTAAACCCTACATAGGTGTCTTTGTCGTGGTTTACTTTGATGACATTCTAGTGTTTAGCAAGTCTCTTGAAGAACATGTTGACCATGTCCAACTTGTTTTGCAAGCACTTCGCAAACAACAATTATATGCTAATATGGAGAAATGCACTTTTGGCGTTGACAAGGTTGTCTTCCTAGGATTTGTCGTGTCTTCTCAAGGTGTTCACGTTGATGAAACTAAAATTGAAGCAACTAAAACTTGGCCTCAACCAAAGAATCTCATGCAAGTGCGTAGTTTCCTTGGTTTAGCCGGTTTCTATCGACGTTTTGTGAAGGACTTTAGCACCATTGCTATGCCTCTACACGCTTTGAGCAAGAAGAACGCACCCTTCATTTGGGGTCCTTCACAAGACACCGCGTTCAATGAGCTTAAGAGCTTGCTCACGCACGCACCACTTCTAGCCCTACCAAACTTTGACAAACCGTTTGAGATTCATTGTGATGCTAGTGGTACCGGCATAGGTGGCGTGCTAATGCAAGAAAAGCGCCCAATTGCGTACTTTAGCGAGAAGCTATCGGGAGCGCAACTTAACTACCCCATATATGATAAAGAGCTTTATGCCTTGGTGAGAGTTCTACGTGTTTGGGAACACTATCTTAGACCTCATGAATTCATTCTTCATACGGACCATGAGACACTCAAGTATCTCAAAGGTCAAACTAAGTTGAACAAGCGTCATGCTAAATGGAGTGAGTTCATTGAGTCTTTTCCCTATGTCATCAAATACATCAAGGGCAAAGAAAATGTTGTGGCGGACGCGCTTTCCCGCAAATGCATGCTTGTAACACAACTTGAGTTGAATGTGATTGGCTTTGAGCATATTAAAGATTTATATGAGCATGATCCTTTCTTTGCAAATGCTTATGCTAAATGCTTGACTCACACTTCTTGGGAACATTACTACATCAAGGATGGATATCTTATGAGAGCTAACAAACTTTGTATTCCCGAGTCTTCGCTTCGTTTGCTCCTTTTGCAGGAATTGCATGGCGGAGGACTCATGGGACACTTTGGACGCGACAAGACGTTTGCTACTCTCTCTAAGAACTATTTTTGGCCCAAGATGCTTCGTGACGTCTCACGCCTCACCAACCGATGTTCGACATGCCGCAAAGCTAAGTCCAAAGCTCAATCTCACGGTCTTTATATGCCTCTCCCTATACCATTTCATCCATGGGAGGACATAAGCATGGATTTCATACTTGGCTTGCCTAGGACTCAAACGGGCAAAGATTCTGTGCTTGTGGTGGTAGATAGATTCTCCAAAATGGCTCATTTCATTCCTTGTAACAAGATCGACGATGCTTCACATGTTGCCACTCTCTTTTGCAGGGAGATACTTCGTCTTCATGGCGTGCCTAAAACGATCGTGTCGGACCGGGACGTCAAGTTCCTGAGTTACTTTTGGAAAACACTATGTGCCAAGCTGGGAATCAAGCTACTCTTTTCTTCGGCGTACCACCCACAAACGGACGGCCAGACGGAGGTGACGAACCGCACGCTCTCCACTCTTCTTCGTGTGCTGATCAAGCGGAACATCCGGGAATGGGAGAATTGCTTACCCATCGCCGAGTACGCCTACAACCGCGCAAGACATTCGACCACCGGCAAGTCGCCATTCGAGGTTGTCTACGGCTTCAACGCATTGTCACCCTTGGACATTCTACCTCTACCGCTACAAGAGCGCATCAACATGGATGCAAGTGCTCGAGCAAGCTATCTCAAGAAGGTGCACGAAGATACAAGGGCAATGATCGAGCGCCAAGTCCAACGTCTCGCCACCAAGCTCAACATCAACAAGACACAAATGGTGTTCCAACCGGGCGATCTTGTCTGGCTTCATCTTCGCAAGGACCGCTTCCCACACGAGCGCAAGTCCAAGCTTCTACCTCGCGCCGACGGACCATTCAAGGTGCTCGCCCGCTACAACGACAACGCCTACAAGATCGAACTCCCTCAAGACAAGTACTCCGTGAGCGAAACATTCAACGTCAAGGATCTCTCTCCGTTCCATGGTGATGACGAATTCGATCCGAGGACGGATCTCTCCCAAGGGAGGGGAGATGATGCGGAGCATCCCAAGGTCATCCCCACGGACCCTCCTTCACCTCCTCAAGTGCTTCAAGGACCGATGACACGTGCTCGTGCTAGAGCTTTCGAGACCGAGGTGACGTCACTCCTAGCCCTACTTCCATACGAATCTTGCGAGACATGGTTGCTACCTCAAACGGGTGTGCTTTGTGTGCTCAGGTGTGAAGGAGACCACATCGGAGAAGAGCTTGAAGATGGACAAGTCCCCAAGGTCATGGACGAGCTGATGCAACAAGAAGACCAGAAAGCAGCTCCAGGCCCCGGACATCCGGCCCCCTGGCCCGGACATCCGGCCCCTGGGCATCTCTCTACAGAAGGCCAGCCACAGGGCCCGGACGTCCGGCCAGGGCCCGGACGTCCGGCCAGGGCCCGGACATCCGGCCAAGCACGGCCCGGACATCCGGCCTCGGGTCCGGAAATCCGGCGCTCCTGTCCAGAGAGCACCCGAGGCTCGGCTCCTCCCGCCCGGACATCCGGGCCCCCGCCTCGGACATCCGGCGTCCCGCGAAGTCCCGGACATCCGGCCCGCTGCCCGGACGTCCGGCTCCTGATCTGCCTGCGCGCAGCACTTGGGCCGAGGCCTGTGTACCCCTTCGCCCCGTAGACTATATATACTCCCCTCCTCATTCCGTTTAGGGTTAGCTGTGGTTTTAGCTCATTTGATACTTGTGTGGATTTCTCCCACGAGACGGTGCGCCTCTACGGAGAAGATCCACTACGGATTCAGGACCTCCTTCACGGAGAAGATCCCCAGGGATATCAAGACCTCCTCCGGGAGAAGACTATCTGTATCTCCGTTGTTGACTTTGGATCATGTATCTCGACCTTGTATCGCGAATCTAGCGCTTGTGTGATTGCTTCCGTGTTGATTTGAGTGTTCTCTCTTGTGTTTTCCCCGTCTTTCTCCTTGTTTTCCCCGTGTTCATCGTGTGCCACCCTCCAAATCGTGAAAGGTCCGCTGATTAGGGTTCCACCCTACAACACAAGGGCGATGATCGAGCGACAAGTCCACCGTCGCGCCACCAAGTTCAACGTCAACAAGTCACCGATGGTGTTCAAACCGGGAGATCTTGTTTGGCTTCACCTTCGCAAGGACCGCTTCCCACAAGAGCGCAAGTCCAAACTTCTACCTCGCGCCGATGGACCATTCAAGGTGCTAGCACGCTACAACGACAACGCCTACAAGATCGACATCCCACGAGACAAGTACTCCGTGAGCGATACTTTCAACATCAAGGACCTCTCTCCTTTCCATGGTGATGAAGATTTCGATCCGAGGTCGGATCTTTCCCAAGGGAGGGGAGATGATACGGTGTATCCTAGGGTCATCACCATGGACCCTTCATCGCCTCACCAAGTGCCCAAAGGACCCATGACTAGAGCCCGTGCAAGAGCTTTCGAAACCGAGGTGACCTCGCTCCTCTCTTTACATCTTTCGGATTCACTTGAGACACGACTTCTACCTTCATCAGAGACTCTATGCATACTCAGGTGCTTGGACGAAGGCCGCGGGACAGCTCTACACGATGCTCAAGAGGACAGGCCCGACAAGTGCACGAGACAAGAAGAAGGAAGACTGAAGATGCTACAGGCACCGGACGTCCGGCCTGCACCGGACGACCGGCGACTCCCAGGCACCGGACGACCGGAAGACACCGGACGTCCGGCCTCCCCCAGACGACCGGACGACCGGAAGCCACCGGACGTCCGTGAAAACGACTACAGAAGCTAAATAGCGGAAATCCGAGGATTACCGGACGTCCGGTCCCCCCGGAACCACCGGACGTCCGGTAACCCACGGGCGTCCGCTACGACGGCGACCGCCCATGTAATATAAATACTGTTGACTACCCTCCGTTAGACTCAGCGGTGGTTTAGCTCATTTCTCAGACTTGTGTGGATTTCTCCAACGAGACGGTACACCTCTACGGAGAAGATCCACTACGGATTCAGGACCTCTTTCATCGGAGAAGATCCCTAGGGATATCAAGACCTCCTCACGGAGAAGACTATCTTTGTATCACCGGTGTTGACCTTGGATCATGTATCTCGACCTTGTATCGCGAATCTAGCGCTTGTGTGATTGCTTTCGTGTTGATTTGAGTGTTTTCCTCTTGTGTTTTCCCCATCTTTCCCTTGTGATCCCCGTGTTCATCGTGTGCCACCCTCCAAAACGTGAAAGATCCGCTGATTAGGGTTCCACCCTGTATCACATATGAGCTAAAACCAATGCTAACCCTAAAATGGTGGAGGTGGAGGAGTTTATATAGTCTAGGGCCACGAAGGGGTAAGTGGGAGAGGGATACATGGGCCTCTGGCCCGATAACTGTGCGTAGACAGCATGGGATCGGACGTCCGCTGGGATACCGGACGTCCGGTGGCTCGGGAGGGACCGGACGTCCGGTAGCTCCCGGACTTCCGGTAATTTCCTGGATTTCGGTTCTGTTGCCGATGTCACGGACGTCCGGTGGCCTCCGGTCGTCCGGTCGCCTGGGAGTCGTCGCTCGTCCGGTAGAGGCCGGACGTCCGGAGCCTGTAGCTTTTCCAGCAGCTCCGTTTCTTCCGTCTTCTCTTCCATGCTTCCCTCGCGGATGGTGTAGGTGATCCTTGGCGCTTGCACTCCTCCTCGTCGTCCGTGAAGCTCCGACACTACCTATGCATGCACACGAGTTGAGTGTCAAGTAGTATACCATCCTCGAAGGGGTCAAGTGGACACGTGTAAAGGAGATGATTCACCTTTTTGTATGAGAAGTAGAGGTCACACGTGTCACTTGCCAAGTAGACTCTTGACATGGTGATGTCCATAGGATGCTCTGCATCACCCGCTGATGTAGGGTGGAACCCTAGATGGCCGATCTTTCACGAAATGGAAGGGATCCCATGAAGAACACGAAGAACACGAGGGGGAACACGAGGGGAAACACGAGAGAATCACTCAAACCAACAAGAACAAGTCACACATGTGCTAGATCCTCGAAACACAAAGAGATACAAGATCCATGATCAACAAGGGACGATTCAAAGGGTAACCGGTTCTTCTCCGTGAGGAGGTCTTGAGATATCCCGCGGGATCTTCTCCGTGAAGGAGGTCTTGAATCCGTGTGGATCTTCTCCGTTGAGGGGCCACAGTCACTCACAAGGAGATGAACCACTAGATGAGCAAAGCTCTAGGTATCAAATGAGCTATCACTAAGCTAACCCTCACTAGGAGGAGGTGGAGGAGTATATATAGTCTAGGGCCACGAAGGGGTAAGTGGGAGAGGGATACATGGGCCTCTGGCCCGATAACTGTGCGCAGACAGCATGTAGCGGACGTCCGACGGCTACCGGACGTCCGGTGGCTCGCGAGGGTCCGGACGTCCGGAAGTCTTCGGACTTTCGCTATTTTCCTTCTGTCGTCGAAGTCACGGACGTCCGGTGGCCTCCGGTCGTCCAGTCGCCTAGGAGTCGTCGGTCGTCCGGTAGAGGCCGGACGTCCGGAGCCTGTAGCTTTTCCAGCAGCTTCTCTTGATCCTTGTACTTGGTGTCCTCGTCCTCTTGTCCAATGCTCCTAGCTGTTCCATGGCCTCCCTCTTGGTTCCTGGTCATGCATAACACATATATTTGAGGTAGTAGCCATGTCTCACATGTAGAAAGTGGAGGTTCGGAGAGGAGCGAATGAACCTTGTGTCCAATTGTGTGTAGTTGAGGTCTCGTCGAAGTGAACATGGGGATGATCAAGGGATGCTCCGCATCATCTCCCCTCCCTTGGGAAAGATCCGACCTCGGATCAAAAAGCTCATCACCGTGGAAACGGTTGTCGTGGACGGACTTGTAGTTGGACCGAGATGAAGACTTGGCGTAATCCAAGTAGTCCAAGGTGTCGTCGGAGTGGTATACATGCAAGAAGGGCAAACACAAACGACACTCGGAAATACAATGGTTAGCGCACAAGTGTCTATCATGTAAGAATGGGTCCGTGTGACAAATTTGGGCATGGCAAGGCACAAGATGCTTATCGAAAAGATGTACAATGACATGTAAAGCATGCATGTGATCAAATGCATTTGAGGTGCACACAAAGGTGTTGTGAATGTGATCAATGCAACCATTGTGCAAAATGATGTCATAGTGTGTTTGTTTATCAAGAGCATGAACATGGCAATGGATGCTCAATATGTGTATGTCATCATGCAATTGATGGAGGACAAGATGATCATGATGTATGAATATGCCATCAAGAAAGATCACAACAAATTTGCTAAGGAAATGCACAAGCTCATATATCATGGATGACATGGGGATACAAAATGCAACAAGGCAATCATAAAGTGAGTCAATCCATGGGCAAGATGCAAATTTGTTATGGGAATGATATGTCCATGGAGCATGGCATGTGAGCACACAATCAACAAATATGAAGTTTTTGGTGCAATGTGTCAAAGGGGTTTTGACATACCAATGCTCGATGTCGTGGCAAGAGTGGTAGACCGGTGGTGCATGCATATGGTCCATCTTCAATGTCGGTCCTCCATCTCGTAGATGTATCATGTAGATAACAAGAAGGAAGCAACAATGAAAGTATGGCCCATCCAATATGCATATGTGAGGATGGCTCACAAAGAAGGAATTCACCTTATGTATGTTCTCGAAGGTGTTGGTGTCCCGCAACGTGTATGCCTTCACATGCCCAAGATGCCTCGTGATGGTACCGCCTTGTGAATCCTTCAAAATGAAAGAACATGACAAACACTCGGAAAAACAAATGAGGTTAGCCATAATGCAAAACCTAGCATTCGTGCGGAAAATACCCAACAAGTGCTTGCATCATTCTTATCATAAGAAAGGACAAGGTAATGTTGCATGGCATGTAAGCATATGATGCGATAACAACCAAAGGCATTAGGCTCAAACAAGCAAGCATGCATCACAAATATGGTGTCCAAGTCTCCAAGATCAATAAGCATAGCAATGTTGCACTCAATACAAGTGTTGAGAGATGCAACTAGTGGAGACAAATGACAATGATCAAGATATATCATGTGAGTGGCATGGATATATATGTCATCAACCCAAGAAAGCAAGTAAGAGAGGAACATGGGTGATGCAACATAGCAAGCAATCTTAGCGATCAAGTCAAACAAGCTAGTAGTGCGAAGATGCAACGTACTAGAGGTAATCATGGCAAGCATGTCATGTGTGCAAATTGTAGGCATGAATAATGCACATGGCATAGCACAAGCATGAAAGCAAGATATGAGCAAAGTCTCATCATTGTGGTAGAAGTCCTATGTAAATAGCAATGAAGTATCATGACTTTCCCAACACAAGAATCAACCATAGCATGGGGCTCAAAGAAATCATGGTAGTAGCTACAAGTATCTCCACCAAGCATGCAAATACACATATTACTTGCATAATGGTGAATCATGTGTAAAGGCAAGCAAGGGTTACAATTGCATGGCAAAGTCATAGCAAGAGGCATAACATACAAAGTGAACACGATAGTATGGGCATAATGTGAGAAGTGGCAAATAGCCCATAGCCGTGTGAGAGCCAAGTAAAAGAGATGCGCGTAGTAGTTGCGCGAAGAGAATGGTGGTAAGGAGATTCCACGGAATCCCAAGTCATCGTTGCTCTCAAGAGCTCTTTTCGTCAACTCATGGGATTGTGAGGTTGACGAGTTTGCAAAAGTACCTACACAAGACAAAGGCAAAGGAAAAATTGTATGTGCGTGGTATATGTACACATCATCCATCATGATGCGCACGTGTGTGTGTTGGTTAGCACATAATATCCAATGCTCAAATAAATGAGATGCGTGATATAGAAACATGTCATCCATCATGAGAGGTTTGTTGTTATGTATGGCATAATGGAGACTCACATGGTGTAATGCATCATGACACGTAGGTAGAGCATTGTTATTCATGTAATGCATATGGTGCACACAATCATGGTGATCATGCAAGGTATGGAATGCATCAAGATCTCCTAGTATGTATGAGGAAACTATGGGGGTCTCCTCATGAGAATCAATGGAAACATCGCATGGAGAATATTGATAACATCCAAAACAATGCATATTCGGAGCAATGTGATCATGGCATGGTATATTAGATGAATTGCGCAAATCATGTAAAGGAAGCATGGCAATATCATCGCAAGAGAAACACATTCCAATGACCATCATCTTGTCATCTATGCCACAAGTGCAAATAGGATTTACTTTAATGGGGCATGCATAGCTACTATGTTGAGATTGCAATGATACCACATGGGAGATCTCACTCATAGCATATGACAAGTTCAAAGGATTATCAAACATGATGTGACCAAAAGAATTTTCACATGATATCCTATGGAGCATAGCATCACAACTAGGCAACTCAACATGCTCATCATCATATTCATCATAAATAGGTAAGTCAAGACATGAGGAAGTTGCACTAGCATGAAGCATGGTCATAGGTGAATCAACATCATGCAAGCAATCATTGGTGATATAGTCCACAAGTGGGATGAAAGAAGCACCATCACCTTTGTTACCTTTGGAGCATCGCTCATGTATTGTAGGTGAGGTTGCAACTTGATGGTACCATGTGGGGGGTACATCTTCTTCCACCATGGCCATCAGGTTATCCAATGGAGGGACGGACTCATCGAGGGTAGGCATGTCCTCTTGTAGGAGACCTAGCACCAAATAGAACACACTCGGAGTAGAGGTTAAGTCGTTAGAAATCATAGTGGCCTCACATGACATATCAACTACCTCACTCCCTAAGTGTTGTGGCTCACTCACTCCCTCGTGGATGCTCTCACTCGTATGGTTGGTGGAGTCACTCAAATGGCTCTCAACCTCACATAGGAGAAGTGGCATGCTCTCATGTGTGGGGCTAGTGGTGGGCACACTCATCCTCTCAAGGGAAATGCTCTCAAGATCACATATGGTGGAGTCACTCATATCGCTCATGTGGTGGTGGCTCTCCTCACATGGGAATTGGGGCATCTCGTCATAAGTGGATGTTGAAGAGGTGTAGGTGCAATAGTCTCCCTGCTCAACTTCCTCATCCGTAATGCCTCGAAAGATGAATGCCGTAGGGTGTGGCAAACCATCACGCTCCTCCGAGGTCAAAGAGAAGGTCTCATGCTTGCTTGCGTAGCTTGACCCGGAGTAGTAGTCCAATATGGGCGCCGTCTTCATGGTGTCGAAGAGGTTCATGCTCGTCGCCTTGGTCGAAGGGGATGGCCCATGCTCGACCGTCTTGTCGCCGTCGCTCGTAGATGATCGCCTTGATGATGAAGACGTCGATGTAGGCGAACTCATGGGAAGTAGGTGAAGATGCCGTACGTCCAAAGGCGAAGATGCCTTGATAGCACTTGGCGAAGATGCCGAAGTGGTGGTTGTAGCCGTAGCTCCGTCTTGGGTGTGCTTGTCTCGCGGTCTTCTCTTATGCTCTTGAAGCTTGGCCTTGGCGTGATGTTGAGCTTCTTCGGACTTGTAGGTATACTGATACAGGGTGGAACCCTAATCAGCGGATCTTTCACGAAATGGAGGGGATCCCACGATGAACACGAAGAACACAAAGGGAAACGGGGGAAAACACGAGAGGAAACACACAAGAACAAGTCCAATCACACATCCACTAGACAATCAAACACACAAGATCACACGGTACATGAACAACAAAGGGAAAGATACAAGGTAAAGTTCATCTCCAAGAGGAGGTCTTGAATCCGTGAAGGATCTTCCCGCTAGGGGTCTTGAATCCAAGGTGGATCTTCTCCGTAGAGGGGCCGCGGTCTCTCTCGTGGAGTAGATCCGGGATGGATGAGCAAAGCTCTATCTCTCATATGAGCTAAACCATTGCTAACCCAAAAATGGTGGAGGTGGAGGAGTATATATAGTCTAGGGTCATGAAGGGGTAAGTGAGGGGCGAAACGGGTACATGGGCATCGGCCCGGATACATGCACGCAGGCAAGGCCGGATGTCCGGGCTGGCAGCCGGATGTCCGGGGCTTCGGGGCGAGCCGGATGTCCGGGGTTACGGCCGGATGTCCGGGCTGGCTCGGTCCAGCTTCTGTGAAGGAGGGCCCGGATTTCCGGGAGGAGTGCCGGATGTCCGGCTGTTGCGGAAGCGCCGGATGTCCGGCCTTTGGCCCGGATGTCCGGCCGCTGTAGTATCAGCAGCTCCGTCTTCTTCCGTCTTCTCTTCCAAGCTTCCCTCGCAGATGGTGTAGGTGATCCTTGGCGCTTGCACTCCTCCTCGCCATCCGTGAAGCTCCGACAATACCTATGCATGCACACGAGAGGAGTGTCAAGTAGTATACCATCCTCGAAGGGGTCAAGTGAACACGTGTAAAGGAGATGATTCACCTTTTTGTATGAGAAATAGAGGTCACACGTGTCACTTCCCAAGCAGACTCTTGACATGGTGATGTCCATAGGATACACCGTATCATCCCCTCCCCCTTGGAAAAGATCCGACCTCGGATCGAAAACCAAATCACCATGGGAAAGAGATGGCGTCGTCGTGTAGATGTGGACCATCACGAAGTGCTCATCATCTTGAAGCTCAACATGGGCACTCTCCAATGTCTCTCCGTCTAGTGATTCCTTCAAAAGGAGCAAAGACAACAAACACTTGGAAAAACAAATGTGGTTAGCGTTAGTGCAAAACCAAACATTCAAGAGGTGATTTACCCAACAAGTGTTGTCATCAAGCATAGCATAGGGTGTGACAAAGGTTTGTGGCATGGCATTTAAGCACATCAATTGAGCACAATCAAGGTCATCATGGAAACAAGAATGGAAATGTGAGGTAGAGATGCACATATGTGTGTCAAGAGAATAAGCATCTACCTCATGGTCATAGCAAGCATGCATAAAGCGCTCCATGAAAGGTCTATGGTAGGCATAAGAATCATTCACAACACCATGTAAAATGAAGTGTCTAAACACATGGGTCACGTGCAAGACAATCCAAGCATAATGTGCATAGGGTGTAGTGAAGATAGTATGGCACTCAACACAATAGAAAGAGCAATTGTTCAACATGTGTGAGGCCATCAAGTCAATCATGTGAAAAGCAATGGGACATGGCATATGTGAAGAGATGATATTGTTGCAACCAAGCATAGGATAGGGACAAGTAATCCACAAGTCGGAGGCAACACACAAGGCATATATATCATGAAGCATGGCAATGTGGCAATGGCAAGTCAAATCAAGATCTCTAACATGTGTGCAAATAAGTCTCATGGTGCAAGCAACACAAGTAGTGTGATCCATAATATCCATGCTCATGGTTTTGGGTGTCTCGAAAGAGAAGGATATCACCTTGAAAGTGTGTCCTTGTGAATTCTTCACAATGCCGAAGCACAAGCAAGTGCGGTGTAGAAGCGTCGTTGTAGAAAGGGGTTCGCTCTCAAGAGCTCGAATGGTCAACTCACGTGAAGTGGAAGTCGACACATATTCCAAGTATCCTACACATGCACACAACAAAAGGAAGAACGTATGTGCATGGTAGATAAACACATCATCCATCATGATGGTTCTCTTCTCTTGCACATAACCATTAGAAGCAAAAGTGCATGAATAATATGGTGCAACAATTGCTATATTCATGTCAGTAGGCATATGGTGCAAAGAGGTAAGACAAGCATGCTTCACAAGAATGATGTCAAAATCTCCAAATAAATGCGAGAATGCTATGGGGGCAATCTCATTGGCAAGAATAAAATCATGGTTGCGCTCAATGCATGGACAATCATATAGCATGAGAGAGGCAACATGTGGAGACATATGACAACAAGCAATATCAATCATGTCGTGCAAACTAGTGGAGCGAAGATGCAACACACTAGATGAGTTCATAGCAATCATGTCATGTGAGCCAATTGTAGGCATAAGCAATGCACACGACATATCACAAGCACGAGAACATAGCATGAACAAGATATCATCATAGGCATTTGGCACAAAGAAAATATGGCAATAACAAGCAATATCTCCACCAAGCATGCAAATACACATACAAACATGAGAATCAATCATCATGTGTAATGCGAAGCATGGGTCACAAATGCATGGCAAAGGCATATAAATGAGCATATCATGCAAAGTGAACATGGCAAGAGGGGCATAAAAGATATAATGGGCAATAACCCATAACCATGTGAGTGCCAGGTAGAAGAGATGCGCGAAGTCTTTGCGCGAAGGGAGCGCTTGGAAGGATAATCCATGGACTCCCAAGTCATCATTGCTCTCTAGAGCTCGTTTCGTCAACTCGTGTTCTTGCGAGGTTGACGAGTATGCATGTGTACCTACACAAAAGAGACACAAGCCAAAGAAATTGTGCGCGTGGTAAATGTACACATCATCCATCATGATGTGTATGTGCACGTATGAGTTAGCACAAGATAAGCATTGCTCAAAGAAATTTGATGCATGGTATAAGAACATGTCATCCATCATGAATGAATAGTTATTGTGTATAGCATGATGTGGATGCAAATTGAGCATACAATTATAGGGAGCATGCAATGGATAGGATGGACCAAAATCTCCTAAAATGTATGAGGAAACTATGGGGGTCTCCTCATGAGCAATGTCGAAAACATCATTTGGAGAAAAAGGACAACATCCAAAACAATGCATATCCGAAGCTAGGTAATCATGGCATGGCATATGATGGACATGATGCAAAGGAAGCATATCAATATCATCACAAGAAAAACAAATGCCAATAACCATGGGCTTGTCACCTATGCCATAAGTGCAAATTGGATTTATCTTAATGGCATATGCATAGTTACTACGATGAGATTGCAAATAGGACATATTGTTGATCTCATGCATAGCATATGACAAGTCAAGCGGATTGTCAAACATGATGTGACCTAAAGAATGATCACAAGAGATCCTATGCAACATGGCATCACAACTAATAGACTCCACATGACAATCATCAAACTCATCATAAATGGGTAAATAATCGCATGTTGAAATCATACTAGCACGAAGCATGGCAATAGGTGGATCAACATCATGCAAGCAATCAATGTCAACATAGTCCACTAGTGGGACGAGAGCATCACCTTCACCTTTGTTACCTTTTTCATTCCACTCATGTGGTGTAGGTGAGGTGGGAAAGTCCAAATGGTGGTCATCATCATCAACTTGATGGAACCATGTGGGGGGTGCATCATATTCCACCATGGCCATCGTCTTGTCCAATGGAAGGACGAAGTCGTCGAGGATCGGCGCGTCATCAAATGTGGGACCTAGCACCGAATGAGAAGACACAATAGAGGTAGAGGTCAAGTCGTTAGTGTTGAAAGTGGCCTCACATGACCTATCAACTATCTCACTCTCTCTATGTGGTGGCTCACTCACTCCCTCAAGGTAGGTGCACTCAAGCTCGCATATGGTGGAGTCACTCATCTCACTCAAGTGGTGGGGGTTGTGGCTCTCCTCACATGGGAATTGGGGCAGCTCATCATATATGGGGCTAGTGGTGAATTCACTCTCACTCTCAATATGGTGGCACAAGTCACTCAAGTCATCATACGTCGCCGTGGTCGAAGGGAAAATCCCATGCTCAACCATCTCCTCATTGTCGTCGTGGATGAAGGCCGAAGATGGCACATCATCATTCTCGCCTCCAAAGATGGAAGCATCAACCTTGCTCGTCACCATGTCGTTCGCCTCCAAAGCGTGGTCCTCGAATGGCTCCGTAGTCGTGGTCGTCGCCGCACCGTCTTGAAAAAGAGTCAAAGTAGACTCGGCATCATCAATGCCACAAAGAGGGATGGCGATGAAGTCGAACTTGGGAACGTCGTCTTGGAGCTCGTCGGGCTTGGACATCATGGTGGTACTAGCCTCATGCTCGCCGTCTTGGAGCTTGGTCTTCGAGAAGTGTGCTTGCGGTGGAGAAGCCTTGGCCTTCATTAGTTCTTGTTCCGCCTTGAGAGCACCAAAGTAGTTGTCGTCGAGGGACTTGTAGTTCTCGAAGAAAATAGTCTTGTAGACGTCATTGTGCAATCCCATCATGAAGTGGAGCTTCATTGAAATGGGATCGTCCACGCCGGCTCGTCGCAAGGCAATCTTCATGTCCTTGAAGTACTCGTCGATGGACTTGGATCCTTGTATGGTGTTCTCCAAGTGGCGTAGAAGATGTTCCGTGTAGGTGGGAGGCACGAACTCTCGCCGCAAAGCTCTCTTCGTCTTGGGCCAATTCACGTTGAAGCTCGTCGAAGATGTGTGAAGCCACCATGTTGACGCGTTGTCGTGGAAGTTTCTTGTGGCGCACTTCACTTGATCTTCGTAGGGAACTTGGTGTAGCTTGAGGTAGTCGTCCATCTTGCGCTCCCACTCGAGATACTCCTCGGGGTCTTGAGTCCCAAAGAAAGGAATCTCATGGTCGTTGTTGTCGAGGTCGTAGTAGCTCGTGGAAGTCGCGGACTTGAGCTTGGGGAGCTTCTCTTGATCATAAGCTTGAGGTTCTTGTGGGCGAAGATGCCGCATGTCCAAAGGCGAAGATGCCTTGAAGTCGCTTGGCGAAGATGCCAAGGTACATGGTGAAGTCGTTGAGCGGTTGTTGGTGTTGAGCTCATGACCTTCACGTTGTTGTCGTTGATGGTGTCGATGCCGATGTGATCTCGCCGAAGATGGTAGCTCGGAAGGATGTGCACTAGAGCGTCTTCTCGAAGATGAGGGAGACCTCTTGCGGTTCTTGATGAGGGCTTTGAGCTCCTCCATTTGAGCATTCATGTTGGCGCACAAGTTGTTCGTCATGGCATCGAACTTGTCGTTGTTGGTGTAGACCGGAGATGAAATGCTTTTCCTATCCATCACAAGACTCGAGCAAAGGTGAGTAGGAGATGAGATAAACAATACCAAGTTACCTTTTCCGAATGTTGAGGATGTATCCCGTTTCACTCAATGTGAAATGAAAGAATAGTGGAATTGGTACCGGACTTGTTCACTCACACCTATCAAGTAAAGCTTATCGAGTGGCTCGGTGAGGATAGTGGCACAAAAATTTGATGCAAAAAAGTTAGAAAGAGTCAATAATGTTGAAAGAGATTCACAAATTCGCAAGTGAAACAAGTAGACCAATAGCAATATGTGGCACACGGAAGCACACACACGGATAGATAGATGGGGTCGTGCAACCAAGGAATGAGCACAAAATGTGGAGTCCACGGAAAACGCTCGTGTTGCACAACTCAAGAGAGACGCTAGCACGATTGCTCTATAGGCGGATACGACACTTGTGCACAACCTATAAGATGCAAATGTATGAACTTTCTATCCCAAGTATGCTATGTGTATGATGTTCCGTTGTTGATCCAAGATGATCGGATATGATATCATATGATGCGATGCTATGGCTCTTGCTTACAAGCTTCTTTGTGGCTCTTTTGCTTAAAAGCTTATTCTCTTTTTTTTTTTTGTATATGGCCACGATGCACAAACCAAGATAGCAATTGTGTATATGCGGGAACAATCTTGTGACACAAGGGATGATATGATGATACCAATATGATATGGTATATATGCAATGGAAGGGCGGATCGATGATCACTAATGTGCACAAGTAACGTTGCCGGCAATACTCAAAGGCTAGTCTCGATAGGCAAGTGACGCAAAATGGGCTAGGGGTTAACAATGCAATTGCAAGGGGAATATACAAAGATGTCGTCGAGGTTACCGTCCGTGTCGATGATGAGAGGTGGTGCTCCTGATGTAGACCCGTTCCTAATTAGCCGAAACACCTTAGGAAACGGAAAAACCACAACTCAAAATCTCAAGGACAAATATCAAATGGTGGTAGCGGCAATGCCGTGGTGGTTGCGGAAGTGGAATGATGGGCTATACACGATGTCGGAGTTGAAGTCACGGTCCCTAAGTAGCCGAAACACCTTAGGAGACACAAGCCACAACTCAAACAAACTCGAACAAAAATTGGTTAAGTTGGGTTGGCTATGTATAATGGTAATGGGTATGCGGAAGTGGTGGTGGTGGTTGATGAAGAAGCAATGGTCCCTAAGTAGCCTAAACACCTTAGGAGACTCAAATCACTACTCAAGCAACCACAAATGCTATGGGGGACAAAATGGTTAGGTTGCGGAAGTCGGTGGTGGTTATGCGGATGATATGGTGGAGGCCCTAGGCAAAGATGCCAAAATCCACAAAATATGATGGAGTCAAAAGATTATGGTGGTATTTTTGTGTTATGGGGGATGTCAAGAGCTTCAAAACGAGCTCAAGAACGTCGAAATCGGAGTTCGGATGAATTAGTTATGGACAAAACGGTGAAACACGGGTGGCTGAAATCCCAGGGGTCGGACATCCGGGGTGGAGCCCGGATTTCCGGGGCCTGATGTCCAGAAACCTGCGCGATTTTGCCCTCCAGGAGCCGGATGTCCGGCCCGATGGCCCGGATGTCCGGCCAGTGGCCCGGATGTCCGGCCCGAAGTTTCCAGATCTGAATCGGGACGAACTTTTCGAATTGGGGGCGGAAATTGATGATTTGGGGCTCAAAATTTGAGAGATTTTGTGGAGGAAAGATGGGGAAACTTGGGGAAATGCTAGATCCACTTGAAACCAAGCAAATCCATGGATCAAAATCAACAAAACTTCATCAAACCAACAGATCACAAAAAATTTTGGGGCTATTTTTGGTGGGGAATTTTCGAATTTGGGGAAGAACACAACAAAACAAGGCTACAAAACGGTGGGGAGGCTCCAAATTCGTGAGAAACCGTGGCTCATGATACCATATGATACAGGGTGGAACCCTAATCAGCGGATCTTTCACGAAATGGAGGGGATCCCACGATGAACACGAAGAACACAAAGGGAAACGGGGGAAAACACGAGAGGAAACACACAAGAACAAGTCCAATCACACATCCACTAGACAATCAAACACACAAGATCACACGGTACATGAACAACAAAGGGAAAGATACAAGGTAAAGTTCATCTCCAAGAGGAGGTCTTGAATCCGTGAAGGATCTTCCCGCTAGGGGTCTTGAATCCAAGGTGGATCTTCTCCGTAGGGGGGCCGCGGTCTCTCTCGTGGAGTAGATCCGGGATGGATGAGCAAAGCTCTATCTCTCATATGAGCTAAACCATTGCTAACCCAAAAATGGTGGAGGTGGAGGAGTATATATAGTCTAGGGTCATGAAGGGGTAAGTGAGGGGCGAAACGGGTACATGGGCATCGGCCCGGATACATGCACGCAGGCAAGGCCGGATGTCCGGGCTGGCAGCCGGATGTCCGGGGCTTCGGGGCGAGCCGGATGTCCGGGGTTACGGCCGGATGTCCGGGCTGGCTCGGTCCAGCTTCTGTGAAGGAGGGCCCGGATTTCCGGGAGGAGTGCCGGATGTCCGGCTGTTGCGGAAGCGCCGGATGTCCGGCCTTTGGCCCGGATGTCCGGCCGCTGTAGTATCAGCAGCTCCGTCTTCTTCCGTCTTCTCTTCCAAGCTTCCCTCGCAGATGGTGTAGGTGATCCTTGGCGCTTGCACTCCTCCTCGCCATCCGTGAAGCTCCGACAATACCTATGCATGCACACGAGAGGAGTGTCAAGTAGTATACCATCCTCGAAGGGGTCAAGTGAACACGTGTAAAGGAGATGATTCACCTTTATGTATGAGAAATAGAGGTCACACGTGTCACTTCCCAAGCAGACTCTTGACATGGTGATGTCCATAGGATACACCGTATCATATACGCTTGTCGAGCATCTTCATGATGATGATGTCGTTGTCATGCTTGAGCTCTTGGTAGATGTCATTCGTCGTCGTCGTGCACATGATGCTTGGAGGTGACTTGCCCTTCATGACGATGTCGATGGTCGCCATGGCGGTGTGGCCGTGGAAGACTTGCACTTGCATCATGTTTGCGCTCCGAAGACTTGTGACTTGAACGTCGCCGCCGAGAGGATGACGAAGGGGAAGAAGACTTGTAATCGACCACCAAGTGTCGGAGCTCCGCCATTTGTTTGTTGAACGAGTCGCACATGTCGTCGAAGGAAGCCATTGTCCTTGTCTCGAAGTGTCGTTGTTCGATGGCGATGTTGCCCAAGCACTCTTGCATTTCTCATTGTAGTCCGATGGTTTTCGCGTGGATGTCATTGTTCGCGCCGTCGATGTCGAAGACCGGAGATGAAATGCCTTGCCTATCCATCACAAGATGCTAGCAAGTATGAGTGGGAGAAAGAGAAGAACTAGACCAAATGTACCTTGACCGATGTTGAAGATGGATCAATGATCACTCAAATGTGGAACAAGGAAATAGCACAATTGGTACCAATTCTTGTCGGTTTCTCACACCTACACAAGTAAAGCTTATGGTGGAGCTCGGTGAGGATAGTGGCACAAAAATTTGATGCAAAATGTTAGCAAGACTCAATAATGTTGAAAAAGATTCACAAATTCGCAAGTGAAACAAGAAGACCAATAGCAATATGGGTGGCACACGGAAACACACACACGGATAGATAAGTGGGGTCGTGCAACCAAGGGGTGAGCCAAAATGTGGAATCCACGAAAATGCTCTTGTTGCACAACACTAGAGAGACGCTAGCGCGATTGCACAATAGGCGGATACAAACTTGTGCACAACCTACTATGCAAAATGCAACGACTTCTATCCCAAGTATGCTATATGTATGGTATTCCGGTGGTATGATCCAAAATGATCGAGTATGACAATCTTAATGTAGTATGATGCTATGGTTCTTGCTTAAAAGCTCTTTGTGTATCTTTTTCTTTGTGCTTAAAAGCTTGTTTGGCTCTTTCTCTTTTGAGCTCTTTTCTCATGCAAAACTTCACGAACCAAGATAGCAATTGAGTATATGTGATGACAACCTTGTGTCACAAGAGATGATACCAAGATATGCACCACGGTGATATGGTATGTATGCTATGGGAAGTGTGATCACTAATGTGCACAAGTCACATTGCCGGCAATACTCAAATGGCTAGTCTCGATAGGTAGGTGACGCAAAAATGGGCTAGGGGTTAACAATGCAATTGCAAGGGGGATATACAAAGATGTCGTCGAAGTTACCGTCCGTGTCGATGATGAGTGGTGGTGCTCTTGATGTAGACCCGTTCCTAGTTAGCCGAAACACCTTAGGAAACGGAAAAACCACAACTCAAAATCCCAAGGACAAATGTCAAATGGTGGTAGCGGCAATGGCGTGGTGGATGCGGAAGTGGAAAGATGGGCTATACACGATGTCGGAGTTGAAGTCACGGTCCCTAAGTAGCCGAAACACCTTAGGAGACACAAGCCACAACTCAAACAAGCTCGAACAAAATTTGGTTAAGTTGGGTTGGCTATGTATAGTGGGCCATTCTATGCGGAAGTGGTGGTGGTGGTTGATGAAGAAGCAATGGTCCCTAAGTAGCCTAAACACCTTAGGAGACTCAAATCACTACTCAAGCAACCACAAATGCTATGGGGGACAAAATGGTTAGGTTGCGGAAGTCGGTGGTGGTATAGCGGATGATGTGGTGGAGGCCCTAGGCAAAGATGCCAAAATCCACAAAATATGATGGAGTCAAATGAATATGGTTGTATTTTTTTGGTATGGGGAATGTCAAGAGCTTCGAAACGAGCTAAAGAACGTCCAAATCGGAGTTCGTATGAATTAGTTATGGACAAAACAAAATCAGCCGAATTCAAAAACTTGGTGTACCGGACGTCCGGAAAAGACCGGAAATCCGGTAATTTCTTCTGTATAGGTGGTTCCGGTCGTCCGGTGAGTTCCGGACGACCGGTCCTTTGTGAGGGTCCGGACGTCCGGTAAAACGCCGGTCGTCCGATGGGTCGGGGTCAACGCGAGATTTGAGATCCAGGACGCGATTTTGGGCGGAATTTGATGATTTTGGTGTCAAAATTGATGAGATTTCGTGGATGAAAGATGGGGAAACTTGGGGAAGTGCTAGATCCACTTGAAACCAAGCAAATCCATGGATCAAAATCAACAAAATATCATCAAATCAACAGATCACAAAAAATTTTGGGGCTATTTTTGGTCGGGATTTTCGAATTTTAGGACGAAATCACACAAAAGAAAGCTAGAAACGGAAGAGGGGACTCCAAATTCGTGAGAAACCATGGCTCATGATACCATAATGATGTAGGGTGGAACCCTAGATGGCCAATCTTTCACGAAATGGAGGGGATCCCATGAAGAACACGAAGAACATGAGGGGGAACACGAGGGGAAACACGAGAGAATCACTCAAACCAACAAGAACAAGTCACACATATGCTAGATCCTCGAAACACAGAGAGATACAAGATCCATGATCAACAAGGGACGATACAAAGGGTAACCGGTTCTTCTCCGTGAGGTGGTCTTGAGATATCCCGCGGGATCTTCTCCGTGAAGGAGGTCTTGAATCCGTGTGGATCTTCTCCGTGGAGGGGCCGCAGTCACTCACAAGGAGATGAACCACTAGATGAGCAAAGCTCTAGGTATCAAATGAGCTATCACTAAGCTAACCCTCACTAGGAGGAGGTGGAGGAGTATATATAGTCTAGGGCCACGAAGGGGTAAGTGGGAGAGGGATACATGGGCCTCTGGCCCGATAACTGTGCGCAGACAGCATGTAGCGGTCGTCCGACGGCTACCGGACGTCCGGTGGCTCGCGAGGGTCCGGACGTCCGGAAGTCTTCGGACTTCCGCTATTTTCCTTCTGTCGTCGAAGTCACGGACGTCCGGTGGCCTCCGGTCATCCGGTCGCCTAGGAGTCGCCGGTCGTCCGGTAGAGGCCGGACGTCCGGAGCCTGTAGCTTTTCCAGCAGCTTCTCTTGATCCTTGTACTTGGTGTCCTCACCGTCTTGTCCAAAGCTCCTAGCTGTTCCATGGCCTCCCTCTTGGTTCCTGGTCATGCATAACACATATATTTGAGGTAGTAGCCATGTCTCACATGTAGAAAGTGGAGGTTCGGAGAGGAGCGAGTGAACCTTGTGTCCAATTGTGTGTAGTTGAGGTCTCGTCGAAGTGAACATGGGGATGATCAAGGGATGCTCCGCATCACCCGCCACCACCACCACTTATTAGTAGTCTGTAGGATCATATTCTTGTGTGTTTCTATTGCTGCTAACCATGCCAGGATCACAAGTCGAAGAGACTGACTGGGAGAACTTGACGAACAAGGAGCTTCATGATAAGTTTCAGCAAATGATGAGTGTACAGGTGCAAGATGTGCTAAACACATTGGACGAGGCCATGGAGAAGATAGTTGGCATGGAGAAGACGTTTGACACAAAGCTCGATAACAAGTTTGCTGAATTGCTTTCGCGTTTTCCACCACCACCGGCTGCTGCAGCTGTCCCACCTCTTCAACAACAACAACAACAACAACAACGTCGCCTTCCGAATCAAGTGGTGATGTAGGGTGGAACCCTAATCAGCGGATCTTTCACGTTTTGGAGGGTGGCACACGATGAGCACGAAGAACACAAGGAGAAAGACGGGGAAAACTCAAGAGGAGACACTCAAATCAACACGAAAGCAATCACACAAGCGCTAGATCCACGATACATAGTGCGATACATGATCCATAGTCAACGATGGTGATACAAGGATAGTCTTCTCCGTGAGGAGGTCTTGGAATCCCGTAGGATCTTCCCGTTAGGGGTCTTGAATCCAAGGTGGATCTTCTCTGTAGAGGCGCACCGTCTCATGGGAGAAATCCACACAAGTCTGAGAAATGAGCTAAACCACAGCTAACCCTAAACGGAGTGGGGAAAAGAGTATATATAGTTTACGGGGCGAATGTGTACACGGGCCTCGGCCCAGGGGCTGCGCGCAGGCAGATCAGGGGCCGGACGTCCGGGCGACGGGCCGGATGTCCGGGGCTTCGCGGGGCGCCGGATGTCCGGGGCGAAGGGCCGGATGTCCGGGCTGAGGAGGTTGAGTCTCGGGTGCTCTCTGGACAGAGCCGCCGGATTTCCGGGCCCGAGGCCGGATGTCCGGGCCATGCTTGGCCGGATGTCTGGGCCCTGGCCGGATGTCCGGGCCCTGTAGCTTCGGCTGCGGCTGGCCTTCTGTAGATGAATGCCCAGGGGCCGGATGTCCGGGCCAGGGGGCCGGATGTCCGGGGCCTGGAGCTTCTTTCTGCCCTTCTCGATGCATCAACTCGTCCATGAACTTGGGGACTTGTCCGTCTTCAAGCCCTTTCCCAATGTGGTCTTCTTCACACCTGAGCACACAAAGCACATCCGTTTGAGGTAGCAACCATGTCTCGCAAGATTCGTAAGGAAGTAGGGCTAGGAGTGACGTCACCTCGGTCTCGAAAGCTCTAGCACGAGCACGTGTCATCGGTCCTTGAGGCACTTGAGGAGGTGAAGGAGGGTCCATGGGGATGACCTTGGGATGCTCCGCATCATCTCCCGTCCCTTGGGAAAGATCCGACCTCGGATCGAAATCTTCATCACCATGTAAAGGAGATAGATCCTTTAAGGGTCCGTCGGCGCGAGGTAAAAGTTTGGACTTGCGCTCTTGTGCGAAACGGTCCTTGCGAAGATGTAGCCAACTAAGATCTCCCAGGTGAAACACCATTGTTGCCTTGTTGACGTTGAGCTTGGTGGTGAGGCGATGTACTTGTCGCTCGATTGTTGCCCTTGTTTGTTCGTGCACCTTCTTGAGTATTTCACTACAAAAGATAGTGGCAACATGTGAAGCATCGTCGATCTTGTTATCAGGAATGAAATGAGCCATTTTAGAGAATCTATCTACCACGACAAGCACGGAATCTTTTCCATTTTTAGTCCTAGATGAGCCAAGTATGAAATCCATGCTTATGTCTTCCCATGGATGATATGGAGTAGGAAGAGGCATGTAAAGACCATGAGATTGAGCTTTGGACCTTAGCTTTGCGGCATGTCGAACATCTGTTGATGAGGCGTGAGACGTCACGAAGCATCTTGGTCCAAAAATAGTTCTTTGAGAGGGTAGCAAACGTCTTGTCGCGTCCACAGTGTCCCATGAGTCCTCCTCCATGAGATTCCTGCAAAAGGAGCAAACGAAGCGAAGACTCGGGAATGCAAGGTTTGTTAGCTCTCATAAGATATCCATCCTTGATGTAGTAATGTTCCCAAGAAGTGTGAGTCAAGCACGTAGCATAGGGATTTGCAAAGAGAGTATCATGCTCATATAAATCTTTTAGGTGCTCAAAGCCTATCACATTCAACTCAAGTTGGGTAACAAGTAAGCATTTGCGTAACAAGCATGCATTTGCGTGAAAACTTTCATCGTTCGTAGGCAAGAGAATAACCGGAGCGGCACAAGTGCTAAAGCTGTCACGTACATGACTTTTGTCGATGAGTTTGGGCACTTGCCGTTGTATCTCGTGGTTGACACGGTAGAGAGCCTTTGATGAGGACATGACTACCTTGGATACGACCAAAAATATTGCATACATGTATATTTGTGAGGTGATTTCCAATGCAAACTATGCAACAATTTATTTATGTTATCCAGAACAAAAATACTTCACAGACTTTTGTGCCATGTCTAATTCCAGGTGCATGGGACATTTGTACAATTCACATATGAAGATAAGGGAAAAAGAGAAGTTTAGGGGCTGTTCAAAAAGTTCTCTCACGTCACTTTTGGGCCAAGAGAAGATAGAGTCCAAGTCTCTCACGTTCTGCATCCAGATTCGGACTGCACAGACATACCTGACTTAAAACGGCAAGAACTCCTTCATACGGACTCCGAATTGGGTGATTTTTTTTTGTTGGAAACTAGATTTCATACACTTTCCAACCCAATTGGATTCACCTTCAAATTCGTCCGGAGCGTTGAGATACCGACGAAACAATCTAACGCTGCAGCAGAATCCGAGTCAAACTACAAGTCCAAAGGTGTTACATCACCTCCACTTGGGCCCATGAGCCTTGTACGACCTAGGGTTAGTTTTAGGCTGCCTTGGGACGTCCTTCCACCTCCTTGGCCGCCACCCCTTGCTCCTATATAAGTAGATCCATCTAGTAGCTTTTTCTTAGGGATTTGTTTAGTCAAAAGTTAGCCATTGCAACTTCGTGTACTTCGTTTGTGTCCAACGACCAGACCAAGACCGCTTACGGATCCCCACCTTTATCAATACATCATTTATATTTGCAATATTCAGATTGCTTTATCATATTCTTGCTTGTTCTTCGATTGCATGCAGGGATAGACCTTCGTGGTCAGGCTGATCGTGCTTCTGGCATCGTCAGTAACCCCTGGAGATTGGTTTAGCGATTGCTAAGGCGCAACGTCGTGCACGTTTATAGTCGGATCGTCAAAGTCGTCTCCACCAAATCGATAGTTATCATCTCATCGAAAGATCGGGCCCCTCGCCTCTATCAAGTGGTATCAGTTTTCAGGTTGCTCGGTGAGAATTTCCAGTTATTCCTAGATTAGATTTATTTTCTTACCTATTGTCCAAGGAAAAGCCACAAAAAAAGTTAGATCTATTCATCATTTGTCCAAGCTAGTCTGAGCCTTTGCAATTTTCTTTTCATTGTTTGCATTATTGAATTATCGGTTGCATCGTCGTGTCGAGTTGCTGGTCTTAGTGTCTAGTTCGTTAGAGTTTCGAGTTCTATTCACATTAATCACGTCGCCGCTGCATCGTTATCCCTTCCGTTGTCCACCACCTCATCCATCAATTTCCACCTCGTGCAACCCATCGTTCATTGTCACAATCATAGTTGAAGTCGTTTGCATCTTTGCTTGATTCAATCTGCATCTTATCTAGTTTGTCTTGGAAAGAGGGAGAAAGAAAGAAAAAAAGACAGAGAAAAAAAGTAAAAAAAAAGAGGAGAGAAAGAAAAAGAAAAAAAAAGTGTTAGAAAAAAAAGAAGGAAAAGAAAGTTGGAGAGAGTGTTGTTGTATATTCTGCTTGGCAGTTGTTTTCATCATTATCTTTACTGCCGTTGTGATCTTCACTTATATCTTGCTATCTAGAGCTACTTCGTATCCTTTATTGATGCTAGTTGTGCTACACCGTGACATCATTAGTGTTCTAGGCTCGCGTCTCTAGAACGGTCTAGCCTAGGACCAGCACAGTACCGTCGTTGAGCGTTTATTCAACATTGCATCTCTGAATTGATTATTGCTAATCTTTTGCTACCATATATAAAGCCAACCCAGCTCCACATATTTCTACACCGTGTTTACGTACGTTCACCTGGCAATCGCTTTACTCAATCTTTGGAGTTATTTGACACCGCTGGTTGCCTATCACCACCTGCTGCATGGTAAGAACTTGTAAGATATTGATATTTGCTTTACTGTGAGCGCTTTACCACCACATCCTAGTAGTTCATAGGAACATTATTTTTTGGATTTTGTTTCTTGTTTCTACTAATCATGGCAGGTTCAAGAGTCGGTTGGGCTTCATCGATCGTGGGAGACGTGTCATCACCTCAGAAAATACAACCACCATCACAAGAGGTACAAAGACATCAGAATGCGCACAAACAGATTCTTATTTCCATGCCACCTTTTCATGGTCGTTTTAAACCTGATTTATATATTGAATGGGAGTTCAACATCAATAATATATTTGCTTCCCATAGTTTTGATGAATGTAAAAAAATTAAGGTTGTGGTTGGTTCTTTCACTGGTTATGCTTTAGTTTGGTGGAGTGAATATTGTCGGTTACACCCTAATTATATACCTACTACTTGGATTGATTTGAAAGTTGCCATGCGACATACATTCGTCCCTGCTTATTAAACTCGTGACATGCTTACAAAGTTGCAACATTTAAAACAAGGTAGTGACACCGTAATGAAATATTATGATGATTTACAAACTACCTTGTTGCATTCCTCTTTACAAGAAAGTGAAGACGATTTTATGGATAGATTTTGGGCAGGATTAAATCGTGATATTCAGGAGTTACTAATTCATGAAGAGTGTTATCCTATGGACCATTTGTTTCGTCTTGCTTGTAGTGCTGAACAGGAAATAAAACGACGTATTGTCCGTAAGGAGAATAAGCGCCAGGTGCACATTCCAAGAAATGATACGGTTGTTCCTTCCACTACTAGGCGTACTATGACACACACATCCGTTGTTGTGAGGACTACATCACCTCCACCATGTGACACATCACCTCCGATAGTGCCTACATCATCTGAGTTGATCATAAGAGGTAATGACAAAGGTACCGATCTTCCACCTCCACATGAGTATGATGAATGCCTTGTCAATTTAAATGAACCATGCGATGAGCTATCCACTACTTTGATCACACCAACTATTTTAGAGGAATATGTTCGTGATTTGACTTTGCCATGTGATCAAACAATTGTGAGTGAACCAATTGAATTAACTATTGATGCGAAAGAACCATTTGAATCAGGGAATAAATCAGATTTGGATCAAATATGTGTGAAAATAGTTGTGCCAATGTTTAATCATTTTGATATGACCTCTAATCTTGGTGATGGTTCATCAAGGTTGGGATGGTTTAATGATGAGCATTGCCAATCTGTTGTAACGATTAAGAGTTTCACTTATATGTGCAAATTGAGTTGCAATATTTTCATGCCTTCCACTTCTTGTGATAATATTTTGGCTTTATATTTTATGAACTACGAAAGTTACTCATCTATACATGTGTCATATGTGCGAAAATTAAGGGAAGTAAAAATGGATGACATATACATATACAACATGTACACCTTGTCTATTTTCTTACCCACATTTCAGATTAAGCAACGCCGAGGACGGCTTTATTTTCAAGAAAGGGAGGATGATGAGGACATGACTACCTTGGATACAACCAAAAATATTGCATACATGTATATTTGTGAGGTGATTTCTAATGCAAACTATGCAACAATTTATTTATGTCATCCAGGACAAAAATACTTCACAGACTTTTGTGCCATGTCTAATTCCAGGTGTATGGGACATTTGTACAATCCACATATGAAGATAAGGGAAAAAGAAGTTAAGGTGCTGTTCAAAAAGTTCTCTCACGTCACTTTTGGGCCAAGAGAAGATAGAGTCCAAGTCTCTCACGTTCCGCATCCAGATTCGGACTGCACAGACATACCTGACTCAAAACGGCAAGAACTCCTTCATACGGACTCCGAATTGGGTGATTCTTTTTTTGTTGGAAACTAGATTTCATACACTTTCCGACCCAATTGGATTCACCTTCAAATTCGTCCGGAGCATTGAGATACCGACGAAACAATCTGACACTGCAGCAGAATCCGAGTCAAACTACAAGTCCAAAGGTGTTACATCACCTCCACTTGGGCCCATGAGCCTTGTACGACCTAGGGTTAGTTTTAGGCTGCCTTGGGACGTCCTCCCACCTCCTTGGCCGCCACCCCTTGCTCCTATATAAGTAGATCCATCTAGTAGCTTTTTCTTTGGGATTTGTTTAGTCAAAAGTTAGCCATTGCAACTTCGTGTACTTCGTTTGTGTCCAACGACCAGACTAAGACCGCTTACGGATCCCCACCTTTATCAATACATCATTTATATTTGCAATATTCAGATTGCTTTATCATATTCTTGCTTGTTCTTCGATTGCTTGCAGGAATAGACCTTCGTGGTCAGGCTGATCGTGCTTCTGGCATTGTCAGTAACCCCTGAAAATTGGTTTAGCGATTGCTAAGGCGCAACGTCGTGCACGTTTGTAGTCGGATCGTCAAAGTCGTCTCCACCAAATCGATAGTTATCATCTCATCGAAAGATCGGGCCCCTCGCCTCTATCAAGGATGATGAGGACATGACTACCTTGGATACGACCAAAAATATTGCATACATGTATATTTGTGAGGTGATTCTTAATGCAAACTATGCAACAATTTATTTATGTTACCCAGAACAAAAATACTTCACAGACTTTTGTGCCATGTCTAATTCTAGGTGCATGGGACATTTGTACAATTCACATATGAAGATAAGGGAAAAAGAGAAGTTTAGGGGCTGTTCAAAAAGTTCTCTCACGTCACTTTTGGGCCAAGAGAAGATAGAGTCCAAGTCTCTCACGTTCTGCATCCAGATTCGGACTGCACAGACATACCTGACTCAAAACGGCAAGAACTCCTTCATACGGACTCCGAATTGGGTGTTTCTTTTTTTGTTGGAAACTAGATTTCGTACACTTTCGAACCCAATTGGATTCACCTTCAAATTCGCCCGGAGCGTCGAGATATCGACGAAACAATCTCACGCTGCAGCAGAATCCGAGTCAAACTACAAGTCCAAAGGTGTTGCATCACCTCCACTTGGGCCCATGAGCCTTGTACGACCTAGGGTTAGTTTTAGGCTGCCTTGGGACGTCCTTCCACCTCCTTGGCCGCCACCCCTTGCTCCTATGTAAGTAGATCCATCTAGTAACTTTTTCTTGGGGGATTTGTTTAGTCAAAAGTTAGCCATTGCAACTTCGTGTACTTTGTTTGTGTCCAACGACCAAACCAAGACCGCTTACGGATCCCCACCTTTATCAATACATCATTCATATTTGCAATATTCAGATTGCTTTATCATATTCTTGTTTGTTCTTCGATTGCATGCAGGAATAGACCTTCGTGGTCATGCTGATCGTGCTTCTGGCATCGTCAGTAACCCCTGGAGATTGGTTTAGCGATTGCTAAGGCGCAACGTCGTGCACGTTTGTAGTCGGATCGTCAAAGTCGACTCCACCAAATCGATAGTTATCATCTCATCGAAAGATCGGGCCCCTCGCCTCTATCAAGTGGTATCAGTTTTCAGGTTGCTCGGTGAGAATTTCAAGTTATTCCTGGATTAGATTTATTTTCTTACCTATTGTCCAAGGAAAAGCCACAAAAAAATTAGATCTATTCATCCTTTGTCCTAGCCAGTCTGAGCCTTTGCAATTTTCTTTTCATTGTTTGCATTATTGAATTATCGGTTGCATCGTCGTGTCGAGTTGCTGGTCTTAGTGTCTAGTTCGTTAGAGTTTCGAGTTCTGTTCACATTAGTCACGTCGCTGCTGCATCGTTATCCCTTCTGCTGTCCACCACCTCATCCATCAATTTCCACCTCGTGCTACCCATCGTTCATTGTCACAATCAAACTTGAAGTCGTTCGCATCTTTGCTTGATCCAATCTGCATCTTATCTAGTTTAGCTTGGAAATAGGAAGAAAGAAAAGAAAAAAGAAAAAGAAAAAAGTGTGAGAAAAAAGAAAAAGAAAAAGAAGAAAAATAAAAGTTGTTGTATATTCTGCTTGGCAGTTTGATGTAGGGTGGAACCCTAGACGGCCGATCTTTCACGAAATGGAGGGGATCCCACGATGAACACGAAGAACACGAGATGGAACACGAGAGAAACACTCAAACCAACAAGAACAAGTCACACATATGCTAGATCCTTGAAACACAAAGAGATACAAGATCCATGATCAACAAGGGACGATACAAAAGGTAACCGGTTCTTCTCCGTGTGGAGGTCTTGGGGTATCCCGCGGGATCTTCTCCGTAGCGGAGGTCTTGAATCCGTGTGGATCTTCTCCGAAGAGGTGCCGCAGTCACTCTCGAGGAGATGAACCACTAGATGAGCAAAGCTCTAGGTGTCAAATGAGCTATCACTCAGCTAACCCTCACTAGGAGGAGGTGGAGGAGTATATATAGTCTAGGGCCACGAAGGGGTAAGTGGGAGAGGGATACATGGGCCTCTAGCCCGATAACTGTGCGCAGACAGCATGTAGCGGACGTCCGACGGCTACCGGACGTCCGGTGGCTCGCGAGGGTCCGGACGTCCGGAAGTCTTCGGACTTCCGCTATTTTCCTTCTGTCGTCGAAGTCACGGACATCCGGTGGCCTCCGGTCGTCCGGTCGCCTGGGAGTCGTCGGTCGTCCGGTAGAGGCCGGACGTCCGGAGCCTGTAGCTTTTCCAGCAGCTTCTCTTGATCCTTGTACTTGGTGTCCTCGCCGTCTTGTCCAATGCTCCTAGCTGTTCCATGGCCTCCCTCTTGGTTCCTGGTCATGCATAACACATATATTTGAGGTAGTAGCCATGTCTCACATGTAGAAAGTGGAGGTTCGGAGAGGAGCGAGTGAACCTTGTGTCCAATTGTGTGTAGTTGAGGTCTCGTCGAAGTGAACATGGGGATGATCAAGGGATGCTCCGCATCATCTCCCCTCCCTTGGGAAAGATCCGACCTCGGATCAAAAAGCTCATCACCATGGAAACGGTTGTCGTGGACGGACTTGTAGTTGGACCGAGATGAAGACTTGGCGTAATCCAAGTAGTCCAAGGTGTCGTCGGAGTGGCATACATGCAAGAAGGGCAAACACAAACGACACTCGGAAATACAATGGTTAGCGCAGAAGTGTCTATCATGTAAGAATGGGTCCGTGTGACAAATTTGGGCATGGCATGGCACAAGATGCTTATCGAAAAGATGTACAATGACATGTAAAGCATTCATGTGATCAAATGCATTTGAGGTGCACACAAAGGTGTTGTGAATGTGATCAATGCAACCATTGTGCAAAATGATGTCATAGTGTGTTGGTTTATCAAGAGCATGAACATGGCAATGGATGCTCAATATGTGTATGTTATCATGCAATTGATGGAGGACAAGATGATCATGATGTATGAATATGCCATCAAGAAAGATCACAACAAATTTGCTAAGGAAACGCACAAGCTCATATATCATGGATGACATGGGGATACAAAATGCAACAAGGCAATCATAATGTGAGTCAATCCATGGGCAAGATGCAAATTTGTTATGGGAATGATATGTCCATGGAGCATGGCATGTGAGCACACAATCAACAAATATGAAGTTTTTGGTGCAATGTGTCAAAGGGGTTTTGACATACCAATGCTCGATGTCGTGGCAAGAGTGGTAGACCAGTGGTGCATGCATATGGTCCATCTTCAATGTCGGTCCTCCATCTCATAGATGTATCATGTAGATAACAAGAAGGAAGCAACAGTGAAAATATGGCCCATCCAATATGCATATGTGAGGATGGCTCACAAAGAAGGAATTCACCTTATGTATGTTCTCGAAGGTGTTGGTGTCGCGCAACGTGTATGCCTTCACATGCCCAAGATGCCTCATGATGGTACCGCCTTGTGAATCCTTCAAAATGAAAGAACATGACAAACACTCGGAAAAACATGTCGCGCAACATGTATGCCTTCACATGCCCAAGATGCCTCATGATGGTACCGCCTTGTGAATCCTTCAAAATGAAAGAACATGACAAACACTCGGAAAAACAAATGAGGTTAGCCATAATGCAAAACCTAGCATTTGATAGAGGCAAAGGTGTCCCGTCTTTCGATGAGATGGTGGTTATCGTTTTGGAGGAAGTCGACTTTGACGATCCGACTACGAACGTGCGAGGACGTCGCGCCTTAGCAATCGCTAAACCAACTCCGAGAGGTTGTTGACCACGCCG
The DNA here is from genome assembly GCA_902687465.1 of Secale cereale. NCBI lineage: Eukaryota > Viridiplantae > Streptophyta > Magnoliopsida > Poales > Poaceae > Secale > Secale cereale. The sequence goes on along the minus strand of LR738713.1, from coordinate 266,408,766 downwards.
GAGCACGATCAACCTGACCACGAAGGTCTGTTTCCTGCAGGCAAACGAAGAACAAGCAAGAAACTAAGATTGCAATCTGGATATTGCGAATATAAGAGGAAAGCTTTATTGATCAAGGTGGGGTTCTGTGACGCCTTTGTCTGGTCGTTGAACACAAACGAAGTACGCGAAGTTGCAGCTATGGCGAACTTTTAATCTAAACAAAACCCAAAGTCTAAACGACGCCCTAAGGGCTGTATATATGAGGGAAAGAGGGGGGAATTTCGTGGCCCTTGGTGGAGGGGTCCGAAACCAACCCTAACTCTCGTTTCCCCACACATACGGACTCTAAAAACAGCCTATACTCAAGTATTTCGAAATTACATGGGCCTGGCCCAATAATAAGGTGACGCAGCACCTATAATAGCCTCTGGACGAAATTTATGAAGTGGCATCTTGTATATTTCGTCCAAGGCTTCCCGCACTCATTATGGTGGCTTCAAAGTCCTGAAATCATCAATTGAAACTCCATTCTTGTTCCCCTTGCGCACGCCATCATCTCCATGCTTGATCTTGCTCCAATGTTCATCCTTCTTGTCCAAGCTAGGCCCTTCATTTGTAAGCAAGACAAATGTATCCAATTTAGGCAGCATCATATTCTCATGAACATTAGATTCATTACCAAGAAACGAAAGTACCTGGTAATTTAATTGGCGTGCGCGAGCTCTAGTAATTGGTCCTGTATATGTGTCAGTTGGAGCTGTGGGTGTAACCTTGTTAGTGATGTCCTCATCAACGTGCAAGCATAGCTTCATTCTCCTCAACAATACCACATCTAATCAGGCCAGTTTGTAATTGCTGATAATATTCTTCTACAGAATTTTTTCCTTGTCTTAAGCGCTGCAGTTTTTGAAGTAATTCACGTTGATAATATGGTGGAACCCAACGAGTACGCATAGCAGTTTTCAAAGCAGTCCAAGTAGCTGGAATAGGATATAATCTACAATGTTCAGACCACCAAACACATGCAAAACCAGTGAAAGCACAAACAGCAGCAGGAACACGTCTCTCCTCGGGATAGTTTAAACATGTAAAACGTTGTTCAGTTTGTAACTCCCAAGTAAGATATATATCAGGAACATATCTACCCTCAAATGGTGGAATATTCAATTTCAGTTTAGGAAGATGGTCATGTACCTCAGGTGGTGGTGCAGCCCTACCGTTGCGATGATATGCATGAGGACGACCTGGTGGTGGTGGTGCTGGTTGTTGCACGTAGTTCTGATTTTGGTCAACCTCATCCTCGTAATGGTCCTCCACCTCTGCAGCAGCAGCAGGAGCTACAGAAACATCAACAGCAGCACCAGAAGCTTGACCAGTCTCAAGGGGAACGCGCTGTGCTCGTCCCACTTTGTTCGGAAGGCGCCGTTGTTGTTGTTGTTGTTGTTGTTGTTGTTGTTGTTGAAGAGGTGGGACAGCTGCAGCAGCCGGTGGTGGTGGAAAACGCGCAAGCAATTCAGCAAACTTGTTATCGAGCTTTGTGTCAAACGTCTTCTCCATGCCATCTATCTTCTCCATGGCCTCGTCAAATCTGTTTAGCACATCTTGCACCTGTTCACTCATCATTTGCTGAAACTTATCATGAAGCTCCTTGTTCGTCAAGTTCTCCCAGTCAGTCTCGTCGACTTGTGATCCTGGCATGGTTAGCAGCAATAGAAACACACAAGAATATGATCCTACAGACTACTAAGAAGTGGTTGGGTGGCGGGTGTCACAAATCCGACAAGCAAATCTCAAATTCTTACCAGTTCTTACCCAGCAGCAGGCGGTGATCGGCAACCGATGTAGTCAAAACTCTCAAAGCTTGGATAGAGCGATTACCAGGGAGAGTCAAACGCACGATGTAGATGTATGTGGAGCTGGGAAGGCTTATAATATGGTAGCAAAAAGGGTCAGCAATAATCAATTCAGAGATGCAAAGGTGAATAAACGCTCAACGACGGTACTGTGCTGGTCCTAGGCTAGACCGTACTAGAGACGCGAGCCTAGAACACTAACGAAATCACGGCGCTGCACGTAATCAAGGGGAAAGCACACTCTGAATTTTTTTTCGCCTCTTTTTTTTTTGCGCTGTTTTTTTTTTGCCGAAAATCACTATAATGGCGAGTGTCTCAAAACACTTCCCAAGTCAAACTAAGATGATAGGCACGAAATTTTTGTGACGAATTTTTTTTTTCGGAATCAGGGCAGCGACGACGAAAAAGTGCGGGAAAAAATCAGTATGGTGGCACGTGTCTCAAAAGACTCAGAAAAGCCCAAAAGTAGGATAGGGAAAAAATATTTTCACCAGTCGAATTTTTTTTTTGCCGAGACCTACGCAGGCAAGGAAACACAAATCTGAAACCTAGATGGATTTCGAGAACAAACCTAATATGAAAAGAACTCGGATTGGTGGTGGATATATGGTGGTAGGATATGGCAGCGGTGGTAGGTTATGGCAGCGGTGGTGGTATATGGATTCGGATTGGTGTTGGTATATGGATACGGATCGGTGGTGGTATGTGGCAGTAGTGATGAAGATGTTGCGGCGGCGGCATGACAACTTATGACCAGAACTCGAAACTCTAAAAGACTAGACGCTAAGACCAGCAACTGGACACGACGATGCAACCGCAAATTCAACAAAGCAAATACAGAAAAGATTATGCAAAGGCTCAGATTGGTTCGGATGGGATGAACTAACCCTAAATTTTTTTTGGCTTTTTCGTGGACTATAGGTATGAAGAACAGACTCGATCTAAACTATGAAAAACTGTAAAATCTCACCGAGCAACCTGGAAATCTGATACCACTTGATAGAGGCAAAGGTGTCCCGTCTTTCGATGAGATGGTGGTTATCGTTTTGGAGGAAGTCGACTTTGACGATCCGACTACGAACGTGCGAGGACGTCGCGCCTTAGCAATCGCTAAACCAACTCCGAGAGGTTGTTGACCACGCCGGAGCACGATCAACCTGACCACGAAGGTCTGTTTCCTGCAGGCAAACGAAGAACAAGCAAGAAACTTAAGATTGCAATCTGGATATTGCGAATATAAGAGGAAAGCTTTATTGATCAAGGTGGGGTTCTGTGACGCCTTGGTCTGGTCGTTGAACACAAACGAAGTACGCGAAGTTGCAGCTATGGCGAACTTTTAATCTAAACAAAACCCAAAGTCTAAACGACGCCCTAAGGGCTGTATATATGAGGGAAAGAGGGGGGAATTTCGTGGCCCTTGGGGGAGGGGTCCGAAACCAACCCTAACTCTTGTTTCCCCACACATACGGACTCTAAAAACAGCCTATACTCAAGTATTTCGAAATTACATGGGCCTGGCCCAATAATAAGGTGACGCAGCACCTAAAATAGCCTCTGGACGAAATTTATGAAGTGGCATCTTGTATATTTCGTCCAAGGCTTCTCGCACTCATTATGGTGGCTTCAAAGTCCTGAAATCATCCATTGTAACTCCATTCTTGTCCCCCTTGCGCGTGCCATCATCTCCATGCTTGATCTTGCTCCAATGTTCATCCTTCTTGTCCAAGCTAGGCCCTTCATTTGTAAGCAAGACAAATGTATCCAATTTAGGCAGCATCATATTCTCATGAACATTAGATTCATTACCAAGAAACGAAAGTACCTGGTAATTTAATTGGCGTGCGCGAGCTCTAGTAATTAGTCATGTATATGTGTCAGTTGGAACTGTGGGTGTAACCTTGTTAGTGATGTCCTCATCATCCTCCCCTTCTTGAATTGAAGTCGTCCTCGACGGAAGCTCATCTTCCTCACCCAAGTAAGGCTTCAAATCTGCAATGTTAAATGTGGGACTAACCCCAAAATCTGCAGGCAGCTCAAGTTTATATGTATTATCATTTATTTTCTCTAACACCTTGAAAGGACCATCAGCACGTGGCATTAGCTTTGACTTGCGCAAATTAGGAAACCTATCCTTACGCAAATGTAACCAAAAAAGATCTCCAGGTGCAAAGACAACACGTTTTCTACCCTTATCTCCAACAAGTTTATATTTAGCATTCATGCGCTCAATATTTTCCTTAGTTAACTCATTCATTTTTAAGATCAATTCAGCACGTTGTTTAGCATCAATATTAACCTTCTCCGAAGATGGAAGAGGCAACAAATCAATAGGTGCACGAGGTAGGAAACCATAGACAACTTCAAAATGGCACATTTTAGTAGTAGAATGCAACGAACGATTATAAGCAAATTCAATATGAGGCAAGCATTCTTCCCATATTTTCTTATTATTCTTCAAAACAGCCCTAAGCATAGTAGACAAAGTTCTGTTGACTACTTCAGTTTGTCCATCAGTTTGGGGGTGACAAGTAGTACTAAAAAGCAGTTTAGTCCCCAACTTAGCCCATAAACATCTCCAAAAGTGGCTAAGAAATTTAGTATCACGATCTGAAACAATAGTATTTGGCACACCATGCAAGCGAATAATTTCACGAAAGAACAAATCAGCAACATTAGCAGCATCATCGCTTTTATGACATGGTATAAAGTGTGCCATCTTCGAGAACCTATCCACGACAACAAATATGCTATCCCTCCCCTTCTTTGTTCGAGGTAAACCCAAAACAAAGTCCATAGATATATCTTCCCAAGGAACACTAGGGACAGGTAAAGGCATATATAAACCATGAGGATTGAGTCGTGACTTAGCTTTTTGACATGTAGTGCAGCGAGCAACAAAACGCTCAACATCCCGTCGCATCTTTGGCCAAAAGAAATGTGTAGCAAGTACGTCCTCCGTCTTCTTCACGCCAAAGTGTCCCATTAATCCTCCTCCATGCGCCTCCTGCAACAACAAAAGACGAACAGAGCTAGCTGGAATGCATAGCTTGTTAGCTCGAAACACAAATCCATCACTAACGACGAACTTGTTCCATGTTCTCCCTTCTTTACAATTCTGCAATACATCTTTAAATTCAGCATCATGCACATATTGATCTTTGATGGTCTCCAAACCAAATATTTTAAAGTCAACTTGTGAAAGCATAGTATAACGACGAGACAATGCATCAGCAATAACATTTTCTTTTCCCTTCTTGTGTTTAATAACATAAGGGAAAGTCTCTATGAATTCAACCCATTTAGCATGTCTACGGTTCAGTTTTGCTTGACTTTTAATGTGCTTTAAAGATTCATGATCAGAATGTATAACAAATTCTTTGGGCCATAAATAATGTTGCCATGTCTCCAAAGTCCGAACAAGAGCATATAATTCCTTATCATAAGTAGAATAATTCAGACTAGGCCCACTCAATTTTTCAGAAAAATATGCAACAGGTTTACCATCTTGTAATAACACACCTCCTAACCCAATTCCACTAGCATCACATTCAAGCTCAAAAGTCTTATTAAAATCAGGAAGTTGGAGTAAAGGAGCATGTGTCAACTTATCTTTCAATACCGTGAATGCTTCTTCCTGTGCAGTACCCCAAACAAAAGGCACATCCTTCTTTGTAAGCTCATTGAGAGGTGCAGCAATGGTGCTGAAATCTCTCACAAAACGCCGATAGAATCCAGCGAGGCCAAGGAAACTCCTCACGTGTGTGACCGTTTTGGGCTGCGGCCAACTCTCAATAGCTTCAATCTTGGCTTTATCAACCTCAATTCCCTGTGGAGTAACAACATAGCCAAGAAAAGATACTCGGTCGGTGCAAAAGGTACACTTTCCAAGGTTACCAAATAAACGTGCATCACGTAGAGCAATAAAAACAGCACGTAAATGTTCCAAATGTTCCTCCAAAGATCTGCTAAAAATCAATATATCATCAAAGTATACTACCACAAATCGTCCAATGAAAGCACGTAAAACTTCATTCATTAATCTCATGAAAGTACTAGGTGCATTAGTTAACCCAAAAGGCATGACTAACCACTCATATAATCCAAACTTAGTTTTAAATGCTGTTTTCCATTCATCTCCCAATTTCATACGAATTTGATGGTATCCACTACGCAAATCAACTTTGGAGAATATTGTAGAGCCACTCAATTCATCAAGCATATCATCTAGCCTAGGAATAGGATGACGATAACGAATAGTAATATTATTAATGGCTCTACAATCAACACACATACGCGATGTACCATCCTTTTTCGGCACTAGAATAATAGGAACAGCACAAGGACTAAGAGATTCGCGTATATAACCTTTGTCGAGTAGCTCCTGTACTTGACGCATAATCTCCTTCGTCTCTTCTGGATTGGTACGGTATGGTGCGCGGTTGGGTAGCGATGCACCGGGAATTAAGTCAATCTGATGCTCAATCCCTCGAATAGGTGGTAATCTGATACGGTGTATCCTATGGACATTACCATGTCAAGAGTCTGCTTGGGAAGTGACACGTGCGACCTCTACTTCTCATACATAAAGGTGAATCATCTCCTTTACACGTGTTCACTTGACCCCTTCGAGGATGGTATACTACTTGACACTCCACTCGTGTGCATGCATAGGTATTGTCGGAGCTTCACGGACGACGACGAGGAGTGCAAGCGCCGAGGAACACCTACACCATCCGCGAGGGAAGCTTGGAAGAGAAGACGGAAGAAGACGGAGCGGCTGAAGTTACAGCCGCCGGACATCCGGCGCCAGCCCGGACATCCGGCGCCAGCCCGGACATCCGACGCTTCAGCAGAGGCCGGACATCCGGCATCACCCCGGAAATCCGGCAAGGGCAACAGAAGCACCCGAAGAACGGCCATCGCCAGGCCGGACATCCGGCCCGTGCCCGGACATCCGGCCTCCCATGAACGGCCGGACATCCGGCCCCCAGCCCGGACATCCGGCGCCTGCCTGCGCGCAGAGTCGGGCCAGAGGCCCATGTATCCTCTCCCACTTACCCCTTCATATACTAGACTATATATACTCCTCCACCTCCACCATTTTAGGGTTAGCAATGGTTTAGCTCATATGAGAGATAGAGCTTTGCTCATCCATCCCGGATCTACTCCACGAGAGAGACCGCGGCCCCTCTACGGAGAAGATCCACCTTGGATTCAAGACCCCTAGCGGGAAGATCCTTCACGGATTCAAGACCTCCTCTTGGAGATGAACTCTACCCATGTATCTTTCCCTTTGTTGTTCATGTATCTTGTGATCTTGTGTGTTTGATTGTCTAGTGGATGTGTGATTGGACTTGTTCTTGTGTGTTTCCTCTCGTGTTTTCCCCCGTTTCCCTTTGTGTTCTTCGTGTTCATCGTGGGATCCCCTCCATTTCGTGAAAGATCTGCTGATTAGGGTTCCACCCTGTATCATTTTTGCTACCATATTATAAGCCTTCCCAGCTCCACATACATCTACATCGTGCGTTTGACTCTCCCTGGTAATCGCTCTATCCAAGCTTTGAGAGTTTTGACTACATCGGTTGCCGATCACCGCCTGCTGCTGGGTAAGAACTGGTAAGAATTTGAGATTTGCTTGTCGGATTTGTGACACCCGCCACCCCAACCACTTCTTAGTAGTCTGTAGGATCATATTCTTGTGTGTTTCTATTGCTGCTAACCATGCCAGGATCACAAGTCGACGAGACTGACTGGGAGAACTTGACGAACAAGGAGCTTCATGATAAGTTTCAGCAAATGATGAGTGAACAGGTGCAAGATGTGCTAAACAGATTTGACGAGGCCATGGAGAAGATAGATGGCATGGAGAAGACGTTTGACACAAAGCTCGATAACAAGTTTGCTGAATTGCTTGCGCGTTTTCCACCACCACCGGCTGCTGCAGCTGTCCCACCTCTTCAACAACAACAACAACAACAACAACAACAACAACAACGGCGCCTTCCGAACAAAGTGGGACGAGCACAGCGCGTTCCCCTTGAGACTGGTCAAGCTTCTGGTGCTGCTGTTGATGTTTCTGTAGCTCCTGCTGCTGCTGCAGAGGTGGAGGACCATTACGAGGATGAGGTTGACCAAAATCAGAACTACGTGCAACAACCAGCACCACCACCACCAGGTCGTCCTCATGCATATCATCGCAACGGTAGGGCTGCACCACCACCTGAGGTACATGACCATCTTCCTAAACTGAAATTGAATATTCCACCATTTGAGGGTAGATATGTTCCTGATATATATCTTACTTGGGAGTTACAAACTGAACAACGTTTTACATGTTTAAACTATCCCGAGGAGAGACGTGTTCCTGCTGCTGTTTGTGCTTTCACTGGTTTTGCATGTGTTTGGTGGTCTGAACATTGTAGATTATATCCTATTCCAGCTACTTGGACTGCTTTGAAAACTGCTATGCGTACTCGTTGGGTTCCACCATATTATCAACGTGAATTACTTCAAAAACTGCAGCGCTTAAGACAAGGAAAAAATTCTGTAGAAGAATATTATCAGCAATTACAAACTGGCCTGATTAGATGTGGTATTGTTGAGGAGAATGAAGCTATGCTTGCACGTTGATGAGGACATCACTAACAAGGTTACACCCACAGCTCCAACTGACACATATACAGGACCAATTACTAGAGCTCGCGCACGCCAATTAAATTACCAGGTACTTTCGTTTCTTGGTAATGAATCTAATGTTCATGAGAATATGATGCTGCCTAAATTGGATACATTTGTCTTGCTTACAAATGAAGGGCCTAGCTTGGACAAGAAGGATGAACATTGGAGCAAGATCAAGCATGGAGATGATGGCGTGCGCAAGGGGAACAAGAATGGAGTTTCAATTGATGATTTCAGGACTTTGAAGCCACCATAATGAGTGCGGGAAGCCTTGGACGAAATATACAAGATGCCACTTCATAAATTTCGTCCAGAGGCTATTATAGGTGCTGCGTCACCTTATTATTGGGCCAGGCCCATGTAATTTCGAAATACTTGAGTATAGGCTGTTTTTAGAGTCCGTATGTGTGGGGAAACGAGAGTTAGGGTTGGTTTCGGACCCCTCCACCAAGGGCCACGAAATTCCCCCCTCTTTCCCTCATATATACAGCCCTTAGGGCGTCGTTTAGACTTTGGGTTTTGTTTAGATTAAAAGTTCGCCATAGCTGCAACTTCGCGTACTTCGTTTGTGTTCAACGACCAGACAAAGGCGTCACAGAACCCCACCTTGATCAATAAAGCTTTCCTCTTATATTCGCAATATCCAGATTGCAATCTTAGTTTCTTGCTTGTTCTTCGTTTGCCTGCAGGAAACAGACCTTCGTGGTCAGGTTGATCGTGCTCCGGCGTGGTCGATAACCTCTCGGAGTTGGTTTAGCGATTGCTAAGGCGCGACGTCCACGCACGTTCGTAGTCGGATCGTCAAAGTCGACTTCATCCAAACGATAGCCACTATCTCATCGAAAGACGGGACACCTTTGCCTCTATCATTAAACATGTAAAACGTTGTTCAGTTTGTAACTCCCAAGTAAGATATATATCAGGAACATATCTACCCTCAAATGGTGGAATATTCAATTTCAGTTTAGGAAGATGGTCATGTACCTCAGGTGGTGGTGCAGCCCTACCGTTGCGATGATATGCATGAGGACGACCTGGTGGTGGTGGTGCTGGTTGTTGCACGTAGTTCTGATTTTGGTCAACCTCATCCTCGTAATGGTCCTCCACCTCTGCAGTAGCAGCAGGAGCTACAGAAACATCAACAGCAGCACCAGAAGCTTGACCAGTCTCAAGGGGAACGCGCTGTGCTCGTCCCACTTGATTCGGAAGGCGCCGTTGTTGTTGTTGTTGTTGTTGTTGTTGTTGTTGTTGTTGTTGAAGAGGTGGGACAGCTGCAGCAGCCGGTGGTGGTGGAAAACGCGCAAGCAATTCAGCAAACTTGTTATCGAGCTTTGTGTCAAACGTCTTCTCCATGCCATCTATCTTCTCCATGGCCTCGTCAAATCTGTTTAGCACATCTTGCACCTGTTCACTCATCATTTGCTGAAACTTATCATGAAGCTCCTTGTTCGTCAAGTTCTCCCAGTCAGTCTCGTCGACTTGTGATCCTGGCATGGTTAGCAGCAATAGAAACAAACAAGAATATGATCCTACAGACTACTAAGAAGTGGTGGGGGTGGCGGGTGTCACAAATCCGACAAGCAAATCTCAAATTCTTACCAGTTCTTACCCAGCAGCAGGCGGTGATCGGCAACCGATGTAGTCAAAACTCTCAAAGCTTGGATAGAGCGATTACCAGGGAGAGTCAAACGCACGATGTAGATGTATGTGGAGCTGGGAAGGCTTATAATATGGTAGCAAAAAGGGTCAGCAATAATCAATTCAGAGATGCAAAGGTGAATAAACGCTCAACGACGGTACTGTGCTGGTCCTAGGCTAGACCGTACTAGAGACGCGAGCCTAGAACACTAACGAAATCACGGCGCTGCACGTAATCAAGGGGAAAGCACACTCTGATTTTTTTTTTCGCCTCTTTTTTTTTTGCGCTGCTTTTTTTTTGGCCGAAAATCACTATAATGGCGAGTGTCTCAAAACACTTCCCAAGTCAAACTAAGATGATAGGCACGAAATTTTTTTGACGATTTTTTTTTTTTCGGAATCAGGGCAGTGACGACGAAAAAGTGCGGGAAAAAATAAGTATGGTGGCACGTGTCTCAAAAGACTCAGAAAAACTCAAAAATAGGATAGGGAAAAAATATTTTCACCTGTCGAATTTTTTTTTTCCGAGACCTACACAGACAAGGAAACAGAAATCCGAAACCTAGATGGATTTCGAGAACAAACCTAATATGAAAAGAACTCGGATTGGTGGTGGATATATAGTGGTAGGATATGGCAGCGGTGGTAGGTTATGGCAGCGGTGGTGGTATATGGATACGGATTGGTGGTGGTATATGGATACGGATCGGTGGTGGTATGTGGCAGTAGCGATGAAGATGTTGCGGCGGCGGAGTGACAACTTATGACCAGAACTCGAAACTCTAAAAGACTAGACGCTAAGACCAGCAACTTGACACGACGATGCAACCGCAAATTCAACAAAGCAAATACAGAAAAGATTATGCAAAGGCTCAGATTGGTTCGGATGGGATGAACTAACCCTAATTTTTTTTTTGCTTTTTCGTGGACTGTAGGTATGAAGAACAGACTCGATCTAATCTACGAAAAACTGTAAAATCTCACCGAGCAACATGGAAATCTGATACCACTTGATAGAGGCAAAGGTGTCCCGTCTTTCGATGAGATGGTGGTTATCGTTTTGGAGGAAGTCGACTTTGACGATCCGACTACGAACGTGCGAGGACGTCGCGCCTTAGCAATCGCTAAACCAACTCCGAGAGGTTGTTGACCACGCCGGAGCACGATCAACCTGACCACGAAGGTCTGTTTCCTGCAGGCAAACGAAGAACAAGCAAGAAACTAAGATTGCAATCTGGATATTGCGAATATAAGAGGAAAGCTTTATTGATCAAGGTGGGGTTCTGTGACGCCTTTGTCTGGTCGTTGAACACAAACGAAGTACGCGAAGTTGCAGCTATGGCGAACTTTTAATCTAAACAAAACCCAAAGTCTAAACGACGCCTTAAGGGCTGTATATATGAGGGAAAGAGGGGGGAATTTCGTGGCCCTTGGTGGAGGGGTCCGAAACCAACCCTAACTCTTGTTTCCCCACACATACGGACTCTAAAAACAGCCTATACTCATGATAAAGGCAAAGGTGTCCCGTCTTTCGATGAGATGGTGGTTATCGTTTTGGAGGAAGTCGACTTTGACGATCCGACTACGAACGTGCGAGGACGTCGCGCCTTAGCAATCGCTAAACCAACTCCGAGAGGTTGTTGACCACGCCGGAGCACGATCAACCTGACCACGAAGGTCTGTGTCCTGCAGGCAAACGAAGAACAAGCAAGAAACTAAGATTGCAATCTGGATATTGCGAATATAAGAGGAAAGCTTTATTGATCAAGGTGGGGTTCTGTGACGCCTTGGTCTGGTCGTTGAACACAAACGAAGTACGCGAAGTTGCAGCTATGCGAACTTTTAATCTAAACAAAACCCAAAGTCTAAACGACGCCCTAAGGGCTGTATATATGAGGGAAAGAGGGGGGAATTTCGTGGCCCTTAGTGGAGGGGTCCGAAACCAACCCTAACTCTTGTTTCCCCACACATACGGACTCTAAAAACAGCCTATACTCAAGTATTTCGAAATTACATGGGCCTGGCCCAATAATAAGGTGACGCAGCACCTAAAATAGCCTCTGGACGAAATTTATGAAGTGGCATCTTGTATATTTCGTCCAAGGCTTCTCGCACTCATTATGGTGGCTTCAAAGTCCTGAAATCATCCATTGTAACTCCATTCTTGTCCCCCTTGTGCATGCCATCATCTCCATGCTTGATCTTGCTCCAATGTTCATCCTTCTTGTCCAAGCTAGGCCCTTCATTTATAAGTAAGACAAATGTATCCAATTTAGGCAGCATCATATTCTCATGAACATTAGATTCATTACCAAGAAACGAAAGTACCTGGTAATTTAATTGGCGTGCGCGAGCTCTAGTAATTGGTCCTGTATATGTGTCAGTTGGAGCTGTGGGTGTAACCTTGTTAGTGATGTCCTCATCATCCTCCCCTTCTTGAATTGAAGTCGTCCTCGACGGAAGGTCATCTTCCTCACCCAAGTAAGGCTTCAAATCTGCAATGTTAAATGTGGGACTAACCCCAAAATCTGCAGGCAGCTCAAGTTTATATGCATTATCATTTATTTTCTCTAACACCTTGAAAGGACCATCAGCACGTGGCATTAGCTTTGACTTGCGCAAATTAGGAAACCTATCCTTACGCAAATGTAACCAAACAAGATCTCCAGGTGCAAAGACAACACGTTTTCTACCCTTATCTCCAACAAGTTTATATTTAGCATTCATGCGCTCAATATTTTCCTTAGTTAACTCATGCATTTTTAAGATCAATTCAGCACGTTGTTTAGCATCAATATTAACCTTCTCCGAAGATGGAAGAGGCAACAAATCAATAGGTGCACGAGGTAGGAAACCATAGACAATTTCAAAAGGGCACATTTTAGTAGTAGAATGCAACGAACGATTATAAGCAAATTCAAAATGAGGCAAGCATTCTTCCCACATTTTCTTATTATTCTTCAAAACAGCCCTAAGCATAGTAGACAAAGTTCTGTTGACTACTTCAGTTTGTCCATCAGTTTGGGGGTGACAAGTAGTACTAAAAAGCAGTTTAGTCCCCAACTTAGCCCATAAACATCTCCAAAAGTGGCTAAGAAATTTAGTATCACGATCTGAAACAATAGTATTTGGCACACCATGCAAGCGAATAATTTCACGAAAGAACAAATCAGCAACATTAGCAGCATCATCGCTTTTATGACATGGTATAAAGTGTGCCATCTTCGAGAACCTATCCACGACAACAAATATGCTATCCCTCCCCTTCTTTGTTCGAGGTAAACCCAAAACAAAGTCCATAGATATATCTTCCCAAGGAACACTAGGGACAGGCAAAGGCATATATAAACCATGAGGATTGAGTCGTGACTTAGCTTTTTGACATGTAGTGCAGCGAGCAACAAAACGCTCAACATCCCGTCGCATCTTTGGCCAAAAGAAATGTGTAGCAAGTACGTCCTCCGTCTTCTTCACGCCAAAGTGTCCCATTAATCCTCCTCCATGCGCCTCCGTGAATGCTTCTTCCTGTGCAGTACCCCAAACAAAAGGCACATCCTTCTTTGTAAGCTCATTGAGAGGTGCAGCAATGGTGCTGAAATCTCTCACAAAACGCCGATAGAATCCAGCGAGGCCAAGGAAACTCCTCACGTGTGTGACCGTTTTGGGCTGCGACCAACTCTCAATAGCTTCAATCTTGGCTTTATCAACCTCAATTCCCTGTGGAGTAACAACATAGCCAAGAAAAGATACTCGGTCGGTGCAAAAGGTGCACTTTCCAAGGTTACCAAATAAACGTGCATCACGTAGAGCAATAAAAACAGCACGTAAATGTTCCAAATGTTCCTCCAAAGATCTGCTAAAAATCAATATATCATCAAAGTATACTACCACAAATCGTCCAATGAAAGCACGTAAAACTTCATTCATTAATCTCATGAAAGTACTAGGTGCATTAGTTAACCCAAAAGGCATGACTAACCACTCATATAATCCAAACTTAGTTTTAAATGCTGTTTTCCATTCATCTCCCAATTTCATACGAATTTGATGGTATCCACTACGCAAATCAACTTTGGAGAATATTGTAGAGCCACTCAATTCATCAAGCATATCATCTAGCCTAGGAATAGGATGACGATAACGAATAGTAATATTATTAATGGCTCTACAATCAACACACATACGTGATGTACCATCCTTTTTCGGCACTAGAATAATAGGAACGGCACAAGGACTAAGGGATTCGCGTATATAACCTTTGTCGAGTAGCTCCTGTACTTGACGCATAATCTCCTTCGTCTCTTCTGGATTGGTACGGTATGGTGCGCGGTTGGGTAGCGATGCACCGGGAATTAAGTCAATCTGATGCTCAATCCCTCGAATAGGTGGTAATCCCGGTGGCACGTCTTGTGGAAAGACGTCTGCTAACTCCTGCAAAATGTTAGTGACAGCAGGAGGCAAAGAGGAAGGCACGTCCTCGAATGAAAATAATGCCTCTTTGCATACAACAGCATAGCAAACAGATTTGCTAAAATCTAGCTCATCAATATCAGATTTGGTGGCAAATAAACATGCACTTTTCAATTTAATTTCAGAAGCAACAGTAGATGGTTTATTATTAGGCTTCATCTGTTGCTCAAATTCTTTTGCCACAATCTGATTTTCACTCTTATTTTTCTCCTGTTTTGCTTTATTAGCTCTATTAATATCATCTTTTAAAATGGAATCAGGAGTCATAGGAAGCAAAGTAATATTTTTATCCTTATGAACAAGAGTATACTGATTGTTTCTACCATGGTGTACAGAATTTTTATCAAATTGCCATGGTCTACCAAGTAATAAGGAACATGCTTGCATAGGTACCACATCACAATCAACATAATCAGCATATGTAGAGATACTAAAATGCACACGAACAGTACGTGTTACCTTAACCTTGCCGCTGTTGTTGAACCATTGGATGTAGTAAGGATGTGGATGTGGTCTTGTGGTGAGAGATAGCTTCTCCACCATCTCCATGCTAGCCAAGTTGTTGCACCTCCCTCCATCTATGATCACGCGAACAGAACGTTCCTTCACAACTCCCTTTGTATGGAACAAATTATGCCTCTGATTTTGCTCAGCTTGTGTAACCTGCACACTCAAAACACGTTGAGCAACTAAACATTCATACCTGTCAGCATCTTCAGGAGCCATGTATTGCGTCTCATGATCAGAATCGTCTCCGCCGTGTTCTTCACGTGTAATAAGAGCCAAAGTCTCCTCATCATAGTCACTAGCGGATTCATATCCACCATCCTCAGTAGCAATCATCACACGCTGAGATTTGCAATCTCTCGCAAAATGTCCTCTTCCCTTACAACGACGACAAATAATATCACTGGTGTGCCCTGTCGATGCCATGGAAGAAGAAGAACTCTGTGCAGGCCCAATAGGTGTGCTCTTGGCAGATAATGGTGGTTGTGCCTGCTTCCTTGTATCATGGCTGGAGGTAACAGCTGATGGAGGTGTCGGTGCAGTAGAATGTGAGGAAGTAGAGGATGCACGCGGTGTCCATGATGAATGATACGGTGTATCCTATGGACATCACCATGTCAAGAGTCTGCTTGGGAAGTGACACGTGTGACCTCTATTTCTCATACATAAAGGTGAATCATCTCCTTTACACGTGTTCACTTGACCCCTTCGAGGATGGTATACTACTTGACACTCCTCTCGTGTGCATGCATAGGTATTGTCGGAGCTTCACGGATGGCGAGGAGGAGTGCAAGCGCCAAGGATCACCTACACCATCTGCGAGGGAAGCTTGGAAGAGAAGACGGAAGAAGACGGAGCTGCTGATACTACAGCGGCCGGACATCCGGGCCAAAGGCCGGACATCCGGCGCTTCCGCAACAGCCGGACATCCGGCACTCCTCCCGGAAATCCGGGCCCTCCTTCACAGAAGCTGGACCGAGCCAGCCCGGACATCCGGCCGTAACCCCGGACATCCGGCTCGCCCCGAAGCCCCGGACATCCGGCTGCCAGCCCGGACATCCGGCCTTGCCTGCGTGCATGTATCCGGGCCGATGCCCATGTACTCGTTTCGCCCCTCACTTACCCCTTCATGCCCCTAGACTATATATACTCCTCCACCTCCACCATTTTAGGGTTAGCAATGGTTTAGCTCATATGAGAGATAGAGCTTTGCTCATCCATCCCGGATCTACTCCACGAGAGAGACCGCGGCCCCTCTACGGAGAAGATCCACCTTGGATTCAAGACCCCTAGCGGGAAGATCCTTCACGGATTCAAGACCTCCTCTTGGAGATGAACTTTACCTTGTATCTTTCCCTTTGTTGTTCATGTACCGTGTGATCTTGTGTGTTTGATTGTCTAGTGGATGTGTGATTGGACTTGTTCTTGTGTGTTTCCTCTCGTGTTTTCCCCCGTTTCCCTTTGTGTTCTTCGTGTTCATCGTGGGATCCCCTCCATTTCGTGAAAGATCTGCTGATTAGGGTTCCACCCTGTATCAGAGTTCTTCTTCTTCCATGGCATCGACAGGGCACACCAGTGATATTATTTGTCGTCGTTGTAAGGGAAGAGGACATTTTGCGAGAGATTGCAAATCTCAGCGTGTGATGATTGCTACTGAGGATGGTGGATATGAATCCGCTAGTGACTATGATGAGGAGACTTTGGCTCTTATTACACGTGAAGAACACGGCGGAGACGATTCTGATCATGAGACGCAATACATGGCTCCTGAAGATGCTGACAGGTATGAATGTTTAGTTGCTCAACGTGTTTTGAGTGTGCAGGTTACACAAGCTGAGCAAAATCAGAGGCATAATTTGTTCCATACAAAGGGAGTTGTGAAGGAACGTTCTGTTCGCGTGATCATAGATGGAGGGAGTTGCAACAACTTGGCTAGCATGGAGATGGTGGAGAAGCTATCTCTCACCACAAGACCACATCCACATCCTTACTACATCCAATGGTTCAACAACAGCGGCAAGGTTAAGGTAACACGTACTGTTCGTGTGCATTTTAGTATTTCTACATATGCTGATTATGTTGATTGTGATGTGGTACCTATGCAAGCATGTTCCTTATTACTTGGTAGACCATGGCAATTTGATAAAAATTCTGTACACCATGGTAGAAACAATCAGTATACTCTTGTTCATAATGATAAAAATATTACTTTGCTTCCTATGACTCCTGATTCCATTTTAAAAGATGATATTATTAGAGCTAATAAAGCAAAACAGGAGAAAAATAAGAGTGAAAATCAGGTTGTGGCAAAAGAATTTGAGCAACAAATGAAGCCTAATAATAAACCATCTACTGTTGCTTCTGAAATTAAATTGAAAAGTGCATGTTTATTTGCCACCAAATCTGATATTGATGAGCTAGATTTTAGCAAATCTGTTTGCTATGCTGTTGTATGCAAAGAGGCATTATTTTCATTCGAGGACGTGCCTTCCTCTTTGCCTCCTGCTGTCACTAACATTTTGCAGGAGTTCGCCGACGTCTTTCCACAAGACGTGCCACCGGGATTACCACCTATTCGAGGGATTGAGCATCAGATTGACTTAATTCCCGGTGCATCGCTACCCAACCGCGCACCATACCGTACCAATCCAGAAGAGACGAAGGAGATTATGCGTCAAGTACAGGAGCTACTCGACAAAGGTTATATACGCGAATCCCTTAGTCCTTGTGCTGTTCCTATTATTCTAGTGCCGAAAAAGGATGGTACATCACGTATGTGTGTTGATTGTAGAGCCATTAATAATATTACTATTCGTTATCGTCATCCTATTCCTAGGCTAGATGATATGCTTGATGAACTGAGTGGCTCTACAATATTCTCCAAAGTTGATTTGCGTAGTGGATACCATCAAATTCGTATGAAATAGGGAGATGAATGGAAAACAGCATTTAAAACTAAGTTTGGATTATATGAGTGGTTAGTCATGCCTTTTGGGTTAACTAATGCACCTAGTACTTTCATGAGATTAATGAATGAAGTTTTACGTGCTTTCATTGGACGATTTGTGGTAGTATACTTTGATGATATATTGATTTTTAGCAGATCTTTGGAGGAACATTTGGAACATTTACGTGCTGTTTTTATTGCTCTACGTGATGCACGTTTATTTGGTAACCTTGGAAAGTGCACCTTTTGCACCGACCGAGTCTCTTTTCTTGGCTATGTTGTTACTCCACAGGGAATTGAGGTTGATAAAGCCAAGATTGAAGCTATTGAGAGTTGGCCGCAGCCCAAAACGGTCACACACGTGAGGAGTTTCCTTGGCCTCGCTGGATTCTATCGGCGTTTTGTGAGAGATTTCAGCACCATTGCTGCACCCCTCAATAAGCTTACAAAGAAGGATGTGCCTTTTGTTTGGGGTACTGCACAGGAAGAAGCATTCACGGTATTGAAAGATAAGTTGACACATGCTCCTTTACTACAACTTCCTGATTTTAATAAGACTTTTGAGCTTGAATGCGATGCTAGTGGAATTGGGTTAGGAGGTGTGTTATTACAAGATGGTAAACCTGTTGCATACTTTTCTGAAAAATTGAGTGGGCCTAGTCTGAATTATTCTACTTATGATAAGGAATTATATGCTCTTGTTCGGATTTTGGAGACATGGCAACATTATTTATGTCCCAAAGAATTTGTTATACATTCTGATCATGAATCTTTAAAGCACATTGATACGGTGTATCCTAGGGTCATCCCCATGGACCCTTCATCGCCTCATCATATGCCCAAAGGACCAATGAATAGAGCTCTCGAGACCGAGGTGACTTCATTCCTGATACAGGGTGGAACCCTAATCAGCGGATCTTTCACGAAATGGAGGGGATCCCACGATGAACACGAAGAACACGAGAGGGAACACGAGGGGAAACACGAGAGAATCACTCAAACCAACAAGAACAAGTCACACATATGCTAGATCCTCGAAACACAAAGAGATACAAGATCCATGATCAACAAGGGACGATACAAAGGGTAACCGGTTCTTCTCCGTGAGGAGGTCTTGATATCCCTGGGGATCTTCTCCGATGAAGGAGGTCCTGAATCCGTAGTGGATCTTCTCCGTAGAGGGGCCGCAGTCACTCACAAGGAGATGAACCACTAGATGAGCAAAGCTCTAGGTATCAAATGAGCTATCACTAAGCTAACCCTCATTAGGAGGAGGTGGAGGAGTATATATAGTCTAGGACCACGAAGGGGTAAGTGGGAGAGGGATACATGGGCCTCTGGCCCGATAACTGTGCGCAGACAGCAGGTAGCGGACGTCCGACGGCTACCGGACGTCCGGTGGCTCGCGAGGGTCCGGACGTCCGGAAGTCTTCGGACTTCCGCTATTTTCCTTCTGTCGTCGAAGTCACGGACGTCCGGTGGCCTCCGGTCGTCCGGTCGCCTGGGAGTCGCCGGTCGTCCGGTAGATGCCGGACGTCCGGAGCCTGAAGCTTTTCCAGCAGCTTCTCTTGTTCCTTGTACTTCGTGTCCTCGCCGTCTTGTCCAACGCTCCCAGCTGTTCCATGGCCTTCCTCTTGGTTCCTGGTCATGCATAGCACATATATTTGAGGTAGTAGCCATGTCTCACATGTAGAAAGTGGGGGTTCAGAGAGGAGCGAGTGAACCTTGTGTCCAATTGTGTGTGGTTGAGGTCTCGTCGAGTGAACATGGGGATGATCATGGGATACACCGTATCACCTACGCAGGCAAGGAAACAAAAATCCGAAACCTAGATGGATTTCGAGAACAAACCTAATATGAAAAGAACTCGGATTGGTGGTGGATATATGGTGGTAGGATATGGCAGCGGTGGTAGGTTATGGCAGCGGTGGTGGTATATGGATTCGGATTGGTGGTGGTATATGGATAAGGATCGGTGGTGGTATGTGGCAGTAGTGATGAAGATGTTGCGGCGGCGGCGTGACAACTTATGACCAGAACTCGAAACTCTAAAAGACTAGACGCTAAGACCAGCAACTGGACACGACGATGCAACCGCAAATTCAACAAAGCAAATACAGAAAAGATTATGCAAAGGCTCAGTTTGGTTCGGATGGGATGAACTAACCCTAATTTTTTTTGGCTTTTTCGTGGACTATAGGTATGAAGAACAGACTCGATCTAAACTATGAAAAACTGTAAAATCTCACCGAGCAACCTGGAAATCTGATACCACTTGATAGAGGCAAAGGTGTCCCGTCTTTCGATGAGATGGTGGTTATCGTTTTGGAGGAAGTCGACTTTGACGATCCGACTACGAACGTGCGAGGACGTCGCGCCTTAGCAATCGCTAAACCAACTCCGAGAGGTTGTTGACCACGCCGGAGCACGATCAACCTGACCACGAAGGTCTGTTTCCTGCAGGCAAACGAAGAACAAGCAAGAAACTAAGATTGCAATCTGGATATTGCGAATATAAGAGGAAAGCTTTATTGATCAAGGTGGGGTTCTGTGACGCCTTGGTCTGGTCGTTGAACACAAACGAAGTACGCGAAGTTGCAGCTATGGCGAACTTTTAATCTAAACAAAACCCAAAGTCTAAACAACGCCCTAAGGGCTGTATATATGAGGGAAAGAGGGGGGAATTTCGTGGCCCTTAGTGGAGGGGTCCGAAACCAACCCTAACTCTTGTTTCCCCACACATACGGACTCTAAAAACAGCCTATACTCAAGTATTTCGAAATTACATGGGCCTGGCCCAATAATAAGGTGACGCAGCACCTAAAATAGCCTCTGGACGAAATTTATGAAGTGGCATCTTGTATATTTCGTCCAAGGCTTCTCGCACTCATTATGGTGGCTTCAAAGTCCTGAAATCATCCATTGTAACTCCATTCTTGTCCCCCTTGCGCATGCCATCATCTCCATGCTTGATCTTGCTCCAATGTTCATCCTTCTTGTCCAAGCTAGGCCCTTCATTTATAAGTAAGACAAATGTATCCAATTTAGGCAGCATCATATTCTCATGAACATTAGATTCATTACCAAGAAACGAAAGTACCTGGTAATTTAATTGGCGTGCGCGAGCTCTAGTAATTGGTCATGTATATGTGTCAGTTGGAACTGTGGGTGTAACCTTGTTAGTGATGTCCTCATCAGCATTCGTGCGGGAAAATACCCAACAAGTGCTTGCATCATTCTTATCATAAGAAAGGACAAGGTAATGTTGCATGGCATGTAAGCATATGATGCGATAACAACCAAAGTCATTAGGCTCAAACAAGCAAGCATGCATCACAAATATGGTGTCCAAGTCTCCAGGATCAATAAGCATAGCATTGTTGCACTCAATACAAGTGATGAGAGATGCAACTAGTGGAGACAAATGACAATGATCAAGATATATCATGTGAGTGGCATGGACATATATGTCATCAACCCAAGAAAGCAAGTAAGACAGGAACATGGGTGATGCAACATAGCAAGCAATCTTAGCGATCAAGTCAAACAAGCTAGTAGTGCGAAGATGCAACGTACTAGAGGTAATCATGGCAAGCATGTCATGTGTGCAAATTGTAGGCATGAATAATGCACATGGCATAGCACAAGCATGAAAGCAAGATGTGAGCAAAGTATCATCATTGTGGTGGTAAGAAGATTCCACGGAATCCCAAATCGCCGTTGCTCTCAAGAGCTCGTTTTGTCAACTCATGGGATTGTGAGTTTGACAAATGTTCATGAGTACCTACTCAAAACAAAGACAAAGGAAAAATTGTGTGTGCATGGCATATGTACACATCATCCATCATGATGCGCACGTGCATGTGTTGGTTAGCACAAAATAGCCAATGCTCAAATAAATGAGATGCGTGATATAGAAACATGTCATCCATCATGAGAGGTTTGTTGTTATGTATGGCATAATGGAGACTCACATGGTGTAATGCATCATGACAAGTAGGTAGAGCATTTTTATTCATGTAATGCATATGGTGCATACAATCATGGTAATCATGCAAGGTATGGAATGCATCAAGATCTCCTAGTATGTATGAGGAAACTATGGGGGTCTCCTCATGAGCATTATTAGAAAGTTCACATGGAGTATATGTTGGAAATATGCCCTAGAGGCAATAATAAAAGAGTTATTATTATATTTCCTTGTTCATGATAATCGTTTATTATCCATGCTATAATTGTATTGATTGGAAACTCAAATACATGTGTGGATGAATAGACAGACTTTGTGTCCCTAGTGAGCCTCTACAGGACTAGCTCGTTGATCAAAGATGACCGCAGTTTCCAGGTCATAGACATGAGTTGTCATTTGATAACGGGATCACATCATTAGGAGAATGATGTGATGGACGAGACCCAAACGTTAAACATAGCTTTTGATCGTGTCAGTTATCGCTATAGTTTTCTGCATGTCAAGTATAAGTTCCTATGACCATGAGATCATGTAACTCACTGACACCGTAGGAGTGCTTTGTGTGTGCCAAACGTCACAACGTAACTGGGTGACTATAAAGGTACTCTACAGGTATCTCCGAGGGTGTCTGTTGAGTTGACATGGATCGAGACTGGGATTTGTCACTCCGTGTGACGGAGAGGTATCTCCGGGCCCACTCGGTAATACGTCATCTCAATGAGCTCAAAGTGACTAAGTAGTTGGTCACGGGATTATGTATTACGGTAACGAGTAAAGAGACTTGCCGGTAACAAGATTGAACTAGGTATAGAGATACCGACGATCGAATCTCGGGCAAGTAACATACCGACGAGACAAAGGGAACTGTATACGGGATTGCCTGAATCCTTGACATCATGGTTCATCCGATGAGATCATCGAGAAACATGTGGGAACCAATATGGGTATCCAGATCCCGCTATTGGTTATTGACCTGGGAGTGTCTCGGTCATGTCTACATGGTTTCCGAACCCGCAGGGTCTACACACTTAAGGTTCGGTGACGCTAGGGTTGTTAGTGAGAATAGTGCATGGTTACCGAAGGTTGTTCGGAGTCCCGGATGAGATCCCGGACATGACGAGGGTCTCCGGAATGGTCCGGAGACGAAGATTGATATATAGGATGAAAGGTTTCGGAGTCCGGAAGTGTTCCGGGGAGCATCGGGAAATCGGCGGACGACCGAAAGGGGTTTCGGGGGTTCCGGAAGTAGTTCTGGGCCTAATGGGCCACAAGGGGGGACACCACAGCCCTCAGGGGGCTGTGCGCCCCCCCTGGGCCCTCTCCTCATGCGGCTAAGGGGGGCTGGGCCCCCTAGGGCAGCCGCACCCCTTGGAGTGGGGGGCAAGGCACCTAGGGGGGGGAAACCCTAGGGCCAGGCGCAGCCCTTGGCCGCCGCCCCCCCCTCTGCCCTGGCCGCCGGCCCCCCTAGGGGAAACCCTAGGGCGCCCCCCTCTCCTCCTTCCCCCTATATATAGAGGGGTAGAGGGAGGGCAGCCAACACATGTTTGTGCCTCGGTGCTGCCCTCCCTCTCCCATAACATCTTCTTCTCCCGCGGTGCTTAGGCGAAGCCCTGCTGGAATTCTCCTCCACCATCACCACCACGCCGTCGTGCTGCCGGTTCTCCATCAACCTCTCCTCCACCCCTCGCTGGATCAAGAAGGAGGAGACGTCCCCGAGCCGTACGTGTGAAGAACGCGGAGGCACCGTTGCTTCGGTGCTAGGATCTTCGGCGATCTGAATCGCGGCGAGTACGACTCCATCAACCGCGTTCTTAACGCATCCGCTTAGCGATCTACAAGGGTATGTGGATCCTACTCTCCCCTCGTAGTTGTATCTACTAGATTGATCTTGGTGAACGTAGAGAAAAAAATTTGTTTTCCATGCAACGTTCCCCAACAGTGGCATCATGAGCTAGGATCTTGCGTAGATGCTTTCTCGAGTAGAACACAAAAGGGTTTGTGGCGTTGATGTTTAAATTGCTGCCCTCCTTAGTCTTTCTTGATTCAGCGGTATTATGGGATGAAGCAGCCCGGACCAACTTTACATGTCCACGTACATGAGACCGGTTCCATCGACAGACATGTGACTTTTGTTGCATAAGATGGCTGGCGGGTGTCTGTCTCTCCTATCTTAGTTGAATCGGAATAGAACAAGGCGGTCCTTGTAGAAGGTTAAATAGCAACTTGAATATCACCGTTGTGGTTTTGCGTAGGTAAGAAGCGTTCTTGCTAGATACCCATAGCAGCCACGTAAAACATGCAACAACAAATTAGAGGACGTCTAACTTGTTTTTGCAGGGTATGTATGTGATATGATATGGCCAATGACATGATGAGATATATTTGATGTATGAGATGATCATGTTGTAATAGTTAATATCGACTTGCATGTCGATGCATACGGCAACCGGCAGGAGCCATAGGGTTGTCTTTAATTTTTGTATGACCTGCGTGTCAATCATTAAGCGCTTTGTAATGCTTTACTTTATCGCTAAACGGTAGCAATAGTAGTAAGAGCATGGTGGGCGCCGACAACCCCGATGGCGACACGATGATGGAGATCATGATGATGGAGATCATGGCATGGCGCCGGTGACGATGGAGATCATGCCGGTGCTTTGGAGATGGAGATCAAAAGCACGAGTTGATGGCCATATCATGTCACTTATGATTTGCATGTGATGTTAATCCTTTTATGCATCTTATTTTGCTTAGGACGACGGTAGCATTATAAGATGATCCTTCACTAAAATTTCAAGATAAAATTGTGTTCCCCCCGAGTGTGCGCCGTTGCGAAGGTTCGTCGTTTCGAAGCACCACGTGATGATCGGGTGTGATAGACTCTACGTTCGCATACAACGGGTGCAAGCCAGTTTTGCACGTGCAGAACACTCGGGTTAGACTTGACGAGCCTAGCATGTACAGACATGGCCTCGGAACACGGAGGACCGAAAGGTCAAGCATGAGTCATATAGTAGATATGATCAACATGTTGATGTTCACCATTGACACCACCTCATCTCACGTGATGATCGGACTTGGGTTGGTGAATTTGGATCATGTCACGCTCGAATGACCGGAGGGATGTCAATTTGAGTGGGAGTTATAAATAATTTGATTAGGTAATAACTCACTTATCATGAACAATAGTCTAAAGTGTCTTTGCAAATTTTTGGTTGTAGATGGCTCGCGCAGTAGCTCCCCTGAATTTTAATGCGTTCCTAGAGAAAGCTAAACTGAAAGATGACGGGAGCAACTTTGTGGACTGGCTCCGCAATCTGAGGATCATCCTCACAGCTGCCCAAAAGGTTTATGTCCTAAATGCACCGCTAGGTGACCCCCCCCGCTCCAACAGCCCCTGCAGACGTTTTGAACGTCTGGCAGACACGTTCGGATGACTATTCGATAGTGCAATGTGCCATGTTGTACGGCTTGGAAGGAGGACTTCAAAGGCGTTTTGAACGTCATGGTGCATATGAGATGTACACGGAGTTGAAGTTCATCTTTGAAAAGAATGCTAAGATCGAGAGGTATGAGACCACCGATAAATTCTTTGCTTGCAAGATGGAGGAGAATTCGTCTGTCAGTGAGCACTTACTGAAGATGTCTGGGTACTATACCCGCATAGCTGATCTGGGACTTGTGTTCCCGGATGAGGCTATCATTGACAGAATTCTCCAGTCACTCCCTCCAAGCTACAAGAGCTTCGTGCAGCAGTATAACATGCAAGGGATGAACAAGACCATCGCCGAGCTGTTTTCGATGCTGAAAGTCGCTGAGGCAGACATCCAGAAGGAGTATAAAGTGTTGATGGTCAATAAAACCACCAGTTTCAAGAAGAATGGCAAGGGCAAGAAGGGTAACTCTAAGAAGGGTGGCAAAGCAGTTGCTAATCCAGTGAAGAAACCCAAGGCTGGGCCCAAGCCAGAGACTGAGTGTTTCTATTGCAAGGGGAACGGCCACTGGAAGCGGAACTGCCCCAAGTATCTGGCGGACAAGAAGGGGGCCAACAACAACAAAGGTATATATGATATACATGTTATTGATGTGTACCTTACCAACTCTCGTTGTAGTGCCTGGGTATTTGATACCGGTTCGGTTGCTCACATTTGCAACTCTAAACAGGAACTGCGGAATAAACGGAGGCTGGCGAAGGACGAAGTGACGATGCGCGTGGGAAATGGTTCCAAAGTTGATGTGATCGCCGTCGGCACGCTCGCTCTTCGATTACCATCGGGATTAGTTATGAACCTGAATAATTGTTATTTAGTGCCTGCGTTAAGCATGAACATTATATCTGGATCTTGTTTATTGCGAGACGGTTACTCATTTAAGTCAGAGAATAATGGTTGTTCTATTTATATGAGTAATATCTTTTATGGTCATGCACCCGAAGTTAGGGGTTTATTCTTATTGAATCTCGATAGTGATGATACACATGTTCATAACATTGATGCCAAAAGATGTAGAGTAGATAATGATAATACCACTTTCTTGTGGCACTGCCGTCTCGGTCATATCGGCGTAAAACGCATGAGGAAGCTCCATGCTGATGGACTTTTGGAGTCTCTTGATTTTGAATCACTTGACACGTGCGAGCCGTGCCTCATGGGCAAGATGACAAGGACCCCGTTTTCAGGGACAATGGAACGGGCAAGTAACTTATTGGAAATCATACATACTGATGTGTGCGGTCCGATGAGTGTAACGGCGCGCGGTGGATATCGTTATTTTCTCACCTTCACTGACGACTTAAGTAGATATGGGTATATTTACTTAATGAAGCATAAGTCTGAAACTTTTGAAAAGTTCAAGCAATTTCAGAGTGAAGTTGAAAATCATCGTAACAAGAAGATCAAGTTCCTACGATCTGATCGAGGGGGAGAATATCTGAGTTATGAGTTTGGTGATCACTTAAGAAAATGTGGAATTGTTTCACAGTTGACGCCACCTGGAACACCACAGCGTAATGGTGTGTCCGAACGTCGTAATCGAACCCTATTGGATATGGTACGTTCTATGATGTCTCTTGCCGACTTGCCACTATCGTTTTGGGGATATGCGTTAGAGACAGCTGCATTCACTTTAAATAGGGCTCCATCTAAGTCCGTTGAGACAACACCGTATGAACTGTGGTTTGGTAAGAAACCTAAGTTGTCTTTTCTCAAGGTTTGGGGTTGCGATGCTTATGTCAAAAGGCTTCAGCCAGAAAAGCTCGAACCCAAAGCGGACAAATGTGTCTTCATAGGATACCCAAAAGAAACAGTTGGGTACACCTTCTATCTCAGATCCGAGGGCAAAGTGTTTGTCGCTAAGAACGGGTCCTTTCTCGAGAAAGAGTTCCTCTCGAAAGAATTGAGTGGGAGGAAGGTAGAGCTTGATGAGGTTATTGAACCTCTGCTTCAACCAGAAAGTAGCGCAGCACAAAAAGATGTTTTTGTGGAGCCTGCAGAGGTTGAAGAGGAAGCCAATGATGATGATCAAGAAGCTTCTGATCAAGTTACTACCGAACCTCGTAGGTCGACAAGGGTACGCACTGCACCTGAGTGGTATGGTAACCCTGTCTTGGAGGTCATGTTGTTAGACAACGGTGAACCTACGAGCTATGGAGAAGCGATGGTGGGCCCAGATTCCGACAAATGGTTAGAGGCCATGAAATCCGAGATGGGATCCATGTATGAAAACAAAGTATGGACTTTGGAAGTATTACCTGAAGGGCGGAAGGCCATTCAGAATAAATGGATTTTTAAGAGGAAGACGGACGCTGACGGGAATGTCGCCGTGTATAAAGCTCGGCTTGTGGCAAAGGGTTTTTCACAAGTTCAAGGAATTGACTACGATGAGACTTTCTCACCCGTAGCGATGCTTAAATCCGTCCGAATCATGTTAGCAATAGCTGCATATTTCGATTATGAAATTTGGCAGATGGATGTCAAAACAGCGTTCCTTAACGGTTATCTTAAGGAAGAGTTGTATATGATACAACCAGAAGGTTTTGTCGATCCAGAGAATGCTGACAAAGTATGCAAGCTCCAGCGTTCCATTTATGGGCTGGTGCAAGCATCTCGGAGTTGGAATCTTCGCTTTGATGAGGTGATCAAAGCGTTTGGGTTTGTACAAGTTTACGGAGAAGCTTGTATTTACAAGAAAGTGAGTGGGAGCTCTATAGCGTTTCTAATATTATATGTGGATGACATATTGCTGATTGGAAACAATATAGAATTTTTGGATAGCGTGAAGGGGTATTTGAACAAGAGTTTTTCGATGAAAGATCTCGGTGAAGCTGCTTTCATATTGGGCATCAAGATCTATAGAGATAGATCAAGACGCTTGATAGGACTTTCACAAAGCACATACCTTGATAAAGTTTTGAAGAAGTTCAAAATGGATCAATCCAAGAAGGGGTTCTTGCCGGTATTGCAAGGTACGAAGTTGAGTAAGACTCAATGCCCAGTGACTGCGGATGATAGAGAAAAGATGAGTGTCGTCCCCTATGCTTCAGCCATAGGCTCTATCATGTATGCAATGCTGTGCACAAGACCAGATGTCAGCCTTGCCATAAGTATGGCCGGAAGGTTTCAGAGTAATCCTGGTTTGGATCACTGGACAGCGGTCAAGAATATCCTGAAGTACCTGAAAAGGACTAAGGATATGTTTCTCGTTTATGGAGGTGATCAAGAGCTCGTCGTAAAGGGTTACGTCGATGCAAGCTTTGACACTGATCCGGATGACTCTAAGTCACAAACCGGATACGTATATATTCTCAACGGGGGAGCGGTAAGCTGGTGCAGTTCCAAGCAGAGCGTGGTAGCAGATTCTACATGTGAAGCGGAGTATATAGCTGCCTCGGAGGCGGCTAAGGAAGGTGTCTGGATGAAGGAGTTCATGACAGATCTTGGAGTTGTGCCTAGTGCACTGAACCCAATGACTCTGTTCTGTGACAACACTGGTGCCATTGCTCTAGCCAAGGAACCAAGGTTTCACAAGAGGACCAGACACATAAAGCGACGCTTCAATTCCATCCGCGATTCGGTCAAGGAGGAGGACATAAACATTTGCAAAGTACACACGGATTTGAATGTTGCAGATCCGTTGACTAAGCCTCTTCCACGGGCTAAGCACGATCAACACCAAGACTCTATGGGTGTTAGATTCATTACCTTGTAATGCTAGATTATTGACTCTAGTGCAAGTGGGAGACTGTTGGAAATATGCCCTAGAGGCAATAATAAAAGAGTTATTATTATATTTCCTTGTTCATGATAATCGTTTATTATCCATGCTATAATTGTATTGATTGGAAACTCAAATACATGTGTGGATGAATAGACAGATTTTGTGTCCCTAGTGAGCCTCTACAGGACTAGCTCGTTGATCAAAGATGACCGCGGTTTCCAGGTCATAGACATGAGTTGTCATTTGATAACGAGATCACATCATTAGGAGAATGATGTGATGGACGAGACCCAAACGTTAAACATAGCTTTTGATCGTGGAAGTTATCGCTATAGTTTTCTGCATGTCAAGTATAAGTTCCTATGACCATGAGATCATGTAACTCACTGACACCGTAGGAGTGCTTTGTGTGTGCCAAACGTCACAACGTAACTGGGTGACTATAAAGGTACTCTACAGGTATCTCCGAGGGTGTCTGTTGAGTTGACATGGATCGAGACTGGGATTTGTCACTCCGTGTGACGGAGAGGTATCTCCGGGCCCACTCGGTAATACGTCATCTCAATGAGCTCAAAGTGACTAAGTAGTTGGTCACGGGATTATGTATTATGGTAACGAGTAAAGAGACTTGCCGGTAACGAGATTGAACTAGGTATAGAGATACCGACGATCGAATCTCGGGCAAGTAACATACCGACGAGACAAAGGGAACTGTATACGGGATTGCCTGAATCCTTGACATCGTGGTTCATCCGATGAGATCATCGAGAAACATGTAGGAGCCAATATGGGTATCCAGATCCCGCTATTGGTTATTGACCTGGGAGTGTCTCGGTCATGTCTACATGGTTTCCGAACCCGCAGGGTCTACACACTTAACGTTCGGTGACGCTAGGGTTGTTAGTGAGAAGAGTGCATGGTTACCGAAGGTTGTTCGGAGTCCCGGATGAGATCCCGGACATAACGAGGGTCTCCGGAATGGTCCGGAGACGAAGATTGATATATAGGATGAAAGGTTTCGGAGTACCGGAAGTGTTCCGGGGAGCATCGGGAAATCGGCGGAGTACCGGGAAGGTTTTCGGGGGGTCCGGAAGGTGTTCTGGGCCTATTGGGCCACAAGGGGGGACACCACAGCCCTCAGGGGGCTGTGCGCCCCCCCTGGGCCCTCTCCCCATGCGGCTAAGGGGGTGGGACCCCCTAGGGCTGGCCGCACCCCTTGGGACTTGGGGGGCAAGGCACCTTAGGGGGAAACCCTAGGGCCTGGGCGCCTCCCCCTGCCCTGGCCGCCGCCCCCCTCCCCTTGCCCTGGCCGCCGGCCCCTAAGGGGAAACCCTAGGGCGCCCTGGCCTCTCCACCCCCCCTATATATAGTGGGGCAAAGGGAGGGCAGCCAACACAGTTCGTGCCTCGGTGCTGCCCTCCCTCTCCCGTCATATCTTCTTCTCCCGCGGTGCTTAGGCGAAGCCCTGCTGGAGTTCTTCTCCACCATCACCACCACGCCGTCGTGCTGCCGGTTCTCCATCAACCTCTCCTCCACCCCTTGCTGGATCAAGAAGGAGGAGACGTCCCCGAGCCGTACGTGTGAAGAACGCGGAGGCACCGTTGCTTCGGTGCTAGGTCTTCGGCGATCTGAATCGCGACGAGTACGACTCCATCATCCGCGTTCATAACGCTTCCGCTTAGCGATCTACAAGGGTACGTAGATCACACTCCTTCCTCGTAGTTGCATCTACTAGATTGATCTTGGTGAACGGTAGGAAAAATTTTTGTTTCCCATGCAACGTTCCCCAACAGCACAGCCCTATGAGGGCTGTTGTGTCCCCCTTTGTGGCCCATTAGGCCCGAAACCCCTTCCGGGACCCCCGAAACCCCTTTCGGTCATCCGCCGATTTCCCGATGCTCCCCGGAACACTTCCGGACTCCGAAACCTTTCATCCTATATATCAATCTTCGTCCCCGGACCATTCCGGAGACCCTCGTCACGTCCGGGATCTCATCCGGGACTCCGAACAACCTTCGGTAACCATGCACTGTTCTCACTAACAACCCTAGCGTCACCGAACCTTAAGTGTGTAGACCCTGCGGGTTCGGAAACTATGCAGACATGACCGAGACACTCCCAGGTCAATAACCAATAGCGGGATCTGGATACCCATATTGGTTCCCACATGTTCCTCGATGATCTCATCGGATGAATCATGATGTCAAGGATTCAGGCAATCCCGTATACAGTTCCCTTTGTCTCGTCGGTATGTTACTTGCCCGAGATTCGATCGTCGGTATCTCTATACCTAGTTCAATCTCGTTACCGGCAAGTCTCTTTACTCGTTACCGTAACACATAATCCCGTGACCAACTACTTAGTCACTTTGAGCTCATTGAGATGACGTATTACCGAGTGGGCCCGGAGATACCTCTCCGTCACACGGAGTGACAAATCCCAGTCTCGATCCATGTCAACTCAACAGACACCCTCGGAGATACCTGTAGAGTACCTTTATAGTCACCCAGTTACGTTGTGACGTTTGGCACACACAAAGCACTCCTACGGTGTCAGTGAGTTACATGATCTCATGGTCATAGGAACTTATACTTGACATGCAGAAAACTATAGCGATAACTGACACGATCAAAAGCTATGTTTAACGTTTGGGTCTCGTCCATCACATCATTCTCCTAATGATGTGATCCCGTTATCAAATGACAACTCATGTCTATGACCTGGAAACCGCGGTCATCTTTGATCAACGAGCTAGTCCTGTAGAGGCTCACTAGGGACACAAAGTCTGTCTATTCATCCACACATGTATTTGAGTTTCCAATCAATACAGTTACAGCATGGATAATAAACGATTATCATGAACAAGGAAATATAATAATAACTCTTTTATTATTGCCTATAGGGCATATTTCCAACAGTCTCCCACTTGCACTAGAGTCAATAATCTAGCATTACAAGGTAATGAATCTAACACCCATAGAGTCTTGGTGTTGATCGTGCTTAGCCCGTGGAAGAGGCTTAGTCAACGGATCTGCAACATTCAAATCCGTGTGTACTTTGCAAATGTTTATGTCCTCCTCCTTGACTGAATCGCGGATGGAATTGAAGCGTCGCTTTATGTGTCTGGTCCTCTTGTGAAACCTTGGTTCCTTGGCTAGAGCAATGGCACCAGTGTTGTCACAGAACAGAGTCATTGGGTTCAGTGCACTAGGCACAACTCCAAGATCTGTCATGAACTCCTTCATCCAGACACCTTCCTTTGCCGCCTCCGAGGCAGCTATATACTCCGCTTCACATGTAGAATCAGCTACCACGCTCTGCTTGGAACTGCACCAGCTTACCGCTCCCCCGTTGAGAATATATACGTATCCGGTTTGTGACTTAGAGTCATCCGGATCAGTGTCAAAGCTTGCATCAACGTAACCCTTTACGACGAGCTCTTGATCACCTCCATAAACGAGAAACATATCCTTAGTCCTTTTTAGGTACTTTAGGATATTCTTGACCGCTGTCCAGTGATCCATACCAGGATTACTCTGAAACCTTCCGGCCATACTTATGGCAAGGCTGACATCTGGTCTTGTGCACAGCATTGCATACATGATAGAGCCTATGGCTGAAGCATAGGGGACGACACTCATCTTTTCTCTATCATCCGCAGTTACTGGGCATTGAGTCTTACTCAACTTCGTACCTTGCAATACCGGCAAGAACCCCTTCTTGGATTGATCCATTTTGAACTTCTTCAAAACTTTATCAAGGTATGTGCTTTCTGAAAGTCCTATCAAGCGTCTTGATCTATCTCTATAGATCTTGATGCCCAATATGAAAGCAGCTTCACCAAGATCTTTCATCGAAAAACTCTTGTTCAAATACCCCTTCACGCTATCCAAAAATTCTATATTGTTTCCAATCAGCAATATGTCATCCACATATAATATTAGAAACGCTATAGAGTTCCCACTCACTTTCTTGTAAATACAAGCTTCATTGTAAACTTGTATAAACCCAAACGCTTTGATCACCTCATCAAAGCGAAGATTCCAACTCCGAGATGCTTGCACCAGCCCATAAATGGAACGTTGGAGCCTGCATACTTTGTCAGCATTCTCTGGATCGACAAAACCTTCTGGTTGCATCATATACAACTCTTCCTTAAGAAAACCGTTAAGGAATGCTGTTTTGACATCCATCTGCCAAATTTCATAATCGAAATATGCAGCTATTGCTAACATGATTCGGACGGATTTAAGCATCGCTACGGGTGAGAAAGTCTCATCGTAGTCAATCCCTTGAACTTGTGAAAAACCCTTTGCCACAAGTCGAGCTTTATACACGGTGACATTACCGTCAGCGTCCGTCTTCCTCTTAAAAATCCATTTATTCTGAATGGCCTTCCGCCCTTCAGGCAATACTTCCAAAGTCCATACTTTGTTTTCATACATGGATCCCATCTCGGATTTCATGGCCTCTAACCATTTGTCGGAATCCGGGCCCACCATCGCTTCTCCATAGCTCGTAGGTTCACCGTTGTCTAACAACATGACCTCCAAGACAGGGTTACCATACCACTCAGGTGCAGTGCGTACCCTTGTCGACCTACGAGGTTCGGTAGTAACTTGATCAGAAGCTCCTTGATCATCATCATTGGCTTCCTCTTCAACCTCTGCAGGCTCCACAAAAACATCTTTCTGTGCTGCGCTACTCTCTTGCGCTACTCTCTGGTTGAAGCAGAGGTTCAATAACCTCATCAAGTTCTACCTTCCTCCCACTCAATTCTTTCAAGAGAAACTCTTTCTCGAGAAAGGACCCGTTCTTAGCGACAAACACTTTGCCCTCGGATCTGAGATAGAAGGTGTACCCAACTGTTTCTTTTGGGTATCCTATGAAGACACATTTGTCCGCTTTGGGTTCGAGCTTTTCTGGCTGAAGCCTTTTGACATAAGCATCGCAACCCCAAACCTTGAGAAAAGACAACTTAGGTTTCTTACCAAACCACAGTTCATACGGTGTTGTCTCAACGGACTTAGATGGAGCCCTATTTAAAGTGAATGCAGCTGTCTCTAACGCATATCCCCAAAACGATAGTGGCAAATCGGCAAGAGACATCATAGAACGTACCATATCTAATAGGGTTCGATTACGACGTTCGGACACACCATTACGCTGTGGTGTTCCAGGTGGCGTCAACTGTGAAACAATTCCACATTTTCTTAAGTGATCACCAAACTCATAACTCAGATATTCTCCCCCTCGATCAGATCGTAGGAACTTGATCTTCTTGTTACGATGATTTTCCACTTCACTCTGAAATTGCTTGAACTTTTCAAAAGTTTCAGACTTATGCTTCATCAAGTAAATATACCCATATCTACTTAAGTCGTCAGTGAAGGTGAGAAAATAACGATATCCACCGCGCGCCGTTACACTCATCGGACCGCACACATCAGTATGTATGATTTCCAATAAGTCACTTCCCCGTTCCATTGTCCCTGAAAACGGGGTCCTTGTCATCTTGCCCATGAGGCACGGCTCGCACGTGTCAAGTGATTCAAAATCAAGAGACTCCAAAAGTCCATCAGCATGGAGCTTCCTCATGCGTTTCACGCCGATATGACCCAGAC
Source organism: Secale cereale (assembly GCA_902687465.1). Classification (NCBI taxonomy): domain Eukaryota; kingdom Viridiplantae; phylum Streptophyta; class Magnoliopsida; order Poales; family Poaceae; genus Secale; species Secale cereale. Next base: position 266,373,882 of record LR738713.1, on the reverse strand, counting down.
GGCAGTGCCACAAGAAAGTGGTATTATCATTATCAACTCTACATCTTTTGGCATCAATGTTATGAACATGTGTATCATCACTATCGAGATTCAATAAGAATAAACCCCTAACCTCGGGTGCATGACCATAAAAGATATTACTCATATAAATAGAACAACCTTTATTCTCCGATTTAAATGAGTAACCGTCTCGAAATAAACAAGATCCAGATATAATGTTCATGCTTAACGCAGGCACTAAATAACAATTATTCAGGTTCATAACTAATCCCGATGGTAATCGAAGAGCGAGCGTGCCGACGGCGATCACATCAACCTTGGAACCATTTCCCACGCGCATCGTCACTTCGTCCTTCGCCAGCCTCCGTTTATTCCGCAGTTCCTGTTTAGAGTTGCAAATGTGAGCAACCGAACCGGTATCAAATACCCAGGCACTACAACGAGAGTTGGTAAGGTACACATCAATAACATGTATATCATATATACCTTTGTTGTTGTTGGCCCCCTTCTTGTCCGCCAGATACTTGGGGCAGTTCCGCTTCCAGTGGCCGTTCCCCTTGCAATAGAAACACTCAGTCTCTGGCTTGGGCCCAGCCTTGGGTTTCTTCACTGGATTAGCAACTGCTTTGCCACCCTTCTTAGAGTTACCCTTCTTGCCCTTGCCATTCTTCTTGAAACTGGTGGTTTTATTGACCATCAACACTTTATACTCCTTCTGGATGTCTGCCTCAGCGACTTTCAGCATCGAAAACAGCTCGGCGATGGTCTTGTTCATCCCTTGCATGTTATACTGCTGCACGAAGCTCTTGTAGCTTGGAGGGAGTGACTGGAGAATTCTGTCAATGATAGCCTCATCCGGGAACACAAGTCCCAGATCAGCTATGCGGGTATAGTACCCAGACATCTTCAGTAAGTGCTCACTGACAGACGAATTCTCCTCCATCTTGCAAGCAAAGAATTTATCGGTGGTCTCATACCTCTCGATCTTAGCATTCTTTTCAAAGATGAACTTCAACTCCGTGTACATCTCATATGCACCATGACGTTCAAAACGCCTTTGAAGTCCTCCTTCCAAGCCGTACAACATGGCACATTGCACTATCGAATAGTCATCCGAACGTGTCTGCCAGACGTTCAAAACGTCTGCAGGGGCTGTTGGAGCGGGGGGGGTCACCTAGCGGTGCATTTAGGACATAAACCTTTTGGGCAGCTGTGAGGATGATCCTCAGATTGCGGAGCCAGTCCACAAAGTTGCTCCCGTCATCTTTCAGTTTAGCTTTCTCTAGGAACGCATTAAAATTCAGGGGAGCTACTGCGCGAGCCATCTACAACCAAAAATTTGCAAAGACACTTTAGACTATTGTTCATGATAAGTGAGTTATTACCTAATCAAATTATTTATAACTCCCACTCAAATTGACATCCCTCCGGTCATTCGAGCGTGACATGATCCAAATTCACCAACCCAAGTCCGATCATCACGTGAGATGAGGTGGTGTCAATGGTGAACATCAACATGTTGATCATATCTACTATATGACTCATGCTTGACCTTTCGGTCCTCCGTGTTCCGAGGCCATGTCTGTACATGCTAGGCTCGTCAAGTCTAACCCGAGTGTTCTGCACGTGCAAAACTGGCTTGCACCCGTTGTATGCGAACGTAGAGTCTATCACACCCGATCATCACGTGGTGCTTCGAAACGACGAACCTTCGCAACGGCGCACACTCGGGGGGAACACAATTTTATCTTGAAATTTTAGTGAAGGATCATCTTATAATGCTACCGTCGTCCTAAGCAAAATAAGATGCATAAAAGGATTAACATCACATGCAAATCATAAGTGACATGATATGGCCATCAACTCGTGCTTTTGATCTCCATCTCCAAAGCACCGGCATGATCTCCATCGTCACCGGCGCCATGCCATGATCTCCATCATCATGATCTCCATCATCGTGTCGCCATCGGGGTTGTCGGCGCCCACCATGCTCTTACTACTATTGCTACCGTTTAGCGATAAAGTAAAGCATTACAAAGCGCTTAATGATTGACACGCAGGTCATACAAAAATTAAAGACAACCCTATGGCTCCTGCCGGTTGCCGTATGCATCGACATGCAAGTCGATATTAACTATTACAACATGATCATCTCATACATCAAATATATCTCATCATGTCATTGGCCATATCATATCACATACATACCCTGCAAAAACAAGTTAGACGTCCTCTAATTTGTTGTTGCATGTTTTACGTGGCTGCTATGGGTATCTAGCAAGAACGCTTCTTACCTACGCAAAACCACAACGGTGATATTCAAGTTGCTATTTAACCTTCTACAAGGACCGCCTTGTTCTATTCCGATTCAACTAAGATAGGAGAGACAGACACCCGCCAGCCATCTTATGCAACAAGTCACATGTCTGTCGATGGAACCGGTCTCATGTACGTGGACATGTAAAGTTGGTCCGGGCCGCTTCATCCCATAATACCGCTGAATCAAGAAAGACTAAGGAGGGCAGCAATTTAAACATCAACGCCACAAACCCTTTTGTGTTCTACTCGAGAAAGCATCTACGCAAGATCCTAGCTCTGATACCACTGTTGGGGAACGTTGCATGGAAAACAAAAAATTTTCTCTATGTTCACCAAGATCAATCTAGTAGATGCAACTACGAGGGGAGAGTAGGATCCACATACCCTTGTAGATCGCTAAGCGGAAGCGTTAAGAACGCGGTTGATGGAGTCGTACTCGCCGTGATTCAGATCGCTGAAGATCCAAGCACCGAAGCAACGTGATGAGGACATGACTACCTTGGATACGACCAAAAATATTGCATACATGTATATTTGTGAGGTGATTTCTAATGCAAACTATGCAACAATTTATTTATGTTATCCAGAACAAAAATACTTCACAGACTTTTGTGCCATGTCTAATTCCAGGTGCATGGGACATTTGTACAATTCACATATGAAGATAAGGGAAAAAGAGAAGTTTAGGGGCTGTTCAAAAAGTTCTCTCACGTCACTTTTGGGCCAAGAGAAGATAGAGTCCAAGTCTCTCACGTTCTGCATCCAGATTCGGACTGCACAGACATACCTGACTCAAAACGGCAAGAACTCCTTCATACGGACTCCGAATTGGGTGATTCTTTTTTTGTTGGAAACTAGATTTCATACACTTTCCAACCCAATTGGAATCACCTTCAAATTTGATAGAGGCAAAGGTGTCCCGTCTTTCGATGAGATGGTGGTTATCGTTTTGGAGGAAGTCGACTTTGACGATCCGACTACGAACGTGCGAGGACGTCGCGCCTTAGCAATCGCTAAACCAACTCCGAGAGGTTGTTGACCACGCCGGAGCACGATCAACCTGACCACGAAGGTCTGTTTCCTGCAGGCAAACGAAGAACAAGCAAGAAACTAAGATTGCAATCTGGATATTGCGAATATAAGAGGAAAGCTTTATTGATCAAGGTGGGGTTCTGTGACGCCTTGGTCTGGTCGTTGAACACAAACGAAGTACGCGAAGTTGCAGCTATGGCGAACTTTTAATCTAAACAAAACCCAAAGTCTAAACGACGCCCTAAGGGTTGTATATATGAGGGAAAGAGGGGGGGAATTTCGTGGCCCTTGGTGGAGGGGTCCGAAACCAACCCTAACTCTTGTTTCCCCACACATACGGACTCTAAAAACAACCTATACTCAAGTATTTCGAAATTACATGGGCCTGGCCCAATAATAAGGTGACGCAGCACCTATAATAGCCTCTGGACGAAATTTATGAAGTGGCATCTTGTATATTTCGTCCAAGGCTTCCCGCACTCATTATGGTGGCTTCAAAGTCCTGAAATCATCAATTGAAACTCCATTCTTGTTCCCCTTGCGCACGCCATCATCTCCATGCTTGATCTTGCTCCAATGTTCATCCTTCTTGTCCAAGCTAGGCCCTTCATTTGTAAGCAAGACAAATGTATCCAATTTAGGCAGCATCATATTCTCATGAACATTAGATTCATTACCAAGAAACGAAAGTACCTGGTAATTTAATTGGCGTGCGCGAGCTCTAGTAATTGGTCCTGTATATGTGTCAGTTGGAGCTGTGGGTGTAACCTTGTTAGTGATGTCCTCATCACTCTCTAAGAACTATTTTTGGCCCAAGATGCTTCGTGACGTCTCACGCTTCACCAACCGATGTTCTACATGCCGCAAAGCTAAGTCCAAAGCTCAATCTTATGGTCTTTACATGCCTCTTCCTATTCCATATCATCCATGGGAAGACATAAGCATGGATTTCATACTTGGTTTGCCTAGGACTCAAAATGGCAAAGATTCCGTGCTTGTCATGGTAGATAGATTCTCCAAAATGGCTCATTTCATTCCTTGTACCAAGATAGACGATGCTTCACATGTTGCCACTCTCTTTTGCAGGGAGATACTTCGTCTACACGGCGTGCCCAAAACGATCGTGTCGGACCGGGACGTCAAGTTCTTGAGTTACTTTTGGAAAACACTATGTGCCAAGCTCGGAATCAAGCTACTCTTTTCTTCGGCGTACCATCCACAGACGGACGGCCAGACGGAGGTGACGAATCGCACGCTCTCCACTCTTCTTCGTGTGTTGATCAAGAGGAACATCCGGGAATGGGAGCATTGCTTGCCAATCGCCGAGTTCGCCTACAACCGCGCAAGACACTCCACAACCGGCAAGTCACCATTCGAGATCGTCTACGGCTTCAACCCGTTGTCGCCTTTGGACATCCTACCTCTTCCTCTCCAAGAGCGCACGAACATGGACGCAAGTGCAAGGGCAAATTATCTCAAGAAGATGCACGAAGACACAAGGGCGATGATCGAGCGACAAGTCCACCGTCGCGCCACCAAGTTCAACGTCAACAAGGCACCGATGGTGTTCAACCCGGGAGATCTTGTTTGGCTCCACCTTCGCAAGGACCGCTTTCCACACGAGCGCAAGTCCAAGCTTCTACCTCGCGCCGACGGACCCTTCAAGGTGCTAGCACGCTACAACGACAACGCCTACAAGATCGACATCCCACGAGACAAGTACCCCGTGAGCGATACTTTCAACATCAAGGACCTCTCTCCTTTCCATGGTGATGAAGATTTCGATCCGAGGTCGGATCTTTCCCAAGGGAGGGGAGATGATACGGTGTATCCTAGGGCCATCACCATGGACCCTTCATCGCCTCACCAAGTGCCTAAAGGACCCATGACTAGAGCCCGTGCAAGAGCTCTCGAGACCGAGGTGACCTCGCTCCTCTCTTTACATCTTCCGGATCCACTTGAGACACGGCTTCTACCTTCATCAGAAACTCTATGCATACTCAGGTACTTGGACGAAGGCCGCGGGACAACTCTACATGATGCTCAAGAGGACAGGCCCGACAAGTGCTCGAGACAAGAAGAAAGCAGGCTGAAGATGCTACAGGCACCGGACGTCCGGCCTGCACCGGACGACCGGCGACTCCCAGGCACCGGACGACCGGAAGACACCGGACGTCCGGCCTCCCCCGGACGACCGGACGACCGGAAGCCACCGGACGTCCGTGACAACGACTACAGAAGCTAAATAGCGGAAATTCGAGGATTACCGGACGTCCGGTCCCTCCGGAACCACCGGACGTCCGGTAACCCACGGACGTCCGCTACGACGGCGCCTACCCATGTAATATAAGTACCGTTGACTCCCCTCCGTTAGACTCAGCTGTGGTTTAGCTCATTTGATACTTGTGTGGATTTCTCCCACGAGACGGTGCGCCTCTACGGAGAAGATCCACTTCGGATTCAGGACCTCCTTCATCGGAGAAGATCCCCCAGGGATATCAAGACCTCCTCACGGAGAAGACTATCTTTGTATCACCGGTGTTGACCTTGGATCATGTATCTCAACCTTGTATCGCGAATCTAGTGCTTGTGTGATTGTCTTCGTGTTGATTGAGTGTTTTCCTCTTGTGTTTTCTCCCATCTTTCCCTTGTGATTCCCCGTGTTCATCGTGGGCCAATCTCCAAACGTGAAAGATCCGCTGATTAGGGTTCCACCCTGTATCATATGGTATCAAGAGCAAAGGTTTCTCACGATTTTGGAGCCCCACATCTTGTTTTCTAGCTTGTTTTTGTCGTGTTCTTCCCTATTTCGAAAATTCCCCACAAAAAGAGCCCCAAAAATTTTTTTTGTGATCTGTTGATTTGGCAAGATTTTGTTGACTTTGTTCCATGGATTTGCTGTGCCACGTGTCGATCTAGCATTCCCCCACCTTCTCACCGTTTTTCCACCACAAATCCGACCACGTTTCACCGTTTACCCCACGGATCCCACCAACCGCATCACAGACCTACCGGACGACCGACGCTTACCGGACGTCCGGCATCCCTCGAGACACCGGACGTCCGCTGAGCATCGGACGACCGGCACCCAGACAACAGAAAGATTTACCGGATTTCCGGTCCCCACCGGACGTCCGACCCCTTCCGACCGACCGGACGACCGGTAACTTCCGGACGTCCGACAAACCCTGAAACTGCTGATTTTGTTCAGTTCCACCTTCCGCTACAACCCACCTTCCGCAACTACCACCCACCTTCCGCAACCACCATCGTTTTCCAGCTCTGAGTTTGAAAAGTGTGTCTCCCTTTGCCTTGGATACTTGAGTTGTGGTTTCACCGTTTCCTTGGACGTTTAGGCTACCTTGGGACGGCAAGACTCCAACAACACCACCGCTCAACTTCGGCAAGGACGGTAACATCGACGACACTTCTACCTTGCAATTGCATTGTCACCCTATGAACCATCTTTGCGTAGCTTTCCTATTGAGACTAGCCATTTGAGTATTGCCGGGCCACGACACTTGTGCACATTAGTGATACTCATAGATATTGCATACTACATCATTGTGAGTAACATCACATCATCTTGGTATCTTGCATATCCCCGTGTGCCACAAGAGTGCTCCGCATACACAATAGCTACCTCGATCCGAGAAGCATACATATGTGCCAAAAGAAAGAGCTCAAAAGCTTCTAAGCAAAAGAGCCAATCCAAGCAAAGAAACAATAGCATCATACGCCTTGCATCCAAAGAGATCATACATAGCAACATCATCTTGTGCTCAAGCATCGGCACATCATACACTCATAGCATACTTGTGATAGTTAGTCGTTACGTTTTGCCTCTTATAGGTCGTGCACAAGTGCGTATCCGCCTATTAAGCAATCGGTCAGCGTCTCTCTAGTGTTGTGCAACACGAGCATTTTCCGTGGTTTTCCACATCTCCGCTCATCCTTGGTTGCACGACCACATTTATCTATCCGTGCGTGTGTTCCGTGTGCTACCTTTGCTAGTGATCTACTTGTTGCATGAGCAAATTTGTGAACCATTTTCAACATTTTTGAGTCACTTTGACTATTGCATTGAATTTGTGCCACATCCTAACCGAGCTCCTCTCAAAGCTTTACTTGTGTAGGTGTGAGAATCGACACGAAGTGATACCAATAGTGCTATTTCCGGGTTACATTGTTGAGTGATCATTGATCCATTTTCAACCTCGGTTAAGGTACATTGATATTGTCTTCTCCTTTTCTCCCACTCACATACTTGATTGTGATGATGGATAGGCCAAGTTCATCTACCAACCCGATCTTCGACGATCCTCAAGAAGCGAACAACTACGTCACCAAACTACATCTATTCGGTGTCCAACGAGCTCTACATCAAGAGAGTGAAGCTATGCGAGAGTACATTGGTCAAGTTGCCGAGGACGCGCGACAATTCCAACAAAGCACCAAGGAGCAAATCGACCTCATCAACACCAACATGTCTACTCAATACAATGAGCTCCGGACATTGATCATCAACCGACGTTCTTCCTCAACATCATCTCATCGACGAAGCCGCTCAAGTCGACATACCGACTCAACGCAAGACTCAAGTACACCTACGTCAAACACTCTTCGTCAAGCCGCACGTCAAGCTCGACATGAACACCGGCAACCTCTACATGACAAGAGTTCTCAAGAGTTATTCGATGAGCAAGAAAATCGACGTCGTCAAAACCAAGATACACTCGAGCAAGCACAAGAACGGCAACGACTACGCCAACAACAACAAGAGCGAGCTCGCCAATATCAAGAAGAACAAGATGCCGAGGCTAACCGTCAAGAACAACAACGTCGAGAAGCTCAAGCTATGGAGGCGCAATGTGCTCTACAAGATGCACATCGCAATGTGGCAGCCCGCACTCGACACAATCGTCAAGAAGAGGATTTCCTTCGCGATGAAATGCAAGAACGGCGCCATCAAGCAAGAATGCAAGAAGAAGCTCCTCCTCAAGCGCGACATGAGCAACAATACCAACAAGAACATCAACTCCAACAAGAACGTCTACATCCTCAAGAGCAACATGATATGGCAAACCGCCAACATCGAGATCATCCTCCCAATAGGCAAGGAAACAATGACGAGCATCGCTATGGCAAGCTCAAGTTCACCATGCCTAAGTTCTCCGGAAGCATTGATCCCGAAGACTACCTTTCATGGGCATTGAAAGTCGACAAGATCTTTCGCCTTCACAACTTCGATGAAGAGAAGAAGATCGCTATGGCATCACTTGAGTTCCAAGACTATGTTCTCATTTGGTGGGAGCAAATCATTGAGAGAAGAGAAGCAAAAGGCGAACCTCCTATCACCACTTGGGCTCAAATGAAGAAAGTGATGAGAGCACGCTTCGTGCCTACACACTACAACCGTGACTTGTTCAAGAAGCTACAACTCCTCAAGCAAGGTACAAAGTCCGTTGAAGAGTACTACAAGGAGATGGAGATTGCCATGATAAGAGCAAACATCAAGGAAGATGAAGAGCAAACAATGGCGAGATTCTTGAATGGACTCAACTATCCTATCAAGAAGATTGCGGACTTCCAACCATACAACAATCTTCTCGAGCTAGTACACCAAGCAAACAAAGCGGAGCGACAAGTTCAAGAGGACTACAAGTACTCCAAGTTCAACTCCAAGAACTTCGGCTCCTACAACCAAGCTTCAACGACTTCGGCTACTCCTCCTACCTCTACCAAGCCTTCTACAAACTTCGGCGAGAAGCCAAGCTACAAGAATGCGACTACATCGAGTCGTCCACCTTCTACCAACAACTTCAAGCCAAGAGCTTCCTCAACTACTACTCCAACCGAAGATACCAACAAGACGAGCTCCATCAAATGCTTCAAGTGCCAAGGACGAGGCCACAAGTCATTTGAGTGCAAGACCGTTCGCACCATGATCATCAACGACGACGGATCTTATGACTCCATGAGCGATGATGAGATGGAAGCACTTGAGCATGTCGCTATGCATCGCCAAGTCAATGAAGAAGAAGACAATCAAGTGTTTTGCGACAATGACTCAAGCCCCAACCTTGTTGTCTCCAAAGTCTTGACACTCCAACATCAACAAGATGAAGATCAACGTTGTCACATTTTCCATACGAAGGCCGGCATCAATGGACGAGCCTCAAGGTTATCATCGATGGAGGAAGTTGCCACAACTTGGCAAGTGAAGAGCTATGCGACAAGCTTCATTTGGTCAAGACGAAGCATCCGCACCCCTACAAGGTCCAATGGCTCAACGACGCCGGAATTCTTCGAGTCGAGCACACCGTGCAAGTCTCTTTCAAGATTGGCGCTTACGAGGACACCCTTGAGTGTGATGTGATACCCATGTCCGTGTGCCACCTTATTCTTGGACGCCCATGGCAATATGATCGTGGATTCACACACAATGGACGGACGAATCACTATCATTTCAAGATGAAGGGCAAGGAATTCGTGCTTCGGCCAATGTCCCCAAGTCAAGTTGCCGCCGACAAGCTTTTACCTACCACCCATCGTGGAGAGAATGGTGAGAGAGTGAGCCACCAAAAAGAGAGCGAGAGCCACAAGCCAAATATGAGCGACTCCACGATGAGCGACAAGAAGCAACTAGTGCTATTTGCCACCAAACGTGAGATGAGAGAAGTGTGTGAGAACCCATCGAGCGTCTTCCACCTTGTGCTTCTATGCAAAGGGGAAGCCAAACCTACTAACACTTCACCACCTCCACCTTTTGTGTTGTCTAAATTGTTGCAGGAATTCTCGGACGTCTTTCCCGATGAGCTACCACCGGGTCTACCTCCACTCCGAGGGATAGAACACCGCATCGACCTCGTACCCGGTGCTCCACTTCCAAACAAGGCTCCTTACCGCGTCAACCCCGAGGAAACGAAGGAGATACAACGGCAAGTGCAAAAACTCATCGACAAGGGTCATGTACGTGAAAGTCTAAGCCCTTGTGTCGTTCCCGTTATTCTCGTGCCTAAGAAAGACGGAACTTTTCGCATGTGTTCCGATTGTCGTCCGATAAATGCTATCACCGTTAGATACCGTCACCCTATTCCTCGCTTAGATGACATGCTTGATGAACTTTGTGGTGCCACCATCTTTTCAAAAATTGACCTTAAGAGTGGTTACTACCAAATTCGCATTCAAGAGGGTGATGAGTGGAAAACTGCTTTCAAAACCAAGTTCGGGTTATACGAGTGGCTTGTTATGCCAATGGGCTTATCGGAAGCACCCGGCACTTTTGTGCGCCTTATGCACTTTGTTCTTAGACCCTACATAGGTGTCTTTGTCGTGGTTTACTTTGATGACATTCTTGTGTTTAGCAAGTCGCTTGAAGAACATGTTGACCATGTCCAACTAGTTTTGCAAGCACTTCGCAAACAACAATTGTATGCTAATATGGAAAAATGCACTTTTGGTGTTGACAAGGTTGTCTTTCTAGGATTTGTCGTGTCTTCTCAAGGTGTTCACGTTGATGAAACTAAAATTGAAGCAATTAAAACTTGGCCTCAACCAAAGAATCTTATGCAAGTGCGTAGTTTCCTTGGTCTTGCCGGTTTCTATCGACGTTTTGTGAAGGACTTTAGCACCATTGCTATGCGTCTACACGCTTTGAGCAAGAAGAACGCACCCTTCATTTGGGGTCCTTCGCAAGACACCGCGTTCAATGAGCTTAAGAGCTTGCTCACGCACGCACCACTTCTAGCCCTACCAAACTTTGACAAACCGTTTGAGATTCATTGTGATGCTAGTGGTACCGGCATAGGTGGCGTGCTAATGCAAGAAAAGCGCCCAATTGCGTACTTTAGCGAGAAGCTATCGGGAGCGCAACTTAACTATCCTATCTATGATAAAGAGCTTTATGCCTTTGTGAGAGTTCTACGTGTTTGGGAACACTATCTTAGACCTCATGAATTCATTCTTCATACGGACCATGAGACACTCAAGTATCTCAAAGGTCAAACTAAGTTGAACAAGCGTCATGCTAAATGGAGTGAGTTCATTGAGTCTTTTCCCTATGTCATCAAATACATCAAGGGCAAAGAAAATGTTGTGGCGGACGCGCTTTCCCGCAAATGTATGCTTGTTACACAACTTGAGTTGAATGTGGTTGGCTTTGAGCATATTAAAGATTTATATGAGCATGATCCTTTCTTTGCAAATGCTTATGCTAAATGCTTGACTCACACTTCTTGGGAACATTACTACATCAAGGATGGATATCTTATGAGAGCTAACAAACTTTGCATTCCCGAGTCTTCGCTTCGTTTGCTCCTTTTGCAGGAATCGCATGGAGGAGGACTCATGGGACACTTTGGACGAGACAAGACATTTGCTACACTCTCTAAGAACTATTTTTGGCCCAAGATGCTTCATGACGTCTCACGCTTCACCAACCGATGTTCTACATGCCGCAAAGCTAAGTCCAAAGCTCAATCTTATGGTCTTTACATGCCTCTTCCTATTCCATATCATCCATGGGAAGACATAAGCATGGATTTCATACTTGGTTTGCCTAGGACTCAAAATGGCAAAGATTCCGTGCTTGTCGTGGTAGATAGATTCTCCAAAATGGCTCATTTCATTCCTTGTAACAAGATAGACGATGCTTCACATGTTGCCACTCTCTTTTGCAGGGAGATACTTCGTCTACACGGCGTGCCCAAAACGATCGTGTCGGACCGGGACGTCAAGTTCTTGAGTTACTTTTGGAAAACACTATGTGCCAAGCTCGGAATCAAGCTACTCTTTTCTTCGGCGTACCATCCACAGACGGACGGCCAGACGGAGGTGACGAATCGCACGCTCTCCACTCTTCTTCGTGTGTTGATCAAGAGGAACATCCGGGAATGGGAGCATTGCTTGCCAATCGCCGAGTTCGCCTACAACCGCGCAAGACACTCCACAACCGGCAAGTCACCATTCGAGATCGTCTACGGCTTCAACCCGTTGTCGCCTTTGGACATCCTACCTCTTCCTCTCCAAGAACGCACGAACATGGACGCAAGTGCAAGGGCAAATTATCTCAAGAAGATGCACGAAGACACAAGGGCGATGATCGAGCGACAAGTCCACCGTCGCGCCACCAAGTTCAACGTCAACAAGGCACCGATGGTGTTCAACCCGGGAGATCTTGTTTGGCTCCACCTTCGCAAGGACCGCTTTCCACACGAGCGCAAGTCCAAGCTTCTACCTCGCGCCGACGGACCCTTCAAGGTGCTAGCACGCTACAACGACAACGCCTACAAGATCGACATCCCACGAGACAAGTACCCCGTGAGCGATACTTTCAACATCAAGGACCTCTCTCCTTTCCATGGTGATGAAGATTTCGATCCGAGGTCGGATCTTTCCCAAGGGAGGGGAGATGATACGGTGTATCCTAGGGCCATCACCATGGACCCTTCATCGCCTCACCAAGTGCCTAAAGGACCCATGACTAGAGCCCGTGCAAGAGCTCTCGAGACCGAGGTGACCTCGCTCCTCTCTTTACATCTTCCGGATCCACTTGAGACACGGCTTCTACCTTCATCAGAAACTCTATGCATACTCAGGTACTTGGACGAAGGCCGCGGGACAACTCTACATGATGCTCAAGAGGACAGGCCCGACAAGTGCTCGAGACAAGAAGAAAGCAGGCTGAAGATGCTACAGGCACCGGACGTCCGGCCTGCACCGGACGACCGGCGACTCCCAGGCACCGGACGACCGGAAGACACCGGACGTCCGGCCTCCCCCGGACGACCGGACGACCGGAAGCCACCGGACGTCCGTGACAACGACTACAGAAGCTAAATAGCGGAAATTCGAGGATTACCGGACGTCCGGTCCCTCCGGAACCACCGGACGTCCGGTAACCCACGGACGTCCGCTACGACGGCGCCTACCCATGTAATATAAGTACCGTTGACTCCCCTCCGTTAGACTCAGCTGTGGTTTAGCTCATTTGATACTTGTGTGGATTTCTCCCACGAGACGGTGCGCCTCTACGGAGAAGATCCACTTCGGATTCAGGACCTCCTTCATCGGAGAAGATCCCCCAGGGATATCAAGACCTCCTCACGGAGAAGACTATCTTTGTATCACCGGTGTTGACCTTGGATCATGTATCTCAACCTTGTATCGCGAATCTAGTGCTTGTGTGATTGTCTTCGTGTTGATTGAGTGTTTTCCTCTTGTGTTTTCTCCCATCTTTCCCTTGTGATTCCCCGTGTTCATCGTGGGCCAATCTCCAAACGTGAAAGATCCGCTGATTAGGGTTCCACCCTGTATCATATGGTATCATAGCTCTTCACTTGCCAAGTTGTGGCAACTTCCTCCATCGATGATAACCTTGACGGCTCGTCCATTGATGCCGGCCTTCGTATGGAAAATGTGACAACGTTGATCTTCATCTTGTTGATGTTGGAGTGTCAAGACTTTGGAGACAACAAGGTTGGGGCTTGAGTCATTGTCGCAAAACACTTGATTGTCTTCTTCTTCATTGACTTGGCGATGCATAGCGACATGCTCAAGTGCTTCCATCTCATCATCGCTCATGGAGTCATAAGATCCGTCGTCGTTGATGATCATGGTGCGAACGGTCTTGCACTCAAATGACTTGTGGCCTCGTCCTTGGCACTTGAAGCATTTCATGGAGCTCGTCTTGTTGGTATCTTCGGTTGGAGTAGTAGTTGAGGAAGCTCTTGGCTTGAAGTTGTTGGTAGAAGGTGGACGACTCGATGTAGTCGCATTCTTGTAGCTTGGCTTCTCGCCGAAGTTTGTAGAAGGCTTGGTAGAGGTAGGAGGAGTAGCCGAAGTCGTTGAAGCTTGGTTGTAGGAGCCGAAGTTCTTGGAGTTGAACTTGGAGTACTTGTAGTCCTCTTGAACTTGTCGCTCCGCTTTGTTTGCTTGGTGTACTAGCTCGAGAAGATTGTTGTATGGTTGGAAGTCCGCAATCTTCTTGATAGGATAGTTGAGTCCATTCAAGAATCTCGCCATTGTTTGCTCTTCATCTTCCTTGATGTTTCCTCTTATCATGGCAATCTCCATCTCCTTGTAGTACTCTTCAACGGACTTGGTACCTTGCTTGAGGAGTTGTAGCTTCTTGAACAAGTCAGGGTTGTAGTGTGTAGGCACGAAGCGTGCTCTCATCACTTCCTTCATTTGAGCCCAAGTGGTGATAGGAGGTTCGCCTTTTGCTTCTCTTCTCTCAATGATTTGCTCCCACCAAATGAGAACATAGTCTTGGAACTCAAGTGATGCCATAGCGATCTTCTTCTCTTCATCGAAGTTGTGAAGGCGAAAGATCTTGTCGACTTTCAATGCCCATGAAAGGTAGTCTTCGGGATCAATGCTTCCGGAGAACTTAGGCATGGTGAACTTGAGCTTGCCATAGCGATGCTCGTCATTGTTTCCTTGCCTATTGGGAGGATGATCTCGATGTTGGCGGTTTGCCATATCATGTTGCTCTTGAGGATGTAGACGTTCTTGTTGGAGTTGATGTTCTTGTTGGTATTGTTGCTCATGTCGCGCTTGAGGAGGAGCTTCTTCTTGCATTCTTGCTTGATGGCGCCGTTCTTGCATTTCATCGCGAAGGAAATCCTCTTCTTGACGATTGTGTCGAGTGCGGGCTGCCACATTGCGATGTGCATCTTGTAGAGCACGTTGCGCCTCCATAGCTTGAGCTTCTCGACGTTGTTGTTCTTGACGGTTAGCCTCGGCATCTTGTTCTTCTTGATATTGGCGAGCTCGCTCTTGTTGTTGTTGGCGTAGTCGTTGCCGTTCTTGTGCTTGCTCGAGTGTATCTTGGTTTTGACGACGTCGATTTTCTTGCTCATCGAATAACTCTTGAGAACTCTTGTCATGTAGAGGTTGCCGGTGTTCATGTCGAGCTTGACGTGCGGCTTGACGAAGAGTGTTTGACGTAGGTGTACTTGAGTCTTGCGTTGAGTCGGTATGTCGACTTGAGCGGCTTCGTCGATGAGATGATGTTGAGGAAGAACGTCGGTTGATGATCAATGTCCGGAGCTCATTGTATTGAGTAGACATGTTGGTGTTGATGAGGTCGATTTGCTCCTTGGTGCTTTGTTGGAATTGTCGCGCGTCCTCGGCAACTTGACCAATGTACTCTCGCATAGCTTCACTCTCTTGATGTAGAGCTCGTTGGACACCGAGTAGATGTAGTTTGGTGACGTAGTTGTTCGCTTCTTGAGGATCGTCGAAGATCGGGTTGGTAGATGAACTTGGCCTATCCATCATCACAATCAAGTATGTGAGTGGGAGAAAAGGAGAAGACAATATCAATGTACCTTAACCGAGGTTGAAAATGGATCAATGATCACTCAACAATGTATCCCGGAAATAGCACTATTGGTATCACTTCGTGTCGATTCTCACACCTACACAAGTAAAGCTTTGAGAGGAGCTCGGTTAGGATGTGGCACAAATTCAATGCAATAGTCAAAGTGACTCAAAAATGTTGAAAATGGTTCACAAATTTGCTCATGCAACAAGTAGATCACTAGCAAAGGTAGCACACGGAACACACGCACGGATAGATAAATGTGGTCGTGCAACCAAGGATGAGCGGAGATGTGGAAAACCACGGAAAATGCTCGTGTTGCACAACACTAGAGAGACGCTAACCGATTGCTTAATAGGCGGATACGCACTTGTGCACGACCTATAAGAGGCAAAACGTAACGACTAACTATCACAAGTATGCTATGAGTGTATGATGTGCCGATGCTTGAGCACAAGATGATGTTGCTATGTATGATCTCTTTGGATGCAAGGCGTATGATGCTATTGTTTCTTTGCTTGGATTGGCTCTTTTGCTTATAAGCTTTTGAGCTCTTTCTTTTGGCACATATGTATGCTTCTCGGATCGAGGTAGCTATTGTGTATGCGGAGCACTCTTGTGGCACACGGGGATATGCAAGATACCAAGATGATGTGATGTTACTCACAATGATGTAGTATGCAATATCTATGAGTATCACTAATGTGCACAAGTGTCGTGGCCCGGCAATACTCAAATGGCTAGTCTCAATAGGAAAGCTACGCAAAGATGGTTCATAGGGTGACAATGCAATTGCAAGGTAGAAGTGTCGTCGATGTTACCGTCCTTGCCGAAGTTGAGCGGTGGTGTTGTTGGAGTCTTGCCGTCCCAAGGTAGCCTAAACGTCCAAGGAAACGGTGAAACCACAACTCAAGTATCCAAGGCAAAGGGAGACACACTTTTCAAACTCAGAGCTGGAAAACGATGGTGGTTGCGGAAGGTGGGTGGTAGTTGCGGAAGGTGGGTTGTAGCGGAAGGTGGAACTGAACAAAATCAGCAGTTTCAGGGTTTGTCGGACGTCCGGAAGTTACCGGTCGTCCGGTCGGTCGGAAGGGGTCGGACGTCCGGTGGGGACCGGAAATCCGGTAAATCTTTCTGTTGTCTGGGTGCCGGTCGTCCGGTGCTCAGTGGACGTCCGGTGTCTCGAGGGATGCCGGACGTCCGGTAAGCGTCGGTCGTCCGGTAGGTCTGTGATGCGGTTGGTGGGATCCGTGGGGTAAACGGTGAAACGTGGTCGGATTTGTGGTGGAAAAACGGTGAGAAGGTGGGGGAATGCTAGATCGACACGTGGCACAGCAAATCCATGGAACAAAGTCAACAAAATCTTGCCAAATCAACAGATCACAAAAAAAATTTTGGGGCTCTTTTTGTGGGGAATTTTCGAAATAGGGAAGAACACGACAAAAACAAGCTAGAAAACAAGATGTGGGGCTCCAAAATCGTGAGAAACCTTTGCTCTTGATACCATATGATACAGGGTGGAACCCTAATCAGCGGATCTTTCACGTTTGGAGATTGGCCCACGATGAACACGGGGAATCACAAGGGAAAGATGGGAGAAAACACAAGAGGAAAACACTCAATCAACACGAAGACAATCACACAAGCACTAGATTCACGATACAAGGTTGAGATACATGATCCAAGGTCAACACCGGTGATACAAAGATAGTCTTCTCCGTGAGGAGGTCTTGATATCCCTGGGGGATCTTCTCCGATGAAGGAGGTCCTGAATCCGAAGTGGATCTTCTCCGTAGAGGCGCACCGTCTCGTGGGAGAAATCCACACAAGTATCAAATGAGCTAAACCACAGCTGAGTCTAACGGAGGGGAGTCAATGGTACTTATATTACATGGGTAGGCGCCGTCGTAGCGGACGTCCGTGGGTTACCGGACGTCCGGTGGTTCCGGAGGGACCGGACGTCCGGTAATCCTCGGATTTCCGCTATTTAGCTTCTGTAGTCGTTGTCACGGACGTCCGGTGGCTTCCGGTCGTCCGGTCGTCCGGGGGAGGCCGGACGTCCGGTGTCTTCCGGTCGTCCGGTGCCTGGGAGTCGCCGGCCGTCCGGTGCAGGCCGGACGTCCGGTGCCTGTAGCATCTTCAGCCTGCTTTCTTCTTGTCTCGAGCACTTGTCGGGCCTGTCCTCTTGAGCATCATGTAGAGTTGTCCCGCGGCCTTCGTCCAAGTACCTGAGTATGCATAGAGTTTCTGATGAAGGTAGAAGCCGTGTCTCAAGTGGATCCGGAAGATGTAAAGAGAGGAGCGAGGTCACCTCGGTCTCGAGAGCTCTTGCACGGGCTCTAGTCATGGGTCCTTTAGGCACTTGGTGAGGCGATGAAGGGTCCATGGTGATGGCCCTAGGATACACCGTATCAATGGGGAAACTTGGGGAAGTGCTAGATCCACTTGAAACCAAGCAAATCCATGGATCAAAATCAACAAAATATCATCAAATCAACAGATCACAAAAAATTTTGGGGCTATTTTTGGTGGGGATTTTCGAATTTTAGGACGAAATCACACAAAAGAAAGCTAGAAAACGGTGGAGGGGACTCCAAATTTGTGAGATGCGGAGTTGTGGCTTGTTTGAGTTTGTTTGAGTTGTGGCTTGTGTCTCCTAAGGTGTTTCGGCTACTTAGGGACCGTGACTTCAACTCCGACATCGTGTATAGCCCATCATTCCACTTCCGCAACCACCACGGCATTGCCGCTACCACCATTTGACATTTGCCCTTGAGATTTTGAGTTGTGGTTTTTCCGTTTCCTAAGGTGTTTCGGCTAATTAGGAATGGGTCTACATCAAGAGCACCACCTCTCATCATCGACACGGACGGTAACTTCGACGACATCATTGTATATCCCCTTGCAATTGCATTGTTAACCCCTAGCCCATTTTGCGTCACTTGCCTATCGAGACTAGCCTTTGAGTATTGCTTGCACATTAGTGATCATCAATCCACTCTTCCATTGCATATATACCATATCATCTTGGTATCATCATATCATCCCTTGTGTCACAAGATTGTTTCCGCATATACACAATTGCTATCTTGGTTTGTGCATTTCGCATCGTGGCCATACAAAAAAGAAAGAAAGAGAATAAAGCTTTTAAGCAAAAAGAGAAAGACAAAGAAGATTGTAAGCAAGAGACATAGCATCGCATTATATGATATCATACTTGATCATCTTGGATCATCTTGTGCTAAAAGCACCGGAACATCATACACATAGCATACTCGTGATAGGAAGTCATTGCATTTTGTCTCATATAGGTAGTGCACAAGTTCGTATCCGCCTATGGAGCAATCGGCTAGCGTCTCTCTAGTGTTGTGCGACAAGAGCATTTTCCGTGGATTCCACATTTTCCGCTCAACCCTTGGTTGCACAACCACATTTATCTATCCGTGCGTGTGTTTTCGTGTGCCACATATTGCTATTGGTCTACTTGTTTCACTTGCGAATTTGTGAATCTCTTTCAACCTTATTGACTCTTGCTAACATTTTGCATCAAATTTTTTGTGCCACTATCCTCACCGAGCTACACCATAAGCTTTACTTGATAGGTGTGAGTGAACAAGTCTTGTACCAATTCCACTATTCTTTCATTTCACATTGAGTGAAACGGGATACATCCTCAACATTCGGAAAAGGTAACTTGATGTAAGGCGGAACCCTATGTGGCTGATCTTTCACGAAATGGAGGGGATCCCACGATGAACACGAAGAACACAAAGGGAAATCACGAGGGAAACACTCAAGAACAAGCCCAATCACACATCCACTAGACAATCAAACACACAAGATCACAAGATACATGGACAACAAAGGGAAAGATACATGGGTAGAGTTCATCTCCAAGAGGAGGTCTTGAATCCGTGAAGGATCTTCCCGTTTAGGGTTCTTGAATCCAAGGTGGATCTTCTCCGTAGAGGGGCCGCGGTCTCTCTCGTGGAGTAGATCCGGGATGGATGAGCAAAGCTCTATCTCACATATGAGCTAAATCAATGCTAACCCTAAAATGGTGGAGGTGGAGGAGTATATATAGTCTAGTACACGAAGGGGTAAGTAGATGGGGGGGGATACATGGGCCTCGGGCCCTGTCCATGCGCGCAGGCAGGCGCCGGATGTCCGGCTGGGGGCCGGATGTCCGGGCTCTCATGAGACGCCGGATGTCCGGGGCGGTTGGCCGGATGTCCGGGCTAGTGTGGCAAGTCTCGGGTGCGGTTCTGTTGCTGGCGCCGGATTTCCGGGCTGAAGGCCGGATGTCCGGGCTGGCGCCGGATGTCCGTGCTGGCGCCGGATGTCCGACGGCTGTAACTTCAGCCGCTCCGTCTTCTTCCGCCTTCGCTTCCATGCTTCCCTCGCTGATGGCGTAGGTGTTCCTCGGCGCTTGCACTCCTCCTTGTCGTCCGTGAAGCTCCGACAATACCTATGCATGCACACGGAAGAAGTGTCAAGTAGTATACCATCCTCGAAGGGGTCAAGTGAACACGTGTAAAGGAGATGATTCACCTTTATGTATGAGAAGTAGAGGCCGCACGTGTCACTTGCCAAATGGACTCTTGACATGGTGGTGTACTTAGGATGCTCCGCATCATCCCCTCCCCCTTGGAAAAGATCCGACCTCGGATCGAAAGCCAAATCACCATGGGAAAGAGATGGCGTCGCCATGTCGAAGCGGTCGATCACCAAGCACTCATCATCTTGAAGCTCAAAATGGGCCCTCCCCAATGTCGCACCATCTAGTGATCCCTTCAAAAGGAGCAAGGACAACAAACACTTGGAAAAACAAATGTGGTTAGCGGTAGTGCAAAACCAAGCATTCAAGAGGTGATTCACCCAACAAGTGTGGTCATCAAGCATAGCATGTGGTGTGACAAAGGATTGTGACATGGCATGTAAGCATATGAATTGAGCACAATCAAGGTCATCATGGAAGCAAGCATGTAAATGTGAGGTAGAGATGCACATATGTGTGACAAGAGAGTAAGCATCTACCTCAAAGTCGTAGCAAGCATGCATAAAGCGATCAATGAAAGGTCTATGGTAGGCATAGGAATCAATCACAACACCAAATAAAATGAAGTGTCTAAACACATGAGTCAAGTGCAAGACAATCCAAGCATAGCGTGCATATGGTGTAGTGAAAGTCGTTTGGCACTCAACACAATAGAAAGAGAAATTGTTCAACATGTGTGAGGCAATCAAGCGAAGCATGTGACAAGCAATGGGACACGGCATATGTGAAGAGATGACATTGTTGCAACCAAGCATATGATAGGGAGAAGTAATCCAAGAATTGGATGCAACACACAAGGCATATATAACATGAGGCATGGCAATGTGACAATGGCAAGTCGAAGTGAGATCTCTAACATGTGTGCAATCAAGGGGTCCAAGATGACAAATAAGTCTCATGGTGCAAGCAACACATGTAGTGTGATCCACAATATCCATGCTCATGGTTTTTGGTGTCCCGGAAGAGAAGGATATCACCTCGAAAGTGTGTCCTTGTGCATCTTTCACAATGCCGAAGCACAAGCAAGTGCGATGTAGAAGCGTCGTGGTAGAAGGTGGTTCGCCCTCAAGAGCTCGAATGGTCAACTCACGTGAAGTGGAAGTCGACACGAAGTCCAAGTATCCTGCACATGCACACAACAAAACAAAGAATGTATGCGCATGGTAGATAAACACATCATCCATCATGATGGTTCTCTTCTCTTGCACATAACCATTAGAAGCAAAAGTGCATGAATAATATGGTGCAACAATGGCTATATTCATGGCACTAGGCATATGGTGCAAGGAGGTAAGACAAGCATGCTTCACAAGAATGATGTCATAATCTCCAAATAAATGAGAGAATGCTATGGGGGCAATCTCATTGGCAAGACTAAAACAAGCAATATCAATCATGTGCAAAGCATGGCAATGGTTGTCATCAACCGCATGAAAGGAGCAAGTATGAATCATCGATGATGCAACATAGGCAAGCATGGTGATCAAGTTGTGCAAACTAGTGGAGCGAAGATGCAACACACTAGGAGAAGGCATGGCAATCATGTCATGTGAGCAAATAGTGGATATAGGCAATGCACATGACATATCGCAAGCACGATCACAAATCAATGTCAAAGCATCATAATAGGCATGGTGTGCAAAGGAATCATGGCAATAACAAGTGATATCTCCACCAAGCTTGCAAATACACATACAAGTATGAGAATCATTCATCATGTGTAATGCAAAGCATGGGTCACAAATGCATGGCAAAGGCAAAGGGAATGACATATCATGCAATGTGAACATGGCAATATGGGAAAATGATACATAACGAACAATTAGCCATAACCATGTGAGGGCCATGTAGAAGAAATGCGCGAAGTCTTTGCGCGAAGGGAGCAGTGGGAAGAATAATCCACGGAATCCCAAGTCATCGGAGCTCTCTAGAGCTCGTTTCGTCAACTCATGTTCTTGCGAGGTTGACGAGTAAGTATGGGGACCTACACAAAAGAGACACAAACCGAAGAAATTGTGTGCGTGGTAAATGTACACATCATCCATCATGATGTGTATGTGCACGTTAGAGTTAGCACAAGATAAGCATCTCTCAAAGAAATTTGATGCATGGTATAAGAACATGTCATCCATCATGAATGAATAGTTATTGTGTATAGCATGATGTGGATGCAAATTGAGCATACAATTATATGGCACATCGATAGCAAGTTCATTCATGGGGAGCATATTGTGCACACAAGCATGGGGATTATGCAATGGATGGGATGGGTCAAAATCTCCTAAAAGGTATGAGGAAACTATGGGGGTCTCCTCATAAGCAATATCGGAAGCATAATGTGGAGAAGTGGAACAACATCCAAAACAATGCATGTCGGAAGCTAGGTAATCATGGCATGGCATATGATGGATATGATGCAAAGGAAGCATGTCAATAGCATCACAAGAAAAAGAAATGCCAATAACCATGGGCTTGTCATCTATGCCATAAGTGCAAATTGGATTTATTTTAATGGCATATGCATAGTTACTACGATGAGATTGCAAATATGACATATTGTTGATCTCATGCATAGCATATGACAAGTCAAGTGGATTGTCAAACATGATGTGACCGAGAGAATTATCACAAGAAATCCTATGCAACATGGCGTCACAACTAATAGACTCCACATGGCAATCATCAAACTCATCATAAATGGGTAAATCATCGCATGGGGAAATCATACTAGCACGAAGCATGGCAATAGGTGGATCAACATCATGCAAGCAATCAATGTCAACATAGTCCACTAGTGGGACGAGAGCATCACCTTCACCTTTGTTACCTTTCTCTTTCCACTCATGTGGTGTAGGTGAGGTGGGAAAGACCAAATGGTGGTCATCATCTTCATCTTGATGGAACCATGTGGGGGGTGCATCATATTCCACCATGGCCATCGTCTTGTCCATAGGAAGGACGAAGTCATCGAGGATCGGCGCGTCATCAAATGTGGGACCTAGCACCGAATGAGAAGACACAATAGAGGTAGAGGTCAAGTCGTTAGTGTTGAAAGTGGCCTCACATGACCTATCAACTATCTCACTCTCTCTATGTGGTGGCTCACTCACTCCCTCAAGGTAGGTGCACTCAAGCTCACATATGATGGAGTCACTCATCTCACTCAAGTGGTGGGGGTTGTGGCTCTCCTCACATGGGAATTGGGGCAGCTCATCATATATGGGGCTAGTGGTGAACTCGCTCTCACTCTCAATATGGTGGCACAGGTCACTCAAGTCATCATACATCGCCGTGGTCGAAGGGAAAATCCCATGCTCAACCATCTCCTCATCGTCGTCGTGGATGAAGGCCGAAGATGGCACATCATCACTCTCGCCTCCTAAGATGGAAGCATCATCCTTGCTCGTCACCATGTCGTTTGCCTCCAAAGCTTGGTCCTCGAATGGCTCCGTAGTCGTACTCGTCGCCGCACCGTCTTGAAAAAGAGTCGAAGTAGACTCGGCATCATCAATGCCACAAAGAGGGATGGCGGTGGAGTCGAACTTGGGAGCGTCGTCTTGGAGCTCGTTGGGCTTGGACATCATGGTGGTACTATCCTCATGCTCGTCGTCTTGGAGCTTGGTCTTCAAGGAGTTTGCTTGCGGTGGAGAAGCCTTGGCCTTCATAAGTTCTTGTTCCGCCTTGAGAGCACCAATGTAGTTGTCGTCGAGGGACTTGTAGTTCTCGAAGAAGATAGTCTTGTATATGTCGTTGTGCAATCCCATCATGAAGTGGAGCTTCATCGAAATGGGGTCGTCCACGCCGGCTCGTCGCAAGGCAATCTTCATCTCCTTGAAGTACTTGTCGATGGACTTGGATCCTTGTATGGTGTTCTCCAATTGGCGTAGAAGTTGTTCCGTGTATGTGGGAGGCACGAACTCTCGCCGCAAAGCTCTCTTCGTCTTGGGCCAACTCATGTCATACTCCTCCGAAGGTGTGTGAAACCACCATGTCGATGCGAAGTCGTGGAAGTTTCTTGTGGCACACTTCACTTGATCTTGGGGAGGAATGATGAGGACATCACTAACAAGGTTACACCCACAGCTCCAACTGACACATATACATGACCAATTACTAGAGCTCGCGCACGCCAATTAAATTACCAGGTACTTTTGTTTCTTGGTAATGAATCTAATGTTCATGAGAATATGATGCTGCCTAAATTGGATACATTTGTCTTGCTTACAAATGAAGGGCCTAGCTTGGACAAGAAGGATGAACATTGGAGCAAGATCAAGCATGGAGATGATGGCATGCGCAAGGGGGACAAGAATGGAGTTACAATGGATGATTTCAGGACTTTGAAGCCACCATAATGAGTGCGAGAAGCCTTGGACGAAATATACAAGATGCCACTTCATAAATTTCGTCCAGAGGCTATTTTAGGTGCTGCGTCACCTTATTATTGGGCCAGGCCCATGTAATTTCGAAATACTTGAGTATAGGCTGTTTTTAGAGTCCGTATGTGTGGGGAAACAAGAGTTAGGGTTGGTTTCGGACCCTCCACCAAGGGCCACGAAATTCCCCCCTCTTTCCCTCATATATACAGCCCTTAGGGCGTCGTTTAGACTTTGGGTTTTGTTTAGATTAAAAGTTCGCCATAGCTGCAACTTCGCGTACTTCGTTTGTGTTCAACGACCAGACCAAGGCGTCACAGAACCCCACCTTGATCAATAAAGCTTTCCTCTTATATTCGCAATATCCAGATTGCAATCTTAGTTTCTTGCTTGTTCTTCGTTTGCCTGCAGGAAACAGACCTTCGTGGTCAGGTTGATCGTGCTCCGGCGTGGTCAACAACCTCTCGGAGTTGGTTTAGCGATTGCTAAGGCGCGACGTCCTCGCACGTTCGTAGTCGGATCGTCAAAGTCGACTTCCTCCAAAACGATAACCACCATCTCATCGAAAGACGGGACACCTTTGCCTCTATCAAGGAACTTGAAGTAGCATGAGGTAGTCGTCCATCAAGCGTTCCCACTTGAGATACTCCTCGGGTTCTTGAGTCCCATAGAAAGGAATCTCGTGGTCGTTGTCGAGGTCGTTGTAGCTCGTGGAAGTCGCGGACTTGAGCTTGGGGAGCTTCTCTTGAGCATAAGCTTGAGGTGCTTGTGGGCGAAGATGCCGTATGTCCAAAGGCGAAGATGCCTTGAAGTCGCTTGGCGAAGATGCCAAGGTGTACGGTGAAGTCGTTGAGCGGTTGTTGGTGTTGAGCTCTTGACCTTCACGTTCTTGTCGTTGATGGTGTCGATGCCGATGAGATCTTGCCGAAGATGGTAGCTCGGAAGGATGTGCACTAGAGCGTCTTCTCGAAGATGAGGGAGACCTCTTGCGGTTCTTGATGAGGGCTTTGAGCTCCTCCATTTGAGCATTCATGTTGGCGCACAAGTTGTTCGTCATGGCATCGAACTTTTCGTTGTCGTTGTAAACCGAAGATGAAATGCTTTGCCTATCCATCACAAGACTCGAGCAAAGGTGAGTAGGAGATGAGATAAACAATACCAAGTTACCTTTTCCCAACGTTGAGGATGTATCCCGTTTCACTCAATGTGAATTGAAAGAATAGTGGAATTGGTACCGGACTTGTTCACTCACACCTATCAAGTAAAGCTTTTCGAGTAGCTCGGTGAGGATAGTGGCACAAAAATTTGATGCAAAATGTTAGAAAGAGTCAATAATGTTGAAAGAGATTCACAAATTTGCAAGTGAAACAAGTAGACCAATAGCAATATGTGGCACACGGAAACACACACACGGATAGATAGATGGGGTCGTGCAACCAAGGAATGAGCACAAAATGTGGAGTCCACCGAAAACGCTCGTGTTGCACAACTCAAGAGAGACGCTAGCACGATTGCTCTATAGGCGGATACGACACTTGTGCACAACCTATAAGATGCAAATGTAGCGACTTCCTATCACAAGTATGCTATGTATATGATGTTCTGGTGCTTTTAGCACAAGATGATCCAAGATGATCAAGTATGATATCATATGATGCGATGCTATGTCTCTTGCTTACAAGCTTCTTTGTCTTTCTCTTTTTGCTTAAAAGCTTATTCTCTCTTTTTTGTTTGTATATGGCCACGATGCACAAACCAAGATAGCAATTGTGTATATGCGGGAACAATCTTGTGACACAAGGGATGATAAGATGATACCAATATGATATGGTATATATGCAATGGAAGATGGATCGATGATCACTAATGTGCACAAGTAACGTTGCCGGCAATACTCAAATGGCTAGTCTCAATAGGTAAGTGACGCAAAAATGGGCTAGGGGTTAACAATGCAATTGCAAGGGGAATATACAAAGATGTCGTCGAAGTTACCATCCAAGTCGATGATGAGAGGCGGTATTCTTGATGTAGACCCGTTCCTAATTAGCCATAACACCTTAGGAAACGGAAAAACCACAACTCAGAATCTCAAGGACAAATGTCAAATGGTGGTAGCGGACAAGCGGTGGTGGTTGCGGAAATGTTGGTGGAAACCCGGTCAAAATGGGTTATGGTGGTGGAAGTGTATGAAGGGCTATACACGTTGTCGGAGTTGAAGTCACGGTCCCTAAGTAGCCGAAACACCTTAGGAGACACAAGCCACAACTCAAACAAGCTCACACAAAATTGGGTTAAGTTGGATTGGCTATGTATAGTGGACAAGGTTATGCGGAAGTGGTGGTGGTGGTTGATGAAGAAGCAATGGTCCCTAAGTAGCCTAAACACCTTAGGAGACTCAAATCACTACTCAAGCAACCACAAATGGTATGGGAACAAAATTGGTTAGGTTGCGGAAGTCGGTGGTGGTTATGCGGATGATGTGGTGGAAGCCCTAGGCAAAGATGCCAAAATCCACTAAATATGATGGAGTCAAATGATGATGGTGTTATTTTTGTGTTATGGGGGATGTCAAGAGCTTCAAAACGAGCTCAAGAACGTCGAAATCGGAGTTCGTATGAATTAGTTATGGACAAAACGGTGAAACGGAAAAGTCTGAATTCCCAGGGGTCGGACATCCGGGGTCGGGTCCGGATTTCCGGGACCGGATGTCCAGAAACTTGCGCGATTTTGCCCTCCAGGAGCCGGATGTCCGGCCGGGGACCCGGATGTCCGGCCTATGGCCCGGATGTCCGGCCCGACGATTCCAGATCAGGATTGGGACGTCCAAACTCGTTTGGGGGCGGAATTTGATGATTTTGGGGGCAAAATTTGACGGATTTTGTGGTGGAAAGATGGGGAAACTTGGGGAAATGCTAGATCCACTTGAAACCAAGCAAATCCATGGATCGAAATCAACAAAATCTCATCAAACCAACAGATCACAAAAAATTTTGGGGCTATTTTTGGTGGGGAATTTTCGAATTTAGGGAAGAACACAACAAAACAAGGCTAGAAAACGGTGGAGGGGCACCAAATTCGTGAGAAACCGTGGCTCATGATACCATATGATGTAGGGCGGAACCTTATGTGGCCGATCTTTCACGAAATGGAGGGGATCCCACGATGAACACGACGAACACAAAGGGAAATCACGAGGGAAACACTCAAGAACAAGTCCAATCACACATCCACTAGACAATCAAACACACAAGATCACAAGATACATGGACAACAAAGGGAAAGATACATGGGTAGAGTTCATCTCCAAGAGGAGGTCTTGAATCCGTGAAGGATCTTCCCGTTTAGGGGTCTTGAATCCAAGGTGGATCTTCTCCGTAGAGGGGCCGCGGTCTCTCTCGTGGAGTAGATCCGGGATGGATGAGCAAAGCTCTATCTCACATATGAGCTAAATCAATGCTAACCCTAAAATGGTGGAGGTGGAGGAGTATATATAGTCTAGTACACGAAGGGGTAAGTAGATGGGGGGGATACATGGGCCTCGGGCCCTATCCATGCGCGCAGGCAGGCGCCGGATGTCCGGCTGGGGGCCGGATGTCCGGGCTCTCATGAGACGCCGGATGTCCGGGGCGGTTGGCCGGATGTCCGGGCTAGCGTGGCAAGTCTCGGGTGCGGTTCTGTTGCTGGCGCCGGATTTCCGGGCTGAAGGCCGGATGTCCGGGCTGGCGCCGGATGTCCGACGGCTGTAACTTCAGCCGCTCCGTCTTCTTCCACCTTCGCTTCCATGCTTCCCTCGCTGATGGCGTAGGTGTTCCTCGGCGCTTGCACTCCTCCTTGTCGTCCGTGAAGCTCCGACAATACCTATGCATGCACACGGAAGAAGTGTCAAGTAGTATACCATACTCGAAGGGGTCAAGTGAACAC
This sequence comes from Secale cereale, assembly GCA_902687465.1. Classification (NCBI taxonomy): domain Eukaryota; kingdom Viridiplantae; phylum Streptophyta; class Magnoliopsida; order Poales; family Poaceae; genus Secale; species Secale cereale. The sequence goes on along the minus strand of LR738713.1, from coordinate 266,345,348 downwards.
GTGTAAAGGAGATGATTCACCTTTATGTATGAGAAGAAGAGGCCGCACGTGTCACTTGCCAAACGGACTCTTGACATGGTGGTGTACTTAGGATGCTCCGCATCATAACTTGGTATTGTTTATCTCATCTCCTACTCACCTTTGCTCAAGTCTTGTGATGGATAGGAACAGCATTTCATCTACTTCAGTCTACAACAACAACAACAAGTTCGATGCCATGACGAACAACTTGTGCGCCAACATGGATGCTCAAATGGAGGAGCTCAAAGCCCTCATCAAGAACCGCAAGAGGTCTCCCTCATCTTCGAGAAGACGCTCAAGTGCACATCCTTCCGAGCTACCATCTCCGGCAAGATCTCATCGGCATCGACACCATCAACGACAAGAACGTGAAGGTCAAGAGCTCAACACCAACAACCGCTCAACGACTTCACCGTACACCTTGGCATCTTCGCCAAGCGACTTCAAGGCATCTTCGCCTTTGGATATGCGGCATCTTCGCCCACAAGCACCTCAAGCTTATGATCAAGAGAAGCTCCCCAAGCTCAAGTCCACGACTACCACGAGCTACTACGACCTCGACAACGACCATGAGATTCCTTTCTATGGGACTCAAGACCCCGAGGAGTATCTCGAGTGGGAGCGCAAGATGGACGACTACCTCAAGCTACATCAAGTTCCCTACAAAGATCAAGTGAAGTGCACCACAAGACACCTCCATGACAACGCGTCCACATGGTGGCTTCACACACCTTCGACGAGCTTCAACGTGAATTGGCCCAAGATGAAGAAAGCTATGCGAAGAGAGTTCGTGCCTCCCACCTACACGTAACAACTTCTACGCCAATTGGAGAATACCATTCAAGGATCCAAGTCCATCGACAAGTACTTCAAGGAGATGAAGAAGGCCTTGCGACGTGCCGGCGTGGACGACCCCATTTCAATGAAGCTCCACTTCATGATGGGATTGCACAATGACGTCTACAAGACTATCTTCTTCGAGAACTACAAGTCCCTTGACGACAACTACATTGGTGCTCTCAAGGCGGAACAAGAACTTATGAAGGCCAAGGCTTCTCCACCGCAAGCAAACTTCTCGAAGACCAAGCTCCAAGACGGCGAGCATGATGGTAGTACCACCACGATGTCCAAGCCCAACGAGCTCCAAGATGATGCCCCCAAGTTCGACTCCACCGCCATCCATCTTTGTGGCATTGATGATGCCGAGTCTACTTCGACTCTTTTTCAAGACGGTGCGGCGACGACTACGACTACGGAGCCATTCGAGGACCAAGCTTTGGAGGCGAACGACATGGTGACGAGCAAGGATGATGCTTCCATCTTTGGAGGCGAGAGTGATGATGTGCCATCTTCGGCCTTCATCCACGGCGACGGTGACGAGATGGTTGAGCATGGGATTTTCCCTCCGACCACGGCGGCGTATGATGACTTGAGTGACTTGTGCCACCATATTGAGAGGGAGAGCGAGTTCACCACTAGCCCCATATATGATGAGCTGCCCTGATTCCCATGTGAGGAGAGCCACAACCCCCACCACTTGAGTGAGATGAGTGACTCCACCATATGTGAGTTTGAGTGCACCTACCTTGAGGGAGTGAGTGAGCCACCACATAGAGAGAGTGAGATAGTTGATACGGCATGTGAGGCCAATTTCAACACTAACGACTTAACCTCTACCTCTATTGTGCCTTCTCATTTGGTGCTAGGTCCCACATATGATGACGCGCCGATTCTTGACGACTTCGTCCTTCCATTGGACAAGACGATGGCCATGGTGGAATATTATGCACCCCCACATGGTTCCATCAAGTTGACGATGATGACCACCATTTGGTCTTTCCCACCTCACCTACACCACATGAGTGGAATGAGAAAGGTAAGAAAGGTGAAGGTGATGCTCTCGTCCCACTAGTGGACTATGTTGACATTGATTGCTTGCATGATGTTGATCCACCTATTGCCATGCTTCGTGCTAGTATGATTTCCCCATGCGATGATGATGAGTTTGATGATTGCCATGTGGAGTCTATTAGTTGTGATGCCATGTTGCATAGGATTTCTTGTGATAATTCTCTCGGTCACATCATGTTTGACAATTCACTTGACTTGTCATATGCTATGCATGAGATCAACAATATGTCATATTTGCAATCTCATCGTAGTAACTATGCATATGCCATTAAAAAAATCCAATTTGCACTTATGGCATAGATGACAAGCCCATGGTTATTGGCATTTCTTTTTCTTGTGATGATATTGACATGCTTCCTTTGCATCATATCCATCATATGCCATGCCATGATTACCTAACTTCTGACATGCATTGTTTTGGATGTTGTTCCACTTCTCCACATTATGCTCCCGATATTGCTTATGAGGAGACCCCCATAGTTTCCTCATACATTTTAGGAGATTTTGACCCATCCCATCCATTGCATGATCCCCATACTTGTATGCTCAATTTGCATCCACATCATGCTACACACAATAACTATTCATTCATGATGGATGACATGTTCTTATACCATGCATCAAATTTCTTTGAGCGATGCTTATCTTTTGCTAACTCATACGTGCACATACACATCATGATGGTTGATGTGTACATTTACCACGCGCACAATTTCTTCGGTTTGTGTCTCTTTTGTGTAGGTCCCCATACTTACTCGTCAACCTCGCGAGAGCATGAGTTGACGAAACGAGCTCTAGAGAGCACCGATGACTTAGGATTCCGTGGATTATCCTTCTGATGTAGGGTGGAACCCTAATCAGCGGACCTTTCATGATTTGGAGAGTGTCCCACGATGAACACGGAGAACACAAGGAGAAGGACGGGGAAAACACAAGAGGAAACACTCAAATCAACACGAAGATAATCATACAAGCGCTAGATCCACGATACATAGTGCGATACATGATCCATAGTCAACGATGGTGATACAAGGATAGTCTTCTCCGTGAGGAGGTCTTGGAATCCCGTAGGATCTTCTCCGATGTGGAGGCCTTGAATCCATAGTGGATCTTCTCCGTAGAGGCGCACGGTCTCGTGGGAGAAATCCACACAAGTCTGAGAAATGAGCTAACCAACAGCTACCTTGAAAGGAGGGAAGTCAACGGGTATATATTACACAGATAGGCACCGTCGGGGCGGACGTCCGCTGGTTACCGGACGTCCGGTGGTTCCGGAGGGACCGGACGTCCGGTAATCCTCGGATCTCCGCTATTTATCTTCTGTTGCCGTTGCCACGGACGTCCGGTGGCTTCCGGTCGTCCGGTCGTCTGGGAGAGGCCGGACGTCCGGTGTCTTCCGGTCGTCCGGTGCCTGGAAGTCGCCGGTCGTCCGGTGCAGGCCGGACGTCCGGTGCCTGGAGCATCTTCAGCCTGCCTTCTTCTTGTCTCGTGTACTTGTCGGGCCTGTCATCTTGACCATTGTGCAGAGCTGTCCCGTGGCCTTCGTCCAAGCACCTGAGTATGCACAGAGTCCCTGATGAAGGTAGAAGCCATGTCTCAAGTGAATCCGAAAGATCTAGAGAGAGGAGCGAAGTCACCTCGGTCTCGAGAGCTCTTGCACGGGCTCGAGTCATTGGTCCTTTGGGCACTTGGTGAGGTGAAGGAGGGTCCATGGGGATGTCCTTGGGATGCTCCGCATCATCTCCCTCCCTTGGGAAAGATCCGACCTCGGATCGAAATCTTCATCACCATGGAAAGGAGAGAGATCCTTGACATTGAAGGTGTTGCTCACGGAGTACTTGTCTCGAGGGAGGTCGGTCTTGTAGGCGTTGTCGATGTAGCGAGCTAGCACCTTGAAGGGTCCGTCGACGCGAGGTAGAAGTTTGGACTTGCGCTCGTGTGGGAAGCGGTCCTTGCGAAGATGAAGCCAAACAAGATCTCCCGGTTGGAACACCATTGGTGCCTTGTTGACGTTGAGCTTGGTGGCGAGACGTTGGACTTGGCGCTCGATCATTGCCCTTGTATCTTCGTGCACCTTTTTGAGATAGCTTGCTCAAGCACTTGCGTCCACGTTGATGCGCTCTTGTAGAGGTAGAGGTAGAATGTCCAATGGAGACAACGGATTGAAGCCGTAGACAACCTCGAATGGCGATTTGCTGGTGGTCGAATGTCTTGCGCGATTGTAGGCGAACTCGGCGATGGGCAAGCAATGCTCCCATTCCCGGATGTTCCTCTTGATCAACACACGAAGGAGAGTGGAAAGCATGCGGTTCGTCACCTCCGTCTGGCCGTCCGTTTGTGGATGGTACGCCGAAGAAAAGAGTAGCTTGATTCCGAGCTTGGCACATAGTGTTTTCCAAAAGTAACTCAAGAACTTGACGTCCCGGTCCGACACGATCGTTTTGGGCACGCCGTGTAGACGAAGTATCTCCCTACAAAAGAGAGTTGCAACATGTGAAGCATCGTCGATCTTGTTACAAGGAATGAAATGAGCCATTTTAGAGAATCTATCTACCACGACAAGCACGGAATCTTTGCCATTTTGAGTCCTAGGCAATCCAAGTATGAAATCCATGCTTATGTCTTCCCATGGATGGTATGGAATAGGAAGAGGCATGTAAAGACCATGAGATTGAGCTTTGGACTTAGCTTTGCGGCATGTAGAACATCGGTTGGTGAGGCGTGAGACGTCACGAAGCATCTTGGGCCAAAAATAGTTCTTAGAGAGTGTAGCAAACGTCTTGTCGCGTCCAAAGTGTCCCATGAGTCCTCCTCCATGAGATTCCTGCAAAAGGAGCAAACGAAGCGAAGACTTGGGAATGCAAAGTTTGTTAGCTCTCATAAGATATCCATCCTTGATGTAGTAATGTTCCCAGGAAGTGTGGGTCAAGCACTTAGCATAAGCATTTGCAAAGAAAGGATCATGCTCATATAAATCTTTAATATGCTCAAAGCCAATCACATTCAACTCAAGTTGTGTTACAAGCATGCATTTGCGTGTAAGCGCGTCCGCCACAACATTTTCTTTGCCCTTGATGTATTTGATGACATAGGGAAAAGACTCAATGAACTCACTCCATTTAGCGTGACGCTTGTTCAACTTAGTTTGACCTTTGAGATACTTGAGTGTCTCATGGTCCGTAAGAAGAATGAATTCATGAGGTCTAAGATAGTGTTCCCAAACACGTAGAACTCTCACCAAGGCATAAAGCTCTTTATCATAGATGGGGTAGTTAAGTTGCGCTCCCGATAGCTTTTCGCTAAAGTACGCAATTGGGCGCTTTTCTTGCATTAGCACGCCACCTATGCCGGTACCACTAGCATCACAATGAATCTCAAACGGTTTGTCAAAGTTTGGTAGGGCTAGAAGTGGTGCGTGCATGAGCAAGCTCTTAAGCTCATTGAACGCGGTGTCTTGCGAAGGACCCCAAATGAAGGGTGCGTTCTTCTTGCTCAAAGCGTGTAGAGGCATAACAATGGTGCTAAAATCCTTCACAAAACGTTGATAGAAACTGGCTAGACCAAGGAAACTACGCACTTGCATGAGATTCTTTGGTTGAGGCCAAGTTTTAATTGCTTCAATTTTAGTTTCATCAACGTGAACACCTTGAGAAGACACGACAAATCCTAGAAAGACAACCTTGTCAACGCCAAAAGTGCATTTCTCCATATTAGCATATAATTGTTGTTTGCGAAGTGCTTGCAAAACTAGTTGGACATGGTCAACATGTTCTTCAAGCGACTTGCTAAAGACTAGAATGTCATCAAAGTAAACCACTACAAAGACGCCTATATAGGGTCGGAGAACAAAATGCATAAGACACACGAAAGTGCCGGGTGCTTCCGATAAGCCCATTGGCATAACAAGCCACTCGTATAACCCGAACTTGGTTTTGAAAGCAGTTTTCCACTCATCACCCTCTTGAATGCGAATTTGGTAGTAACCACTTTTAAGATCAATTTTTGAAAAGATGGTGGCACCACATAATTCATCAAGCATGTCGTCTAAGCGTGGAATAGGGTGACGGTATCTAACGGTGATAGCGTTTATCGGACGACAATCGGAGCACATGCGAAAACTTCCATCTTTCTTAGGCATGCGAAAACTTCCAGCTTTCACGTACATGACCTTTGTCGATGAGTTTTTGCACTTGCCGTTGTATCTCCTTTGTTTCCTCGGGGTTGACGCGGTAGGGAGCCTTGTTTGGAAGTGGTGCACCGGGTACGAGGTCGATGCGGTGTTCTATCCCGCGAAGTGGAGGTAGACCCGGTGGTAGCTCATCGGGAAAGACGTCCGAGAATTCCTGCAACAATTGAGACAACACAAAAGGTGGAGGTGGTGAAGTGTTAGTAGGTTTGGCTTCCCCTTTGCATAAAAGCACAAGGTGGAAGACGCTCGATGGGTTCTCACACACTTCTCTCATCTCACGTTTGGTGGCAAATAGGACTAGTTGCTTCTTGTCGCTCATCGTGGAGGCGCTCATATTTGGCTTGTGGCTCTCGCTCTCTTTTTGGTGGCTCGCTCTCTCACCATTCTCTCCACGATGGGTGGTAGGTAAAAGCTTGTCGACGGCTACTTGACTTGGAGTCATTGGTCGGAGCATGAATTCCTTTCCCTTCATCTTGAAGTGATAGTGATTTGTCCGTCCATTGTGTGTGACTCCACAATCATATTGCCATGGGCGTCCAAGGATAAGGTGGCACACGGACATGGGTATCACATCACATTCGAGAGTGTCCTCGTAGGCGCCAATCTTGAAAGAGACTTGCACGGTGTGCTCGACTCGAAGAATTCCGGCGTCGTTGAGCCACTGGACCTTGTAGGGGTGAGGATGCTTCGTCTTGACCAAATGAAGCTTGTCGCATAGCTCTTCGCTTGCCAAGTTGTGGCAACTTCCTCCATCGATGATAACCTTGACGGAGCGTCCATTGATGCCGGCCTTCGTATGGAAAATATGACATCGTTGGTCGTCATCTTGTTGATGTTGGAGTGTCAAGACTTTGGAGACAACAAGGTTGGGGCTTGAGTCATTGTCGCAAAACTGATACAGGGTGGAACCCTAATCAGCGGATCTTTCACGTTTGGAGATTGGCACACGATGAACACGGGGAATCACAAGGGAAAGATGGGAGAAAACACAAGAGGAAAACACTCAATCAACACGAAGACAATCACACAAGCACTAGATTCGCGATACAAGGTTGAGATACATGATCCAAGGTCAACACCGGTGATACAAAGATAGTCTTCTCCGTGAGGAGGTCTTGATATCCCTGGGGGATCTTCTCCGATGAAGGAGGTCCTGAATCCGAAGTGGATCTTCTTCGTAGAGGCGCACCGTCTCGTGGGAGAAATCCACACAAGTATCAAATGAGCTAAACCACAGCTGAGTCTAAAGGGAGGAGGTCAACAGTATTTATATTACAAAAGGGGTCGCCGTCGTAGCGGACGTCCGTGGGTTACCGGACGTCCGATGGTTCCGGAGGGACCGGACGTCCGGTAATCCTCGGATTTCCGCTAATTATCTTCTGTTGCCGAAGTCACGGACGTCCGGTGGCTTCCGGTCGTCCGGTCGTCTGGGAGAGGCCGGACGTCCGGTGTCTTCCGGTCGTGCGGTGCCTGGGAGCCGCCGGTCGTCCGGTGCAGGCCGGACGTCCGGTGCCTGTAGCATCTTCAGCATTCCTTCTTCTTGTCTCGAGCACTTGTCGGGCCTGTCCTCTTGAGCATCATGTAGAGCTGTCCCGCGGCCTTCGTCCAAGTACCTGAGTATGCATAGAGTCTCTGATGAAGGTAGAAGCCGTGTCTCAAGTGAATCCGGAAGATGTAAAGAGAGGAGCGAGGTCACCTCGGTCTCGAGAGCTCTTGCACGGGCTCTAGTCATGGGTCCTTTGGGCACTTGGTGAGGCGATGAAGGGTCCATGGTGATGGCCCTAGGATACACCGTATCATCTCCCCTCCCTTGGGAAAGATCCGACCTCGGATCGAAATCTTCATCACCATGGAAAGGAGAGAGGTCCTTGATGTTGAAAGTATCGCTCACGGAGTACTTGTCTCGTGGGATGTCGATCTTGTAGGCGTTGTCGTTGAAGCGTGCTAGCACCTTGAAGGGTCCGTCGGCGCGAGGTAGAAGCTTGGACTTGCGCTCGTGTGGAAAGCGGTCCTTGCGAAGGTGGAGCCAAACAAGATCTCCCGGGTTGAACACCATCGGTGCCTTGTTGACGTTGAACTTGGTGGCGCGACGGTGGACTTGTCGCTCGATCATCGCCCTTGTGTCTTCGTGCATCTTCTTGAGATAATTTGCCCTTGCACTTGCGTCCATGTTCGTGCGCTCTTGGAGAGGAAGAGGTAGGATGTCCAAAGGCGACAACGGGTTGAAGCCGTAGACGATCTCGAATGGTGACTTGCCGGTTGTGGAGTGTCTTGCGCGGTTGTAGGCGAACTCGGCGATTGGCAAGCAATGCTCCCATTCCCGGATGTTCCTCTTGATCAACACACGAAGAAGAGTGGAGAGCGTGCGATTCGTCACCTCCGTCTGGCCGTCCGTCTGTGGATGGTACGCCGAAGAAAAGAGTAGCTTGATTCCGAGCTTGGCACATAGTGTTTTCCAAAAGTAACTCAAGAACTTGACGTCCCGGTCCGACACGATCGTTTTGGGCACGCCATGTAGACGAAGTATCTCCCTGCAAAAGAGAGTGGCAACATGTGAAGCATCGTCTATCTTGGTACAAGGAATGAAATGAGCCATTTTGGAGAATCTATCTACCACGACAAGCACGGAATCTTTGCCATTTTGAGTCCTAGGCAAACCAAGTATGAAATCCATGCTTATGTCTTCCCATGGATGATATGGAATAGGAAGAGGCATGTAAAGACCATAAGATTGAGCTTTGGACTTAGCTTTGCGGCATGTAGAACATCGGTTGGTGAAGCGTGAGACGTCACGAAGCATCTTGGGCCAAAAATAGTTCTTAGAGAGTGTAGCAAACGTCTTGTCTCGTCCAAAGTGTCCCATGAGTCCTCCTCCATGCGATTCCTGCAAAAGGAGCAAACGAAGCGAAGACTCGGGAATGCAAAGTTTGTTAGCTCTCATAAGATATCCATCCTTGATGTAGTAATGTTCCCAAGAAGTGTGAGTCAAGCATTTAGCATAAGCATTTGCAAAGAAAGGATCATGCTCATATAAATCTTTAATATGCTCAAAGCCAACCACATTCAACTCAAGTTGTGTTACAAGCATGCATTTGCGGGAAAGCGCGTCCGCCACAACATTTTCTTTGCCCTTGATGTATTTGATGACATAGGGAAAAGACTCAATGAACTCACTCCATTTAGCATGACGCTTGTTCAACTTGGTTTGGCCTTTGAGATACTTGAGTGTCTCATGGTCCGTATGAAGAATGAATTCATGAGGTCTAAGATAGTGTTCCCAAACACGTAGAACTCTCACCAAGGCATAAAGCTCTTTATCATAGATAGGATAGTTAAGTTGCGCTCCTGCTAGCTTTTCGCTAAAGTACGCAATTGGGCGCTTTTCTTGCATTAGCACGCCACCAATGCCGGTACCACTAGCATCACAATGAATCTCAAAAGGTTTGTCAAAGTTTGGTAGGGCTAGAAGTGGTGCGTGCGTGAGCAAGCTCTTAAGCTCATTGAACGCGGTGTCTTGCGAAGGACCCCAAATGAAGGGTGCGTTCTTCTTGCTCAAAGCGTGTAGAGGCATAGCAATGGTGCTAAAGTCCTTCACAAAACGTCGATAGAAACCGGCAAGACCAAGGAAACTACGCACTTGCATAAGATTCTTTGGTTGAGGCCAAGTTTTAATTGCTTCAATTTTAGTTTCATCAACGTGAACACCTTGAGAAGACACGACAAATCCTAGAAAGACAACCTTGTCAACGCCAAAAGTGCATTTTTCCATATTAGCATACAATTGTTGTTTGCGAAGTGCTTGCAAAACTAGTTGGACATGGTCAACATGTTCTTCAAGCGACTTGCTAAACACAAGAATGTCATCAAAGTAAACCACGACAAAGACACCTATGTAGGGTCTAAGAACAAAGTGCATAAGGCGCACAAAAGTGCCGGGTGCTTCCGATAAGCCCATTGGCATAACAAGCCACTCGTAAAACCCGAACTTGGTTTTGAAAGCAGTTTTCCACTCATCACCCTCTTGAATGCGAATTTGGTAGTAACCACTCTTAAGGTCAATTTTTGAAAAGATGGTGGCACCACAAAGTTCATCAAGCATGTCATCTAAGCGAGGAATAGGGTGACGGTATCTAACGGTGATAGCATTTATCGGACGACAATCGGAACACATGCGAAAAGTTCCGTCTTTCTTAGGCACGAGAATAACGGGAACGGCACAAGGGCTTAGACTTTCACGTACATGACCCTTGTCGATGAGTTTTTGCACTTGCCGTTGTATCTCCTTCGTTTCCTCGGGGTTGACGCGGTAAGGAGCCTTGTTTGGAAGTGGAGCACCGGGTACGAGGTCGATGCGGTGTTCTATCCCTCGGAGTGGAGGTAGACCCGGTGGTAGCTCATCCGGAAAGACGTCCGAGAATTCCTGCAACAATTTAGACAACACAAAAGGTGGAGGTGGTGAAGTGTTAGTAGGTTTGGCTTCCCCTTTGCATAGAAGCACAAGGTGGAAGACGCTCGATGGGTTCTCACACACTTCTCTCATCTCACGTTTGGTGGCAAATAGCACTAGTTGCTTCTTCTCGTTCATCGTGGAGGCGCTCATATTTGGCTTGTGGCTCTCGCTCTCTTTTTGGTGGCTCACTCTCTCACCATTCTCTCCACGATGGGTGGTAGGTAAAAGCTTGTCGGCGGCAACTTGACTTGGGGACATTGGCCGAAGCACGAATTCCTTGCCCTTCATCTTGAAATGATAGTGATTCGTCCGTCCATTGTGTGTGACTCCACGATCATATTGCCATGGGCGTCCAAGAATAAGGTGGCACACGGACATGGGTATCACATCACACTCAAGGGTGTCCTCGTAGGCGCCAATCTTGAAAGAGACTTGCACGGTGTGCTCGACTCGAAGAATTCCGGCGTCGTTGAGCCATTGGACCTTGTAGGGGTGCGGATGCTTCGTCTTCACCAAATGAAGCTTGTCGCATAGCTCTTCACTTGCCAAGTTGTGGCAACTTCCTCCATCGATGATAACCTTGACGGCTCGTCCATTGATGCCGGCCTTCGTATGGAAAATGTGACAACGTTGATCTTCATCTTGTTGATGTTGGAGTGTCAAGACTTTGGAGACAACAAGGTTGGGGCTTGAGTCATTGTCGCAAAACACTTGATTGTCTTCTTCTTCATTGACTTGGCGATGCATAGCGACATGCTCAAGTGCTTCCATCTCATCATCGCTCATGGAGTCATAAGATCCGTCGTCGTTGATGATCATGGTGCGAACGGTCTTGCACTCAAATGACTTGTGGCCTCGTCCTTGGCACTTGAAGCATTTGATGGAGCTCGTCTTGTTGGTATCTTCGGTTGGAGTAGTAGTTGAGGAAGCTGTTGGCTTGAAGTTGTTGGTAGAAGGTGGACGACTCGATGTAGTCGCATTCTTGTAGCTTGGCTTCTCGCCGAAGTTTGTAGAAGGCTTGGTAGAGGTAGGAGGAGTAGCCGAAGTCGTTGAAGCTTGGTTGTAGGAGCCGAAGTTCTTGAAGTTGAACTTGGAGTACTTGTAGTCCTCTTGAACTTGTCGCTCCGCTTTGGTTGCTTGGTGTACTAGCTCGAGGAGATTGTTGTATGGTTGGAAGTCCGCAATCTTCTTGATGGGATAGTTGAGTCCATTCAAGAATCTCGCCAGTGTTTGCTCTTCATCTTCCTTGATGTTTGCTCTTATCATGGCAATCTCCATCTCCTTGTAGTACTCTTCAACGGACTTGGTACCTTGCTTGAGGAGTTGTAGCTTCTTGAACAAGTCACGGTTGTAGTGTGTAGGCACGAAGCGTGCTCTCATCACTTCCTTCATTTGAGCCCAAGTGGTGATAGGAGGTTCGCCTTTTGCTTCTCTTCTCTCAATGATTTGCTCCCACCAAATGAGAACATAGTCTTGGAACTCAAGTGATGCCATAGCGATCTTCTTCTCTTCATCGAAGTTGTGAAGGCGAAAGATCTTGTCAACTTTCAATGCCCATGAAAGGTAGTCTTCGGGATCAATGCTTCCGGAAAACTTTGGCATTGTGAACTTGAGCTTGCCATAGCGTTGCTCGTCATTGTTTCCTTGCCTATTGGGAGGGCGATCTCGATGTTGGCGGTTTGCCATATCATGTTGCTCTTGAGGATGTAGACGGTCTTGTTGGAGTTGATGTTCTTGTCGGTATTGTTGCTCATGTCGCGCTTGAGGAGGAGCTTCTTCTTGCATTCTTGCTTGATGGCGCCTTTCTTGCATCTCGTCTCGAAGGAAATCCTCTTCTTGACGATTGTGTCGAGTGCTTGCTGCCACATTGCGGTGTGCATCTTGTAGAGCACGTTGCGCCTCCATAGCTTGAGCTTCTCGACGTTGTTGTGCTTGACGGTTAGCCTCGGCATCTTGTTCTTCTTGATATTGGCGAGCTCGCTCTTCTTGTTGTTGGCGTAGTCGTTGTCGTTCTTGTGCTTGCTCAAGTGTAGCTTGGTTTTGACGACGTCGATTTTCTTGCTCATCGAATAACTCTTGAGAACTCTTGTCATGTAGAGGTTGCCCGTGTTCATGTCGAGCTTGACGTGCGGCTTGACGAAGAGTGTTTGACGTAGGTGTACTTGAGTCTTGCGTTGAGTCGGTATGTCGACTTGAGCGGCTTCGTCGATGAGATGATGTTGAGGAAGAACGTCGGTTGATGATCAATGTCCGGAGCTCATTGTATTGAGTAGACATGTTGGTGTTGATGAGGTCGATTTGGTCCTTGGTGCTTTGTTGGAATTGTCGCGCGTCCTCGGCAACTTGACCAATGTACTCTCGCATAGCTTCACTCTCTTGATGTAGAGCTCGTTGGACACCGAATAGATGTAGTTTGGTGACGTAGTTGTTCGCTTCTTGAGGATCGTCGAAGATCGGGTTGGTAGATGAACTTGGCCTATCCATCATCACAAGCAAGTATGTGAGTGGGAGAAAAGGAGGAGACAATATCAATGTACCTTAACCGAGGTTGAAAATGGATCAATGATCAACTCAACAATGTAACCCGGAAATAGTACTATTGGTATCACTTCGTGTCGATTGTCACACCTACACAAGTAAAGCTTTTAGAGGAGCTCGGTTAGGATGTGGCACAAATTCAATGCAATCGTCAAATGACTCAAAGATGTTGAAAATGGTTCACAAATTTGCTCATGCAACAAGTAGATCACTAGCAAAGAGTAGCACACGGAACACACGCACGGATAGACAAATGTGGTTGTGCAACCAAGGGTGAGCGAAAATGTGGTAAACCACGGAAAATGCTCGTGTTGCACAACGCTAGAGAGACGCTAACCGATTGCTGAATAGGCGGATACGCACTTGTGCACGACCTATAAGAGGCAAAACGTAACGACTAACTATCACAAGTATGCTATGAGTGTATGATGTGCCGATGCTTGAGCACAAGATGAAGTTGCTATGATGTATGATCTCTTTGGATGCAAGGCGTATGATGCTATTGTTTCTTTGCTTTGATTGGCTCTTTTGCTTAAAAGCTTTTGAGCTCTTTCTTTGGGCACATATGTATGCTTCTCGAATCGAGGTAGCTATTGTGTATGCGGAGCACTCTTGTGGCACACGGAGATATGCAAGATACCAAGATGATGTGATGTTACTCACAATGATGTAGTATGCACTATCTATGAGTATCACTAATGTGCACAAGTGTCGTGGCCCGGCAATACTCAAATGGCTAGTCTCAATGGGAAAGCTACGCAAAGATGGTTCATAGGGTGACAATGCAATTGCAAGGTAGGATGAGTGAAGTGTCGTCGATGTTACCGTCCTTGCCGAAGTTGAGCGGTCGTGTTGTCGAAGTCTTGCCGTCCCAAGGTAGCCTAAACATCCAAGGAAACGGTGAAACCACAACTCAAGTATCGAAGGCAAAGTGAGACACACTTTTCAAACTCAGAGCGGGAAAACGATGGTGGCTGCGGAAGGTGGGTGGTAGGTGCGGAAGGTGGGTGGTAGCGGAAGGTGGAACGAAACTGAACAAAATCAGCTGCGTCAGGAAATGTCGGACGTCCGGAAGTTACCGGTCGTCCGGTCGGTCGGAAGGGGTCGGACGTCCGGTGGGGACCGGAAATCCGGTAAATCTTTCTGTTGTCTGGGTGCCGGTCGTCCGGTGCTTAGCGGACGTCCGGTGTCTCGAGGGGTGCCGGACGTCCGGTAAACGTCGGTCGTCCGGTAGGTTTAGGACTGGGTTGGTGAGATCCGTGGCGAAAACGGTGAAACGTGGTCGGATTTGCGGTGGAAAAACGGTGAGAAGGTGGGGGAATGCTAGATCGACACGTGGCACAGCAAATCCGTGGAACAAAGTCAACAAAATCTTGCCAAATCAACAGATCACAAAAAAAAATTTGGGGCTCTTTTTGTGGGGAAATTTTCGAAATAGGGAAGAACACGACAAAAACAGGCTAGAAAACGAGGTGTGGGGCTCCAAAATCGTGAGAAACCTTTGCTCTTGATACCATATGATACAGGGTGGAACCCTAATCAGCGGATCTTTCACGTTTGGAGATTGGCACACGATGAACACGGGGAATCACAAGGGAAAGATGGGAGAAAACACAAGAGGAAAACACTCAATCAACACGAAGACAATCACACAAGCACTAGATTCGTGATACAAGGTTGAGATACATGATCCAAGGTCAACACCGGTGATACAAAGATAGTCTTCTCCGTGAGGAGGTCTTGATATCCCTGGGGGATCTTCTCCGATGAAGGAGGTCCTGAATCCGAAGTGGATCTTCTCCGTAGAGGCGCACCGTCTCGTGGGAGAAATCCACACAAGTATCAAATGAGCTAAACCACAGCTGAGTCTAAAGGGAGGAGGTCAACAGTATTTATATTACAAAAGGGGTCGCCGTCGTAGCGGACGTCCGTGGGTTACCGGACGTCCGGTGGTTCCGGAGGGACCGGACGTCCGGTAATCCTCGGATTTCCGCTAATTAGCTTCTGTTGCCGAAGTCACGGACGTCCGGTGGCTTCCGGTCGTCCGGTCGTCTGGGAGAGGCCGGACGTCCGGTGTCTTCCGGTCGTCCGGTGCCTGGGAGTCGCCGGTCGTCCGGTGCAGGCCGGACGTCCGGTGCCTGTAGCATCTTCAGCATTCCTTCTTCTTGTCTCGAGCACTTGTCGGGCCTGTCCTCTTGAGCATCATGTAGAGCTGTCCCGCGGCCTTCGTCCAAGTACCTGAGTATGCATAGAGTCTCTGATGAAGGTAGAAGCCGTGTCTCAAGTGAATCCGGAAGATGTAAAGAGAGGAGCGAGGTCACCTCGGTCTCGAGAGCTCTTGCACGGGCTCTAGTCATGGGTCCTTTGGGCACTTGGTGAGGCGATGAAGGGTCCATGGTGATGGCCCTAGGATACACCGTATCAAAAACACTTGATGGTCTTCTTCTTCATTGACTTGGCGATGCATAGCGACATGCTCAAGTGCTTCCATCTCATCATCGCTCATGGAGTCATAAGATCCGTCGTCGTTGATGATCATGGTGCGAACGGTCTTGCACTCAAATGACTTGTGGCCTCGTCCTTGGCACTTGAAACATTTGATGGAGCTCGTCTTGTTATTGTCTTCGGTAGGAGTTGTAGTTGAGGAAGCTCTTGGCATGAAGTTGTTGGTAGAAGGTGGACGACTCGATGTAGTCGCATTCTTGTAGTTTGACTTGTCATCGAAGTTTGTAGATGGCTTGGTAGAGGTAGGAGGAGTAGCCGAATTCGTTGAAGCTTGGTTGTAGGAGCCGAAGTTCTTGGAGTTGAACTTGGAGTACTTGTAGTCCTCTTGAACTTGTCGCTCCGCTTTGGTTGCTTGATGTACTAGCTCGAGGAGATTGTTGTATGGTTGGAAGTCCGCAATCTTCTTGATGGGATAGTTGAGGCCATTCAAGAATCTCGCCATAGTTTGCTCGTCATCTTCCGTGATGTTTGCTCGTATCATGGCAATCTCCATCTCCTTGTAGTACTCTTGAACGGACTTGGTACCTTGCTTGAGGAGTTGTAGCTTCTTGAACAAGTCACGATTGTAGTGTGTAGGCACAAATCTTGCTCTCATGACTTCCTTCATTTGAGCCCAAGTGGTGATAGGAGGTTCGCCTTTTGCTTCTCTTCTCTCTATGATTTGCTCCCACCAAATGAGAACATAGTCTTGGAACTCAAGGGATGCCATTGCGATCTTCTTCTCTTCATCGAAGTTGTGAAGGCGAAAGATCTTGTCAACTTTCAATGCCCATGAGAGATAGTCTTCGGGATCAATGCTTCCGGAGAACTTTGGCATGGTGAACTTGAGCTTGCCATAGCGATGCTCGTCATTGTTTCCTTGCCTATTGGGAGGGCGATCTCGATTTTGGCGGTTTGCCGTATCTTGTTGCTCTTGAGGATGTAGATGTTCTTGTAGGAGTTGATGTTCTTGTTGGGGTTGTTGCTCTTGCCGTGCTTGAGGAGGAGCTTCCTCTTGCATTCTTGCTTGATGGCGCCTCTCTTGCATCTCATCGCGAAGGAAATCCTCTTCTTGACGAGTTTGTCGAGTGCGGGCTGCCACATTGCGATGTGCATCTTGTAAAGAACGTTGCGCCTCCATAGCTTGAGCTTCTCGACGTTGTTGTGCTTGGCGGTTAGCCTCGGCGTCTTGTTCTTCTTGATATTGACGTGCTCGCTCTTGTTGTTGTTGGCGTAGTCGTTGCCGTTCTTGTGCTTGCTCAAGTGTAGCTTGGTTTTGACGACGTCGGTTTTCTTGCTCGTCGAATAGCTCTTGTGAACTCTTGTCATGTATAGGTTGCCGGTGGTCATGTCGAGCTTGACGTGCGGCTTGACGAAGAGTGTTTGACGTAGGTGTACTTGAGTCTTGCGTGGAGTCGGTGTGTCGACTTGAGCGGCTTCGTCTTTGAGAAGATGTTGAGGAAGAACGTCGGTTGATTATCAATGTCCGGAGCTCATTGTATTGAGTAGTCATGTTGGTGTTGATGATGTCGAATTGTTCTTTCGTCCTTGCTTCAAATTGGCGCGCGTCCTCGGCGACTTGACCAATGTACTCACGCATAGCTTCACTCTCTTGATGTAGAGCTCGTTGGACACCGAAAAGATGTAGTTTGGTGACGTAGTTGTTCGCTTCTTGAGGATCTTCGAAGATCGGGTTGGAAGATGTACTTGGCCTATCCATCATCACAAGCAAGTATGTGAGTGGGAGAAAGGAGAAGACAATATCAATGTACCTTAACCGAGGTTGAAAATGGATCAAGGATCACGCGATAATGTAACCCGGAAATAGCACTATTGGTATTACTTCGTGTCGATTCTCACACCTACACAAGTAAAACTTTGAGAGTAGCTTGGTTAGGATGTGGCACAAATTCAATGCAATCGTCAAAATGACTCAATGATGTTGAAAATGGTTCACAATTTGCTCATGCAACAAGTAGATCACTAGCAAAGGTAGCACACGGAACACACGCACGGATAGATAAATGTGGTTGTGCAACCAAGGGTGAGCGAAAATGTGGAAAACCACGGAAAATGCTCGTGTTGCACAACACTAGAGAGACGCTAACCGATTGCTTAATAGGCGGATACGCACTTGTGCACGACCTATAAGAGGCAAAACGTAACGACTATCTATCACAAGTATGCTATGAATGTATGATGTGCCGATGCTTGAGCACAAGATGAAGTTGCTATGATGTATGATCTCTTTTGATGCAAGGCGTATGATGCTATTGTCTTTTGCTTTGATGGCCCTTTTGCTTAAAAGCTTGTGAGCTCTTTCTTTGGGCACATATGCATGCTTCTCGGATCGAGGTAGCTATTGTGTATGCGGAGCACTCTTGTGGCACACGGAGATATGCAAGATACCAAGATGATGTGGTGTTACTCACAATGATGTAGTATGCAATATCTATGACTATCACTAATGTGCACAAGTGTCGTGGCCCGGCAATACTCAAATGGCTAGTCTCAATGGGAAAGCTACGCAAAGATGGTTCATAGGGTGACAATGCAAGTGCAAGGTAGAATGAGCGAAGTGTCGTCGATGGTACCGTCCTTGCCGAAGTTGAGCGGTGGTGTTGTCGAAGTCTTGCCGTTCCAGGGTAGCCTAAACATCCAAGGAAACGGTGAAACCACAACTCATGTATCCAAGGCAAAGGGAGACACACTTTCCAAACTCGGAGCGGGTAAGAGATGGTGGTTGCGGAAGGTGGTACGGAACTGAACAAGTCAGCCTCGTCAGGTTTTGTCGGACGTCCGGAAGTTACTGGTCGTCCGGTCGGTCGGATGGGGACGGACGTCCGGAAGTTGCCGAAAATCCGGTAAAAGCTTCTGTAATCGGGGTGCCGGTCGTCCGGTGTTTAGCGGACGTCCGGTGTCTCGAGGGGTGCCGGACGTCCGGTAAACGTCGGTCGTCCGGTAGGTCTGGGACTGTGGTTGGTGGAATCCGTGGAGAAATTGTCGAACGTGGTCGAATTTGCGGTGGAAAATGGGGAAAAAGGTGGGGAAGTGCTAGATCGACACGTGGCACAGCAAATCCATGGATCAAAGTCAACAAAATCTTGCCAAATCAACAGATCACAAAAAAAATTTGGGGGTTATTTTTGTGGGGATTTTTCGAAATTGGGAAGAACACAACAAAAACAAGCTAGAAAACAGTGTGTGGGGCTCCAAAATCGTGATCAACCTTGCTCTTGATACCAAGATGATGTAGGGTGGAACCCTAATCAGCGGACCTTTCACGATTTGGAGAGTGTCCCACGATGAACACGGAGAACACAAGGAGAAGGACGGGGAAAACACAAGAGGAAACACTCAAATCAACACGAAGATAATCACACAAGCGCTAGATCCACGATACATAGTGCGATACATGATCCATAGTCAACGATGGTGATACAAGGATAGTCTTCTCCGTGAGGAGGTCTTGGAATCCCGTAGGATCTTCTCCGATGTGGAGGCCTTGAATCCGTAGTGGATCTTCTCCGTAGAGGCGCACGGTCTCGTGGGAGAAATCCACACAAGTCTGAGAAATGAGCTAACCAACAGCTACCTCGAAAGGAGGGAAGTCAACGGGTATATATTACACAGATAGGCACCGTCGGGGCGGACGTCCGCTGGTTACCGGACGTCCGGTGGTTCCGGAGGGACCGGACGTCCGGTAATCCTCGGATCTCCGCTATTTATCTTCTGTTGCCGTTGTCACGGACGTCCGGTGGCTTTCGGTCGTCCGGTCGTCTGGGAGAGGCCGGACGTCCGGTGTCTTCCGGTCGTCCGGTGCCTGGAAGTCGCCGGTCGTTCGGTGCAGGCCGGACGTCCGGTGCCTGGAGCATCTTCAGCCTGCCTTCTTCTTGTCTCGTGTACTTGTCGGGCCTGTCATCTTGACCATTGTGCAGAGCTGTCCCGTGGCTTTCGTCCAAGCACCTGAGTATGCACAGAGTCCCTGATGAAGGTAGACGCCATGTCTCAAGTGAATCCGAAAGATGTAGAGAGAGGAGCGAAGTCACCTCGGTCTCGAGAGCTCTTGCACGGGCTCGAGTCATTGGTCCTTTGGGCACTTGGTGAGGTGAAGGAGGGTCCATGGGGATGTCCTTGGGATGCTCCCCATCACCTTCCCACCGCTCCCTTTGCGCAAAGACTTCGCGCATCTCTTCTACATGGCCCTCACATGGTTATGGGTTATTGTCCATTATATCTCTTATGCCCCTCTTGCCATGTTCACATTGCATGATATGCCAATGCCTTTGGCTTTGCCATGCATTTGTGACCCATGCTTCGCATTACACATGATGATTGATTCTCATACTTGTATGTGTATTTGCAAGTTTGGTGGAGATATCACTTGTTATTGCCATGTTTCCTTTGCACACCATGGCTATTATGATGCTTTGATCTTGATTTGTGATCATGCTTGCGATATGTCATGTGCATTGCCTATATCCACTATGTGCTCACATGACATAATTGCCATGCCTTCTCCTAGTGTGTTGCATCTTCGCTCCACTAGTTTACACAATTTGATCACCATGCTTGCTTCATGTAATGCATCACCCATGATACATACATGCTCTTTTCATGCGGTTGATAGCCACCATTGCCATGCATTGCACATGATTGATATTGCTTGTTGTCATATGTCTCCACATGTTGCCTCTCTCATGCTATATGATTGTCCATACATTGAGCGCAACCATGATTTTAGTCTTGCCAATGAGATTGCCCCCATAGCATTCTCGCATTTATTTGGAGATTTTGACATAATTCTTGTGAAGCATGCTTGTCTTACCTCTTTGCACCATATGCCTAGTGCCATGAATATAGCCATTGTTGCATCATATTATTCATGCACTTTTGCTCCTAATGGTTATGTGCAAGAGAAGAGAACCATCATGATGGATGATGTGTTTATCTACCATGCGCATACATTCTTTGTTTTGTTGTGTGCATGTGTAGGATACTTGGACTTCGTGTCGACTTCCACTTCACGTGAGTTGACCATTCGAGCTCTTGAGAGCGAACCTCCTTCGTTCCCGACGCTTCTACATCTCACTTGCTTGTGCTTCGGCATTGTGAAGGACGCACAAGGACACACTCTCAAGGTGATATCCTTCTCTTCCGGGACACCAAAAACCATGAGCATGGATATTGTGGATCATACTACATGTGTTGCTTGCACCATGAGACTTATTTGTCATCTTGGACACCTTGATTGCACACATGTTAGAGATCTCACTTCGACTTGCCATTGTCACATTGCCATGCCTCATGTTATATATGCCTTGTGGGTTGCATCCAATTCTAGGATTACTTCTCCCTATCATATGCTTGGTTGCAACAATGTCATCTCTTCACATATGCCGTGTCCCATTGCTTGTCACATGTTTCGCTTGATTGCCTCACACATGTTGAACAATTTCTCTTTCTATTGTGTTGAGTGCCACACGACTTTCACTACACCATATGCACGCTATGCTTGGATTGTCTTGCACTTGACTCATGTGTTTAGACACTTCATTTTATTTGGTGTTGTGAATGATTCCTATGCCTACCATAGACCTTTCATTGAGCACTTTATGCATGCTTGCTATGACCATGAGGTAGATGCTTATTCTCTTCTCACACATATGTGCATCTCTACCTCACATTTACATGCTTGTTTCCATGATGACCTTGATTGTGCTCAATTGATGTGCTTAAATGCCATGCCACAACCCTTTGTCACGCCCTATGCTATGCTTGATGACAACACTTGTTTGGTAAATCACCTCTTGAATGTTTGGTTTTGCACCAACGCTAACCACATTTGTTTTTCCAAGTGTTTGTTGTCTTTGCTCCTTTTGAAGGAATCACTAGATGGTGCGACATTGGAGAGCGCCCATGTTGAGCTTCAAGATGATGAGTACTTTGTGATCGTCCACTTCTACACGGCGAAGCCATCTCTTTCCCATGGTGATTTGGTTTTCGATCCGAGGTCGGATCTTTCCCAAGGGGGAGGGGATGATGCGGAGCATCCTATGGACATCACCATGTCAAGAGTCTACTTGGCAAGTGACACATGTGACCTCTACTTCTCATACAAAAAGGTGAATCATATCCTTTACACGTGTCCACTTGACCCCTTCGAGGATGGTATACTACTTGACACTCCACTCGTGTGCATGCATAGGTATCGTCGGAGCTTCACAGACGACGAGGAGGAGTGCAAGCGCCAAGGAACACCTACGCCATCAGCGAGGGAAGCATGGAAGCGAAGGCGGAAGAAGACGGAGCGGCTGAAGTTACAGCTGCCGGACATCCGGCGCCAGCCCGGACATCCAGCCTTCAACCCGGAAATCCGGCGCCAGCAACAGAACCGCACCCGAGGTTTGGCCCCGCTAGCCCGGACATCCGGCCGACCGCCCCGGACATCCGGCGTGATGAGGACATCACTAACAAGGTTACACCCACAGCTCCAACTGACACATATACAGGACCAATTACTAGAGATCGCGCACGCCAATTAAATTACCAGGTACTTTCGTTTCTTGGTGATGAATCTAATGTTCATGAGAATATGATGCTGCCTAAATTGGATACATTTGTCTTGCTTACAAATGAAGGGCCTAGCTTGGACAAGAAGGATGAACATTGGAGCAAGATCAAGCATGGAGCTGATGGCATGCGCAAGGGGGACAAGAATGGAGTTACAATGGATGATTTCAGGACTTTGAAGCCACCATAATGAGTGCGAGAAGCCTTGGACGAAATATACAAGATGCCACTTCATAAATTTCGTCCAGAGGCTATTTTAGGTGCTGCGTCACCTTATTATTGGGCCAGGCCCATGTAATTTCGAAATACTTGAGTATAGGCTGTTTTTAGAGTCCGTATGTGTGGGGAAACAAGAGTTAGGGTTGGTTTCGGACCCCTCCACCAAGGGCCACGAAATTCCCCCCTCTTTCCCTCATATATACAGCCCTTAGGGCGTCGTTTAGACTTTGGGTTTTGTTTAGATTAAAAGTTCGCCATAGCTGCAACTTCGCGTACTTCGTTTGTGTTCAACGACCAGACCAAGGCGTCACAGAACCCCACCTTGATCAATAAAGCTTTCCTCTTATATTCGCAATACCCAGATTGCAATCTTAGTTTCTTGCTTGTTCTTCGTTTGCCTGCAGGAAACAGACCTTCGTGGTCAGGTTGATCGTGCTCCGGCGTGGTCAACAACCTCTCGGAGTTGGTTTAGCGATTGCTAAGGCGCGACGTCCTCGCACGTTCGTAGTCGGATCGTCAAAGTCGACTTCCTCCAAAACGATAACCACCATCTCATCGAAAGACGGGACACCTTTGCCTCTATCAAGTGGTATCAGATTTCCAGGTTGCTCGGTGAGATTTTATAGTTTTTCATAGTTTAGATCGAGTCTGTTCTTCATACCTATAGTCCACGAAAAAGCCAAAAAAAAATTAGGGTTAGTTCATCCCATCCGAACCAATCTGAGCCTTTGCATAATCTTTTCTGTATTTGCTTTGTTGAATTTGCGGTTGCATCGTCGTGTCCAGTTGCTGGTCTTAGCTTCTAGTCTTTTAGAGTTTCGAGTTCTGGTCATAAGTTGTCACGCCGCCGCCGCAACATCTTCATCACTACTGCCACATACCACCACCGATCCGTATCCATATACCACCACCAATCCGAATCCATATACCACCACCGCTGACATAACCTACCACCGCTGCCATATCCTACCACCATATATCCACCACCAATCCGAGTTCTTTTCACATTAGGTTTGTTCTCGAAATCCATCTAGGTTTCGGATTTGTGTTTCCTTGCCTGCGTAGGTCTCGGAAAAAAAAAAGAGTCTGGAGACCCCCGGGCAGTTTTTAGGCCAAAATTTCGACAGGTGAAAATATTTTTTCCCTATCCTACTTTTGGGCTTTTCTGAGTCTTTTGAGACATGTGCCACCATACTGATTTTTTCCCGCACTTTTTCGTCGTCGCTGCCCTGATTCCGAAAAAAAAATCGTCAAAAAAATTTCGTGCCTATCATCTTAGTTTGACTTGGGAAGTGTTTTGAGACACTCGCCATTATAGTGATTTTCGGCAAAAAAAAAAGCAGCGAAAAAAAAGAGGCGAAAAAAAAAATTCAGAGTGTGCTTTCCCCTTGATTACGTGCAGCGCCGTGATTTCGTTAGTGTTCTAGGCTCGCGTCTCTAGTACGGTCTAGCCTAGGACCAGCACAGTACCGTCGTTGAGCGTTTATTCACCTTTGCATCTCTGAATTGATTATTGCTGACCCTTTTTGCTACCATATTATAAGCCTTCCCAGCTCCACATACATCTACATCGTGCGTTTGACTCTCCCTGGTAATCGCTCTATCCAAGCTTTGAGAGTTTTGACTACATCGGTTGCCGATCACCGCCTGCTGCTGGGTAAGAACTGGTAAGAATTTGAGATTTGCTTGTCGGATTTGTGACACCCGCCACCCCCACCACTTCTTAGTAGTCTGTAGGATCATATTCTTGTGTGTTTCTATTGCTGCTAACCATGCCAGGATCACAAGTCGACGAGACTGACTGGGAGAACTTGATGAACAAGGAGCTTCATGATAAGTTTCAGCAAATGATGAGTGAACAGGTGCAAGATGTGCTAAACAGATTTGACGATGCCATGGAGAAGATAGATGGCATGGAGAAGACGTTTGACACAAAGCTCGATAACAAGTTTGCTGAATTGCTTGCGCGTTTTCCACCACCACCAGCTGCTGCAGCTGTCCCACCTCTTCAACAACAACAACAACAACGGCGCCTTCCGAATCAAGTGGGACGAGCACAGCGCGTTCCCCTTGAGACTGGTCAAGCTTCTGGTGCTGCTGTTGATGTTTCTGTAGCTCCTGCTGCTACTGCAGAGGTGGAGGACCATTACGAGGATGAGGTTGACCAAAATCAGAACTACGTGCAACAACCAGCACCACCACCACCAGGTCGTCCTCATGCATATCGTCGCAATGGTAGGGCTGCACCACCACCAGAGGTACATGACCATCTTCCTAAACTGAAATTGAATATTCCACCATTTGAGGGTAGATATGTTCCTGATATATGTCTTACTTGGGAGTTACAAACTGAACAACGTTTTACATGTTTAAACTATCCCGAGGAGAGACGTGTTCCTGCTGCTGTTTGTGCTTTCACTGGTTTTGCATGTGTTTGGTGGTCTGAACATTGTAGATTATATCCTATTCCAGCTACTTGGACTGCTTTGAAAACTGCTATGCGTACTCGTTGGGTTCCACCATATTATCAACGTGAATTACTTCAAAAACTGCAGCGCTTAAGACAAGGAAAAAATTCTGTAGAAGAATATTATCAGCAATTACAAACTGGCCTGATTAGATGTGGTATTGTTGAGGAGAATGAAGCTATGCTTGCACGTTTTATGGGTGGATTAAATAGAGAGATTCAGACCATTCTAGAGTATAAGGATTATACTACTATCACTCGTTT
Organism: Secale cereale; assembly: GCA_902687465.1. Taxonomy (NCBI): domain Eukaryota; kingdom Viridiplantae; phylum Streptophyta; class Magnoliopsida; order Poales; family Poaceae; genus Secale; species Secale cereale. Next base: position 266,320,232 of record LR738713.1, on the reverse strand, counting down.
ATTCCATCTTGCTTGTAAAGCTGAACGTGAAGTGCAGGATCGACAGGCATTGGCGCGGACTAACTTTTCTGCAGGACGACCTTCATCATGGACACCGAGTGCATCCTCTACTTCCTAATATTCTACTGCACCACACCTCCATCAGCTGTTACCTCCAGCCATGATACAAGGAAGCAGGCACAACCACCATTATCTGCCAAGAGCACACCTATTGGGCCTGCACAGAGTTCTTCTTCTTCCATGGCATCAACAGGGCACACCAGTGATATTATTTGTCGTCGTTGTAAGGGAAGAGGACATTTTGCGAGAGATTGCAAATCTCAGCGTGTGATGATTGCTACTGAGGATGGTGGATATGAATCCGCTAGTGACTATGATGAGGAGACTTTGGCTCTTATTACACGTGAAGAACACGGCGGAGACGATTCTGATCATGAGACGCAATACATGGCTCCTGAAGATGCTGACAGGTATGAATGTTTAGTTGCTCAACGTGTTTTGAGTGTGCAGGTTACACAAGCTGAGCAAAATCAGAGGCATAATTTGTTCCATACAAAGGGAGTTGTGAAGGAACGTTCTGTTCGCGTGACCATAGATGGAGGGAGTTGCAACAACTTGGCTAGCATGGAGATGGTGGAGAAGCTATCTCTCACCACAAGACCACATCCACATCCTTACTACATCCAATGGTTCAACAACAGCGGCAAGGTTAAGGTAACACGTACTGTTCGTGTGCATTTTAGTATCTCTACATATGCTGATTATGTTGATTGTGATGTGGTACCTATGCAAGCATGTTCCTTATTACTTGGTAGACCATGGCAATTTGATAAAAATTCTGTACACCATGGTAGAAACAATCAGTATACTCTTGTTCATAAGGATAAAAATATTACTTTGCTTCCTATGACTCCTGATTCCATTTTAAAAGATGATATTAATAGAGCTAATAAAGCAAAACAGGAGAAAAATAAGAGTGAAAATCAGATTGTGGCAAAAGAATTTGAGCAACAAATGAAGCCTAATAATAAACCATCTACTGTTGCTTCTGAAATTAAATTGAAAACTGCATGTTTATTTGCCACCAAATCTGATATTGATGAGCTAGATTTTAGCAAATCTGTTTGCTATGCTGTTGTATGCAAAGAGGCATTATTTTCATTCGAGGACGTGCCTTCCTCTTTGCCTCCTGCTGTCACTAACATTTTGCAGGAGTTCGCCGACGTCTTTCCACAAGACGTGCCATCGGGATTACCACCTATTCGAGGGATTGAGCATCAGATTGACTTAATTCCCGGTGCATCGCTACCCAACCGCGCACCATACCGTACCAATCCAGAAGAGACGAAGGAGATTATGCGTCAAGTACAGGAGCTACTCGACAAAGGTTATATACGCGAATCCCTTAGTCCTTGTGTTGTTCCTATTATTCTAGTGCCGAAAAAGGATGGTACATCGCGTATGTGTGTTGATTGTAGAGCCATTAATAATATTACTATTCGTTATCGTCATCCTATTCCTAGGCTAGATGATATGCTTGATGAATTGAGTGGCTCTACAATATTCTCCAAAGTTGATTTGCGTAGTGGATACCATCAAATTCGTATGAAATTGGGAGATGAATGGAAAACAGCATTTAAAACTAAGTTTGGATTATATGAGTGGTTAGTCATGCCTTTTGGGTTAACTAATGCACCTAGTACTTTCATGAGATTAATGAATGAAGTTTTACGTGCTTTCATTGGACGATTTGTGGTAGTATACTTTGATGATATATTGATTTTTAGCAGATCTTTGGAGGAACATTAGGAACATTTACGTGCTGTTTTTATTGCTCTACGTGATGCACGTTTATTTGGTAACCTTGGAAAGTGCACCTTTTGCACCGACCGAGTATCTTTTCTTGGCTATGTTGTTACTCCACAGGGAATTGAGGTTGATAAAGCCAAGATTGAAGCTATTGAGAGTTGGTCGCAGCCCAAAACGGTCACACACGTGAGGAGTTTCCTTGGCCTCGCTGGATTCTATCGGCGTTTTGTGAGAGATTTCAGCACCATTGCTGCACCTCTCAATGAGCTTACAAAGAAGGATGTGCCTTTTGTTTGGGGTACTGCACAGGAAGAAGCATTCACGGTATTGAAAGATAAGTTGACACATGCTCCTTTACTCCAACTTCCTGATTTTAATAAGACTTTTGAGCTTGAATGTGATGCTAGTGGAATTGGGTTAGGAGGTGTGTTATTACAAGATGGTAAACCTGTTGCATATTTTTCTGAAAAATTGAGTGGGCCTAGTCTGAATTATTCTACTTATGATAAGGAATTATATGCTCTTGTTCGGACTTTGGATACATGGCAACATTATTTATGGCCCAAAGAATTTGTTATACATTCTGATCATGAATCTTTAAAGCACATTAAAAGTCAAGCAAAACTGAACCGTAGACATGCTAAATGGGTTGAATTCATAGAGACTTTCCCTTATGTTATTAAACACAAGAAGGGAAAAGAAAATGTTATTGCTGATGCATTGTCTCGTCGTTATACTATGCTTTCACAACTTGACTTTAAAATATTTGGTTTGGAGACCATCAAAGATCAATATGTGCATGATGCTGAATTTAAAGATGTATTGCAGAATTGTAAAGAAGGGAGAACATGGAACAAGTTCATCGTTAGTGATGGATTTGTGTTTCGAGCTAACAAGCTATGCATTCCAGCTAGCTCTGTTCGTCTTTTATTGTTGCAGGAGGCGCATGGAGGAGGATTAATGGGACACTTTGGCGTGAAGAAGACGGAGGACGTACTTGCTACACATTTCTTTTGGCCAAAGATGCGACGGGATGTTGAGCGTTTTGTTGCTCGCTGCACTACATATCAAAAAGCTAAGTCACGACTCAATCCTCATGGTTTATATATGCCTTTGCCTGTCCCTAGTGTTCCTTGGGAAGATATATCTATGGACTTTGTTTTGGGTTTACCTCGAACAAAGAAGGGGAGGGATAGCATATTTGTTGTCGTGGATAGGTTCTCGAAGATGGCACACTTTATACCATGTCATAAAAGCGATGATGCTGCTAATGTTGCTGATTTGTTCTTTCGTGAAATTATTCGCTTGCATGGTGTGCCAAATACTATTGTTTCAGATCGTGATACTAAATTTCTTAGCCACTTTTGGAGATGTTTATGGGCTAAGTTGGGGACTAAACTGCTTTTTAGTACTACTTGTCATCCCCAAACTGATGGACAAACTGAAGTAGTCAACAGAACTTTGTCTACTATGCTTAGGGCTGTTTTGAAGAATAATAAGAAAATGTGGGAAGAATGCTTGCCTCATATTGAATTTGCTTATAATCGTTCGTTGCATTCTACTACTAAAATGTGCCCTTTTGAAATTGTCTATGGTTTCCTACCTCGTGCACCTATTGATTTGTTGCCTCTTCCATCTTCGGAGAAGGTTAATATTGATGCTAAACAATGTGCTGAATTGATCTTAAAAATGCATGAGTTAACTAAGGAAAATATTGAGCGCATGAATGCTAAATATAAACTTGTTGGAGATAAGGGTAGAAAACGTGTTGTCTTTGCACCTGGAGATTTTGTTTGGTTACATTTGCGTAAGGATAGGTTTCCTAATTTGCGCAACTCAAAGCTAATGCCACGTGCTGATGGTCCTTTCAAGGTGTTAGAGAAAATAAATGATAATGCATATAAACTTGAGCTGCCTGCAGATTTTGGGGTTAGTCCCACATTTAACATTGCAGATTTGAAGCCTTACTTGGGTGAGGAAGATGAGCTTCCGTCGAGGACGACTTCAATTCAAGAAGGGGAGGATGATGAGGACATCACTAACAAGGTTACACCCACAGCTCCAACTGACACATATACAGGACCAATTACTAGAGCTCGCGCACGCCAATTAAATTACCAGGTACTTTCGTTTCTTGGTAATGAATCTAATGTTCATGAGAATATGATGCTGCCTAAATTGGATACATTTGTCTTGCTTACAAATGAAGGGCCTAGCTTGGACAAGAAGGATGAACATTGGAGCAAGATCAAGCATGGAGATGATGGCATGCGCAAGGGGGACAAGAATGGAGTTACAATGGATGATTTCAGGACTTTGAAGCCACCATAATGAGTGCGAGAAGCATTGGACGAAATATACAAGATGCCACTTCATAAATTTCGTCCAGAGGCTATTTTAGGTGCTGCGTCACCTTATTATTGGGCCAGGCCCATGTAATTTCGAAATACTTGAGTATAGGCTGTTTTTAGAGTCCGTATGTGTGGTGAAACAAGAGTTAGGGTTGGTTTCGGACCCCTCCACCAAGGGCCACGAAATTCCCCCCTCTTTCCCTCATATATACAGCCCTTAGGGCGTCGTTTAGACTTTGGGTTTTGTTTAGATTAAAAGTTCGCCATAGCTGCAACTTCGCGTACTTCGTTTGTGTTCAACGACCAGACCAAGGCGTCACAGAACCCCACCTTGATCAATAAAGCTTTCCTCTTATATTCGCAATATCCAGATTGCAATCTTAGTTTCTTGCTTGTTCTTCGTTTGCCTGCAGGAAACAGACCTTCGTGGTCAGGTTGATCGTGCTCCGGCGTGGTCAACAACCTCTCGGAGTTGGTTTAGCGATTGCTAAGGCGCGACGTCCTCGCACGTTCGTAGTCGGATCGTCAAAGTCGACTTCCTCCAAAACGATAACCACCATCTCATCGAAAGACGGGACACCTTTGCCTCTATCAAGTGGTATCAGATTTCCAGGTTGCTCGGTGAGATTTTACAGTTTTTCATAGTTTAGATCGATTCTGTTCTTCATACCTATAGTCCACGAAAAAGCCAAAAAAAAATTAGGGTTAGTTCATCCCATCCGAACCAATCTGAGCCTTTGCATAATCTTTTCTGTATTTGCTTTGTTGAATTTGCGGTTGCATCGTCGTGTCCAGTTGCTGGTCTTAGCGTCTAGTCTTTTAGAGTTTCGAGTTCTGGTCATAAGTTGTCACGCCGCCGCCGCAACATCTTCGTCACTACTGCCACATACCACCACCGATCCGTATCCATATACCACCACCAATCCGAATCCATATACCACCACCGCTGCCATAACCTACCACCGCTGCCATATCCTACCACCATATATCCACCACCAATCTGAGTTCTTTTCATATTAGGTTTGTTCTCGAAATCCATCTAGGTTTCGGATTTGTGTTTCCTCGCCTGCGTAGGTCTCAAAAAAAAAAAGTCTGGAGACCCCCGGGCAGTTTTTAGGCCAAAATTTCGACAGGTGAAAATATTTTTTCCCTAACCTACTTTTGGGCTTTTCTGAGTCTTTTGAGACACGTGCCACCATACTGATTTTTTCCCGCACTTTTTCGTCGTCGCTGCCCTGATTCCGAAAAAAAAATTCATCAAAAAAATTTC
>LR738713.1:266239691-266312604 GCA_902687465.1 Secale cereale | reverse complement strand
AGCTCCACATACATCTACATCGTGCGTTTGACTCTCCCTGGTAATCGCTCTATCCAAGCTTTGAGAGTTTTGACTACATCGGTTGCCGATCACCGCCTGCTGCTGGGTAAGAACTGGTAAGAATTTGAGATTTGCTTGTCGGATTTGTGACACCCGCCACCCCCACCACTTCTTAGTAGTCTGTAGGATCATATTCTTGTGTGTTTCTATTGCTGCTAACCATGCCAGGATCACAAGTCGACGAGACTGACTGGGAGAACTTGACGAACAAGGAGCTTCATGATAAGTTTCAGCAAATGATGAGTGAACAGGTGCAAGATGTGCTAAACAGATTTGACGAGGCCATGGAGAAGATAGATGGCATGGAGAAGACGTTTGACACAAAGCTCGATAACAAGTTTGCTGAATTGCTTGCGCGTTTTCCACCACCACCGGCTGCTGCAGCTGTCCCACCTCTTCAACAACAACAACAACAACAAAAACAACAACGGCGCCTTCCGAATCAAGTGGGACGAGCACAGCGCGTTCCCCTTGAGACTGGTCAAGCTTCTGGTGCTGCTGTTGATGTTTCTGTAGCTCCTGCTGCTACTGCAGAGGTGGAGGACCATTACGAGGATGAGGTTGACCAAAATCAGAACTACGTGCAACAACCACCACCACCACCACCAGGTCGTCCTCATGCATATCATCGCAACGGTAGGGCTGCACCACCACCTGAGGTACATGACCATCTTCCTAAACTGAAATTGAATATTCCACCATTTGAGGGTAGATATGTTCCTGATATATATCTTACTTGGGAGTTACAAACTGAACAACGTCTTACATGTTTAAACTATCCCGAGGAGAGACGTGTTCCTGCTGCTGTTTGTGCTTTCACTGGTTTTGCATGTGTTTGGTGGTCTGAACATTGTAGATTATATCCTATTCCAGCTACTTGGACTGCTTTGAAAACTGCTATGCGTACTCGTTGGGTTCCACCATATTATCAACGTGAATTACTTCAAAAACTGCAGCGCTTAAGACAAGGAAAAAATTATGTAGAAGAATATTATCAGCAATTACAAACTGGCCTGATTAGATGTGGTATTGTTGAGGAGAATGAAGCTATGCTTGCACGTTTTATGGGTGGATTAAATAGAGAGATTCAGACCATTCTAGAGTATAAGGATTATACTACTATCACTCGTTTATTCCATCTTGCTTGTAAAGCTGAACGTGAAGTGCAGGATCGACAGGCATTGGCGCGGACTAACTTTTCTGCAGGACGACCTTCATCATGGACACCGCGTGCATCCTCTACTTCCTCACATTCTACTGCACCACACCTCCATCAGCTGTTACCTCCAGCCATGATACAAGGAAGCAGGCACAACCACCATTATCTGCCAAGAGCACACCTATTGGGCCTGCACAGAGTTCTTCTTCTTCCATGGCATCAACAGGGCACACCAGTGATATTATTTGTCGTCGTTGTAAGGGAAGAGGACATTTTGCGAGAGATTGCAAATCTCAGCGTGTGATGATTGCTACTGAGGATGGTGGATATGAATCCGCTAGTGACTATGATGAGGAGACTTTGGCTCTTATTACACGTGAAGAACACGGCGGAGACGATTCTGATCATGAGACGCAATACATGGCTCCTGAAGATGCTGACAGGTATGAATGTTTAGTTGCTCAACGTGTTTTGAGTGTGCAGGTTACACAAGCTGAGCAAAATCAGAGGCATAATTTGTTCCATACAAAGGGAGTTGTGAAGGAACGTTCTGTTCGCGTGATCATAGATGGAGGGAGTTGCAAGAACTTGGCTAGCATGGAGATGGTGGAGAAGCTATCTCTCACCACAAGACCACATCCACATCCTTACTACATCCAATGGTTCAACAACAGCGGCAAGGTTAAGGTAACACGTACTGTTCGTGTGCATTTTAGTATCTCTACATATGCTGATTATGTTGATTGTGATGTGGTACCTATGCAAGCATGTTCCTTATTACTTGGTAGACCATGGCAATTTGATAAAAATTCTGTACACCATGGTAGAAACAATCAGTATACTCTTGTTCATAAGGATAAAAATATTACTTTGCTTCCTATGACTCCTGATTCCATTTTAAAAGATGATATTAATAGAGCTAATAAAGCAAAACAGGAGAAAAATAAGAGTGAAAATCAGATTGTGGCAAAAGAATTTGAGCAACAAATGAAGCCTAATAATAAACCATCTACTGTTGCTTCTGAAATTAAATTGAAAAGTGCATGTTTATTTGCCACCAAATCTGATATTGATGAGCTAGATTTTAGCAAATCTATTTGCTATGCTGTTGTATGCAAAGAGGCATTATTTTCATTCGAGGACGTGCCTTCCTCTTTGCCTCCTGCTGTCACTAACATTTTGCAGGAGTTCGCCGACGTCTTTCCACAAGACGTGCCACTAGGATTACCACCTATTCGAGGGATTGAGCATCAGATTGACTTAATTCCCGGTGCATCGCTACCCAACCGCGCACCATACCGTACCAATCCAGAAGAGACGAAGGAGATTATGCGTCAAGTACAGGAGCTACTCGACAAAGGTTATATACGCGAATCCCTTAGTCCTTGTGCTGTTCCTATTATTCTAGTGCCGAAAAAGGATGGTACATCGCGTATGTGTGTTGATTGTAGAGCCATTAATAATATTACTATTCGTTATCGTCATCCTATTCCTAGGCTAGATGATATGCTTGATGAATTGAGTGGCTCTACAATATTCTCCAAAGTTGATTTGCGTAGTGGATACCATCAAATTCGTATGAAATTGGGAGATGAATGGAAAACAGCATTTAAAACTAAGTTTGGATTATATGAGTGGTTAGTCATGCCTTTTGGGTTAACTAATGCACCTAGTACTTTCATGAGATTAATGAATGAAGTTTTACGTGCTTTCATTGGACGATTTGTGGTAGTATACTTTGATGATATATTGATTTTTAGCAGATCTTTGGAGGAACATTTGGAACATTTACGTGCTGTTTTTATTGCTCTACGTGATGCGCGTTTATTTGGTAACCTTGGAAAGTGCACCTTTTGCACCGACCGAGTCTCTTTTCTTGGCTATGTTGTTACTCCACAGGGAATTGAGGTTGATAAATGATAGAGGCAAAGGTGTCCCGTCTTTCGATGAGATAGTGGCTATCGTTTGGATGAAGTCGACTTTGACGATCCGACTACAAACGTGCGTGGACGTCGCGCCTTAGCAATCGCTAAACCAACTCCGAGAGGTTATCAACCACGCCGGAGCACGATCAACCTGACCACGAAGGTCTGTTTCCTGCAGGCAAACGAAGAACAAGCAAGAAACTAAGATTGCAATCTGGATATTGCGAATATAAGAGGAAAGCTTTATTGATCAAGGTGGGGTTCTGTGACGCCTTTGTCTGGTCGTTGAACACAAACGAAGTACGCGAAGTTGCAGCTATGGCGAACTTTTAATCTAAACAAAACCCAAAGTCTAAACGACGCCCTAAGGGCTGTATATATGAGGGAAAGAGGGGGAAATTTCGTGGCCCTTGGTGGAGGGGTCCGAAACCAACCCTAACTCTTGTTTCCCCACACATACGGACTCTAAAAACAGCCTATACTCAAGTATTTCGAAATTACATGGGCCTGGCCCAATAATAAGGTGACGCAGCACCTAAAATAGCCTCTGGACGAAATTTATGAAGTGGCATCTTGTATATTTCGTCCAAGGCTTCTCGCATTCATTATGGTGGCTTCAAAGTCCTGAAATCATCCATTGTAACTCCATTCTTGTCCCCCTTGCGCATGCCATCATCTCCATGCTTGATCTTGCTCCAATGTTCATCCTTCTTGTCCAAGCTAGGCCCTTCATTTGTAAGCAAGACAAATGTATCCAATTTAGGCAGCATCATATTCTCATGAACATTAGATTCATTACCAAGAAACGAAAGTACCTGGTAATTTAATTGGCGTGCGCGAGCTCTAGTAATTGGTCCTGTATATGTGTCAGTTGGAGCTGTGGGTGTAACCTTGTTAGTGATGTCCTCATCATCCTCCCCTTCTTGAATTGAAGTCGTCCTCGACGGAAGCTCATCTTCCTCACCCAAGTAAGGCTTCAAATCTGCAATGTTAAATGTGGGACTAACCCCAAAATCTGCAGGCAGCTCAAGTTTATATGCATTATCATTTATTTTCTCTAACACCTTGAAAGGACCATCAGCACGTGGCATTAGCTTTGAGTTGCGCAAATTAGGAAACCTATCCTTACGCAAATGTAACCAAACAAAATCTCCAGGTGCAAAGACAACACGTTTTCTACCCTTATCTCCAACAAGTTTATATTTAGCATTCATGCGCTCAATATTTTCCTTAGTTAACTCATGCATTTTTAAGATCAATTCAGCACATTGTTTAGCATCAATATTAACCTTCTCCGAAGATGGAAGAGGCAACAAATCAATAGGTGCACGAGGTAGGAAACCATAGACAATTTCAAAAGGGCACATTTTAGTAGTAGAATGCAACGAACGATTATAAGCAAATTCAATATGAGGCAAGCATTCTTCCCACATTTTCTTATTATTCTTCAAAACAGCCCTAAGCATAGTAGACAAAGTTCTGTTGACTACTTCAGTTTGTCCATCAGTTTGGGGATGACAAGTAGTACTAAAAAGCAGTTTAGTCCCCAACTTAGCCCATAAACATCTCCAAAAGTGGCTAAGAAATTTAGTATCACGATCTGAAACAATAGTATTTGGCACACCATGCAAGCGAATAATTTCACGAAAGAACAAATCAGCAACATTAGCAGCATCATCGCTTTTATGACATGGTATAAAGTGTGCCATCTTCGAGAACCTATCCACGACAACAAATATGCTATCCCTCCCCTTCTTTGTTCGAGGTCAACCCAAAACAAAGTCCATAGATATATCTTCCCAAGGAACACTAGGGACAGGCAAAGGCATATATAAACCATGAGGATTGAGTCGTGACTTAGCTTTTTGACATGTAGTGCAGCGAGCAACAAAACGCTCAACATCCCGTCGCATCTTTGGCCAAAAGAAATGTGTAGCAAGTACGTCCTCCGTCTTCTTCACGCCAAAGTGTCCCATTAATCCTCCTCCATGCGCCTCCTGCAACAACAAAAGACGAAAAGAGCTAGCTGGAATGCATAGCTTGTTAGCTCGAAACACAAATCCATCACTAACGACGAACTTGTTCCATGTTCTCCCTTCTTTACAATTCTGCAATACATCTTTAAATTCAGCATCATGCACATATTGATCTTTGATGGTCTCCAAACCAAATATTTTAAAGTCAAGTTGTGAAAGCATAGTATAACGACGAGACAATGCATCAGCAATAACATTTTCTTTTCCCTTCTTGTGTTTAATAACATAAGGGAAAGTCTCTATGAATTCAACCCATTTAGCATGTCTACGGTTCAGTTTTGCTTGACTTTTAATGTGCTTTAAAGATTCATGATCAGAATGTATAACAAATTCTTTGGGCCATAAATAATGTTGCCATGTCTCCAAAGTCCGAACAAGAGCATATAATTCCTTATCATAAGTAGAATAATTCAGACTAGGCCCACTCAATTTTTCAGAAAAGTATGCAACAGGTTTACCATCTTGTAATAACACACCTCCTAACCCAATTCCACTAGCATCGCATTCAAGCTCAAAAGTCTTATTAAAATCAGGAAGTTGGAGTAAAGGAGCATGTGTCAACTTATCTTTCAATACCGTGAATGCTTCTTCCTGTGCAGTACCCCAAACAAAAGGCACATCCTTCTTTGTAAGCTCATTGAGGGGTGATAGAGGCAAAGGTGTCCCGTCTTTCGATGAGATGGTGGTTATCGTTTTGGAGGAAGTCGACTTTGACGATCCGACTACGAACGTGCGAGGACGTCGCGCCTTAGCAATCGCTAAACCAACTCCGAGAGGTTGTTGACCACGCCGGAGCACGATCAACCTGACCACGAAGGTCTGTTTCCTGCAGGCAAACGAAGAACAAGCAAGAAACTAAGATTGCAATCTGGATATTGCGAATATAAGAGGAAAGCTTTATTGATCAAGGTGGGGTTCTGTGACGCCTTGGTCTGGTCGTTGAACACAAACGAAGTACGCGAAGTTGCAGCTATGGCGAACTTTTAATCTAAACAAAACCCAAAGTCTAAACGACGCCCTAAGGGCTGTATATATGAGGGAAAGAGGGGGGAATTTCGTGGCCCTTGGTGGAGGGGTCCGAAACCAACCCTAACTCTTGTTTCCCCACACATACGGACTCTAAGAACAGCCTATACTCAAGTATTTCGAAATTACATGGGCCTGGCCCAATAATAAGGTGACGCAGCACCTAAAATAGCCTCTGGACGAAATTTATGAAGTGGCATCTTGTATATTTCGTCCAAGGCTTCTCGCACTCATTATGGTGGCTTCAAAGTCCTGAAATCATCCATTGTAACTCCAATCTTGTCCCCCTTGCGCATGCCATCATCTCCATGCTTGATCTTGCTCCAATGTTCATCCTTCTTGTCCAAGCTAGGCCCTTCATTTGTAAGCAAGACAAATGTATCCAATTTAGGCAGCATCATATTCTCATGAACATTAGATTCATTACCAAGAAACGAAAGTACCTGGTAATTTAATTGGCGTGCGCGAGCTCTAGTAATTGGTCCTGTATATGTGTCAGTTGGAGCTGTGGGTGTAACCTTGTTAGTGATGTCCTCATCATTGCTGATGCATTGTCTCGTCGTTATACTATGCTTTCACAACTTGACTTTAAAATATTTGGTTTGGAGACCATCAAAGATCAATATGTGCATGATGCTGAATTTAAAGATGTATTGCAGAATTGTAAAGAAGGGAGAACATGGAACAAGTTCGTCGTTAGTGATGGATTTGTGTTTCGAGCTAACAAGCTATGCATTCCAGCTAGCTCTGTTCGTCTTTTGCTGTTGCAGGAGGCGCATGGAGGAGGATTAATGGGACACTTTGGCGTGAAGAAGACGGAGGACGTACTTGCTACACATTTCTTTTGGCCAAAGATGCGACGGGATGTTGAGCGTTTTGTTGCTCGCTGCACTACATGTCAAAAAGCTAAGTCACGACTCAATCCTCATGGTTTATATATGCCTTTGCCTGTCCCTAGTGTTCCTTGGGAAGATATATCTATGGACTTTGTTTTGGGTTGACCTCGAACAAAGAAGGGGAGGGATAGCATATTTGTTGTCGTGGATAGGTTCTCGAAGATGGCACACTTTATACCATGTCATAAAAGCGATGATGCTGCTAATGTTGCTGATTTGTTCTTTCGTGAAATTATTCGCTTGCATGGTGTGCCAAATACTATTGTTTCAGATCGTGATACTAAATTTCTTAGCCACTTTTGGAGATGTTTATGGGCTAAGTTGGGGACTAAACTGCTTTTTAGTACTACTTGTCATCCCCAAACTGATGGACAAACTGAAGTAGTCAACAGAACTTTGTCTACTATGCTTAGGGCTGTTTTGAAGAATAATAAGAAAATGTGGGAAGAATGCTTGCCTCATATTGAATTTGCTTATAATCGTTCGTTGCATTCTACTACTAAAATGTGCCCTTTTGAAATTGTCTATGGTTTCCTACCTCGTGCACCTATTGATTTGTTGCCTCTTCCATCTTCGGAGAAGGTTTAGCGATTGCTAAGGCGCGACGTCCTCGCACGTTCGTAGTCGGATCGTCAAAGTCGACTTCCTCCAAAACGATAACCACCATCTCATCGAAAGACGGGACACCTTTGCCTCTATCACGGCGTCTCTTGAGAGCCCGGACATCCGGCCCCGAGCCGGACATCCGGCGCCTGCCTGCGCGCATGGACAGGGCCCGAGGCCCATGTATCCCCCCATCTACTTACCCCTTCGTGTACTAGACTATATATACTCCTCCACCTCCACCATTTTAGGGTTAGCATTGATTTAGCTCATATGTGAGATAGAGCTTTGCTCATCCATCCCGGATCTACTCCACGAGAGAGACCGCGGCCCCTCTACGGAGAAGATCCACCTTGGATTCAAGACCCCTAAACGGGAAGATCCTTCACGGATTCAAGACCTCCTCTAGGAGATGAACTCTACCTTGTATCTTGTGATCTTGTGTGTTTGATTGTTTAGTGGATGTGTGATTGGACTTGTTCTTGAGTGTTTCCCTCGTGATTCCCCTTTGTGTTCTTCGTGTTCATCGTGGGATCCCCTCCATTTCGTGAAAGATCGGCCACATAGGGTTCCACCCTACATTAATAATGATGTAGGGTGGAACCCTAGATGGCCGATCTTTCACGAAATGGAGGGGATCCCATGAAGAACACGAAGAACACGAGGGGGGACACGAGGGGAAACACGAGAGAATCACTCAAGCCAACAAGAACAAGTCACACATATGCTAGATCCTCGAAACACAAAGAGATACAAGATCCATGATCAACAAGGGACGATACAAAGGTGATGTAGGGTGGAACCCTATGTGGCCGATCTTTCACGAAATGGAGGGGATCCCACGATGAACACGAAGAACACAAAGGGGAATCACGAGGGAAACACTCAAGAACAAGTCCAATCACACATTCACTAGACAATCAAACACACAAGATCACGAGTACATGAACAACAAAGGGAAAGATACAAGGTAGAGTTCATCTCCAAGAGGAGGTCTTGAATCCGCGAAGGATCTTCCCGTTAGGGGTCTTGAATCCAAGGTGGATCTTCTCCGTAGAGGGGCCGCGGTCTCTCTCGTGGAGTAGATCCGGGATGAATGAGCAAAGCTCTATCTCACATATGAGCTAAATCATTGCTAACCCTAAAATGGTGGAGGTGGAGGAGTATATATAGTCTAGTACACGAAGGGGTAAGTGGGAGAGGATACATGGGCCTCTGGCCCGACTCTGCGCGCAGGCAGGCGCCGGATGTCCGGGCTGGGGGCCGGATGTCCGGCCGTTCATGGGAGGCCGGATGTCCGGGCACGGGCCGGATGTCCGGCCTGGCGATGGCCGTTCTTCGGGTGCTTCTGTTGCCCTTGCCGGATTTCCGGGGTGATGCCGGATGTCCGGCCTCTGCTGAAGCGCCGGATGTCCGGGCTGGTCGCCGGATGTCCGGGCTGGCGCCGGATGTCCGGGCTGGCGCCGGATGTCCGGCGGCTGTAACTTCAGCCGCTCCGTCTTCTTCCGTCTTCTCTTCCAAGCTTCGCTCGCGGATGGTGTAGGTGTTCCTCGGCGCTTGCACTCCTCGTCGTCGTCCGTGAAGCTCCGACAATACCTATGCATGCACACGAGTGGAGTGTCAAGTAGTATACCATCCTCGAAGGGGTCAAGTGAACACGTGTAAAGGAGATGATTCACCTTTATGTACGAGAAGTAGAGGTCGCACGTGTCACTTGCCAAACGGACTCTTGACATGGTGATGTCCTTAGGATGCTCTGCATCATCCCCTCCCCCTTGGAAAAGATCCGACCTCGGATCGAAAGCCAAATCACCATGGGAAAGAGATGGCGTCGCCATGTCGAAGCGGTCAATCACCAAGCACTCATCATCTTTGATAGAGGCGAGGGGCCCGATCTTTCGATGAGAAGATAACTATCGATTTGGTGGAGACGACTTTGACGATCCGACTACAAACGTGCACGACGTTGCGCCTTAGCAATCGCTAAACCAATCTCCAGGGGTTACTGACAATGCCAGAAGCACGATCAGCCTGACCACGAAGGTCTATTCCTGCATGCAATCGAAGAACAAGCAAGAATATGATAAAGCAATCTGAATATTGAAAATATAAATGAAGTATTGATAAAGGTGGAGATCCGTAAGCGGTCTTGGTCTGGTCGTTGGACACAAACGAAGTACGCGAAGTTGCAATGGCTAACTTTTGACTAAACAAATCCCCCCAGAAAAAGCTACTAGATGGATCTACTTATATAGGAGCAAGGGGTGGCGGCCAAGGAGGTGGAAGGACGTCCCAAGGCAGCCTAAAACTAACCCTAGGTCGTACAAGGCTCATGGGCCCAAGTGGAGGTGATGTAACACCTTTGGACTTGTAGTTTGACTCGGATTCTGCTGCAGCGTCAGATTGTTTTGTCGGGATCTCAATGCTCCGGACGAATTTGAAGGTGATTCCAATTGGGTTGGAAAGTTTATGAAATCTAGTTTCCAACAAAAAAAGAATCACCCAATTCGGAGTCCGTATGAAGGAGTTCTTGCCGTTTTGAGTCAGGTATGTCTGTGCAGTCCGAATCTGGATGCAGAACGTGAGAGACTTGGACTCTATCTTCTCTAGGCCCAAAAGTGACGTGAGAGAACTTTTTGAACAGCCCCTAAACTTCTATTTTTCCCTTATCTTCATATGTGAATTGTACAAATGTCCCATGCACCTGGAATTAGACATGACACAAAAGTCTGTGAAGTATTTTTGTTCTGGATAACATAAATAAATTGTTGCATAGTTTGCATTAGAAATCACCTCACAAATATACATGTATGCAATATTTTTGGTCGTATCCAAGGTAGTCATGTCCTCATCATCCTTCCTTTTTTGAAAATAAAGCCGTCCTCGGCGTTGCTTAATCTGAAATGTGGGTAAGAAAATAGACAAGGTGTACATGTTGTATATGTATATGTCATCCATTTTTACTTCCCTTAATTTTCGCACATATGACACATGTATAGATGAGTAACTTTCGTAGTTCATAAAATATAATGCCAAAATATTACCACAAGAAGTAGAAGGCATGAAAATATTGCAACTCAATTTGCACATATAAGTGAAGCTCTTAATCGTTACAAAAGATTGGCAATGCTCATCATTAAACCATCCCAACCTTGATGAACCATCACCAAGATTAGAGGTCATATCAAAATGATTAAACATTGGCACAACTATTTTCACACGTATTTGATCCAAATCTGATTTATTCCCTGATTCAAATGGTTCTTTCGCATCAATAGTTAATTCAATTGGTTCACTCACAATTGTTTGATCGCATGGCAAAGTCAAATCACAAACATATTCCTCTAAAATAGTTGGTGTGATCAAAGTAGTGGATAGCTCATCGCATGGTTCATTTAAATTGACAAGACATTCACCATACTCATGTGGAGGTGGAAGATCGGTACCTTTGTTTTTACCTCTTATGATCAACTCAGATGATGTAGGCACTGTCGGAGGTGATGTGTCACATGGTGGAGGTGATGTAGTCCTCACAACAACGGATGTGTCTGTCATAGTACGCCTAGTAGTGGAAGGAACAACCGTATCATTTCTTGGAATGTGCACCTGGCGCTTATTCTCCTTACGGATAATACGTCGTTTTATTTCCTGTTCAGCACTACAAGCAAGACGAAACAAATGGTCCATAGGATAACACTCTTCATGAATTAGTAACTCCTGAATATCACGATTTAATCCTGCCCAAAATCTATCCATAAAATCGTCTTCACTTTCTTGTAAAGAGGAATGCAACAAGGTAATCATAATATTTCGTTACGGTGTCACTACCTTGTTTTAAATGTTGCAACTTTGTAAGCATGTCACGAGTATAATAAGCAGGGACGAATGTATGTCGCATGGCAACTTTCAAATCAATCCAAGTAGTAGGTATATAATTAGGGTGTAACCGACAATATTCACTCCACCAAACTAAAGCATAACCAGTGAAAGAACCAACCGCAACCTTAACTTTTTTACGTTCATCAAAACTATGGGAAGCAAATAGATTATTTATGTCAAACTCCCATTCAATATATAAAGCAGGTCTAAAACGGCCATTAAACGGTGGTATAAAAACATTAACCTGATCATGTGCATTTGGATGTTTGTGCACCTCTCGTGATGGTTGTGGTATGTCCTTAGGTGGTGGCACATCTCCCGCGATCGACAAAGCCCATGAGTTGACTCTGGATCCTGTCATGATTAGTAGAAAAAAGAAACAAAATTCGAGAATAATGTTCCTATGAACTACTAGAATGTGGTGGTAAAGCGCTCACAGTAAAGCAAATATCAATATCTTACAAGTTCTTACCATGCAACAACTGGTAATAGGCAACCAGCGGTGTCAAATAACTCCAAAGATTGAGTAAAGCGATTGCCAGGTGAACGTACATAACACGGTGTAGAAATATGTGGAGCTGGGTTGGCTTTATATGGTAGCAAAAGATTAGCAATAATCAATTCAAAGATGCAATGTTGAATAAACGCTCAACGACGGTACTGTGCTGGTCCTAGGCTAGACCGGACTAGAGACGCGAGCCTAGAACACTAATGATGTCACGGTGTAGCACAACTAGCATCAATAAAGGATACGAATTAGCTCTGGACAGCAAGATATAAGTGAAGATCACAACGGCAGTAAAGATAATGATGAAAACAACTGCCAAGCAGAATATACAACAACACTCTCTCCAACTTTCTTTTCCTTCTTTTTTTTTTCTCACACTTTTTTTTTCTTTTTCTTTCTCTCCTCTTTGTTTTTACTTTTTTTTTTCTCTGTCTTTTTTTTCTTTCTCCCTCTTTCCAAGACAAACTAGATAAGATGCAGATTGGATCAAGCAAAGATGCGAACGACTTCAACTATGATTGTGACAATGAACGATGGGTTGCACGAGGTGGAAATTGATGGATGAGGTGGTGGACAGCGGAAGGGATAACGATGCAGCGGCGACGTGACTAATGTGAACAGAACTCGAAACTCTAACGAACTAGACACTAAGACCAGCAACTCGACACGACGATGCAACCGATAATTCAATAATGCAAACAATGAAAAGAAAATTGCAAAGGCTCAGACTGGCTTGGACAAAGGATGAATAGATCTAACTTTTTTTTGACTTTTTCTTGGACAATAGGTAAGAAAATAAATCTAATCTAGGAATAACTGGAAATTCTCACCGAGCAACCTGAAAACTGATACCACTTGATAGAGGCGAGGGGCCCGATCTTTCGATGAGAAGATAACTATCGATTTGGTGGAGACGACTTTGACGATCCGACTACAAACGTGCACGACGTAGCGCCTTAGCAATCGCTAAACCAATCTCCAGGGGTTACTGACAATGCCAGAAGCACGATCAGCCTGACCACGAAGGTCTATTCCTGCATGCAATCGAAGAACAAGCAAGAATATGATAAAGCAATCTGAATATTGAAAATATAAATGAAGTATTGATAAAGGTGGAGATCCGTAAGCGGTCTTGGTCTGGTCGTTGGACACAAACGAAGTACACGAAGTTGCAATGGCTAACTTTTGACTAAACAAATCCCCCCAGAAAAAGCTACTAGATGGATCTACTTATATAGGAGCAAGGGGTGGCGGCCAAGGAGGTGGAAGGACGTCCCAAGGCAGCCTAAAACTAACCCTAGGTCGTACAAGGCTCATGGGCCCAAGTGGAGGTGATGTAACACCTTTGGACTTGTAGTTTGACTCGGATTCTGCTGCAGCGTCAGATTGTTTCGTCGGGATCTCAATGCTCCGGACGAATTTGAAGGTGATTCCAATTGGGTTGGAAAGTGTATGAAATCTAGTTTCCAACAAAAAAAGAATCACCCAATTCGGAGTCCGTATGAAGGAGTTCTTGCCGTTTTGAGTCAGGTATGTCTGTGCAGTCCGAATCTGGATGCAGAACGTGAGAGACTTGGACTCTATCTTCTCTTGGCCCAAAAGTGACGTGAGAGAACTTTTTGAACAGCCCCTAAACTTCTCTTTTTCCCTTATCTTCATATGTGAATTGTACAAATGTCCCATGCACCTGGAATTAGACATGGCACAAAAGTCTGTGAAGTATTTTTGTTCTGGATAACATAAATAAATTGTTGCATAGTTTGCATTAGAAATCACCTCACAAATATACATGTATGCATTATTTTTGGTCGTATCCAAGGTAGTCATGTCCTCATCAATCTTGAAGCTCGAAATGGGCACTCTCCAATGTCGCACCATCTAGTGATTCCTTCAAAAGGAGCAAGGACAACAAACACTTGGAAAAACAAATGTGGTTAGCGGTAGTGCAAAACCAAGCATTCAAGAGGTGATTCACCCAACAAGTGTGGTCATCAAGCATAGCATGTGGTGTGACAAAGGATTGTGACATGGCATGTAAGCATATGAATTGAGCACAATCAAGGTCATCATGGAAGCAAGCATGTAAATGTGAGGTAGAGATGCACATATGTGTGACAAGAGAGTAAGCATCTACCTCAAAGTCGTAGCAAGCATGCATAAAGCGCTCAATGAAAGGTCTATGGTAGGCATAGGAATCATTCACAACACCAAATAAAATGAAGTGTCTAAACACATGAGTCAAGTGCAAGACAATCCAAGCATAGCGTGCATATGGTGTAGTGAAAGTCGAGTGGCACTCAACACAATAGAAATGGAAATTGTTCATCATGTGTGAGGCAAACAAGTCAATCATGTGACAAGCAATGGTACATGGCATATGTGAAGAGATGATATTGTTGCAACCAAGCACATGATAGGAGCAAGTAATCCACAAGTCGGATGCAACACACAAGGCATATATATCATGACGCATGGCAAAGTGGCAATGGCAAGTCGAAGAAAGATCTCTAGCATGTGTGCAAAGAGTGATGGTGCAAGCAACACAACTAGTATGATCCACAATGTTCATGCTCATGGATTGTGGTTTCTCGAAAGAGAAGGATATCACCTCGAAAGTGTGTCCTTGTGCATCCTTCACAATGCCGAAGCACAAGAAAGTGCGATGTAGAAGCGTCGTGGTAGAAAATGGTTCGCTCTCAAGAGCTTGAATGGTCAACTCACGTGAAGTGGAAGTCGACACGAAGTCCAAGTATCCTACACATGCACACAACAAAACAAAGAATGTATGCGCATGGTAGATAAACACATCATCCATCATGATGGTTCTCTTCTCTTGCACATAACCATTGGAAGCAAAAGTGCATGAATAATATGATGCAACAATAGCTATATTCATGGCACTAGGCATATGGTGCAAGGAGGTAAAACAAGCATGCTTCACAAGAATGATGTCATAATCTCCAAATAAATGAGAGAATGCTATGGGGGCAATCTCATTGGCAAGACTAAAACAAGCAAAATCAATCATGTGCAAAGCATGGCAATGGTTGTCATCAACCGCATGAAAGGAGCAAGTATGAATCATCGATGATGCAACATAAGCAAGAATATCAATCATGTCGTGCAAACTAGTGGAGCGAAGATGCAACACACTAGATGAGTTCATAGCAATCATGTCATGTGAGCCAATAGTAGGCATAAGCAATGCACACGACATATCACAAGCACGAGCACATAGCATTAACAAGGTATCATCATAGGCATTTAGCACAAAGAAAACATGGCAATAACAAGCAATATCTCCACCAAGCATGCAAATACACATACAAACATGAGAATCAATCATCATGTGTAATGCGAAGCATGGGTCACAAATGCATGGCAAAGGCATATAAATGAGCATATCATGCAAAGTGAACATGGCAAGAGGGGCATAAGAGATATAATGGACAATAACCCATAACCATGTGAGGGCCATGTAGAAGAGATGTGCGAAGTCTTTGCACAAAGGGAGCGGTTGGAAGGACAATCCACGATATCCCAAGTCATCGTTGCTCTCTAGAGCTCTTTTCGTCAACTCGTGCGTTTGTGAAGTTGACGAGTATGGATGGGTACCTACACAAAAGAGACACAAACCAAAGAAATTGTGCGCGTGGTAAATGTACACATCATCCATCATGATGTGTATGTGCATGTGTGAGTTAGCACAAGATAAGCATCGCTCAAAGAAATTTGATGCATGGTATAAGAACATGTCATCCATCATGAATGAATAGTTATTGTGTATAGCATGATGTGGATGCAAATTGAGCATACAATTATATGGCACATCTATAGCATGTTCATTCATGGGGAGCATATTGTGCACACAAGCATGGGGATCATGCAATGGATGGGATGGGTCAAAATCTCCTAAAATGTATGAGGAAACTATGGGGGTCTCCTCATAAGCAATATCGGAAGCATAATGTGGAGAAGTGGAACAACATCCAAAACAATGCATGCCGGAAGCTAGGTAATCATGGCATGGCATATGATGGATATGATGCAAAGGAAGCATGTCAATATCATCACAAGAAAAACAAATGCCAATAACCATGGGCTTGTCATCTATGCCATATGTGCAAATTGGGTTTATCTTAATGGCATATGCATAGTTACTACGATGAGATTGCAAATATGACATATTGTTGATCTCATGCATAGCATATGACAAGTCAAGCGGATTGTCAAACATGATGTGACCTAAAGAATGATCACAAGAGATCCTATGCAACATGGCATCACAACTAATAGACTCCACATGGCAATCATCATACACATCATAAATAGGTAAATAATCGCATGGGGAAATCATACTAGAATGAAGCATGGCAATAGGTGGATCAACATCATGCAAGCAATCAAAGTTAACATAGTCCACTAGTGGGACGAGAGCATCACCTTCACCTTTGTTACCTTTTTCATTCCACTCATGTGGTGTAGGTGAGGTGGGAAAGACCAAATGGTGGTCATCATCATCAACTTGATGGAACCATGTGGGGGGTGCATCATATTCCACCATGGCCATCGTCTTGTCCAATGGAAGGACGAAGTCGTCGAGGATCGGCGCGTCATCAAATGTGGGACCTAGCACCGAATGAGAAGACACAATAGAGGTAGAGGTCAAGTCGTTAGTGTTGAAAGTGGCCTCACATGACCTATCAACTATCTCACTCTCTCTATGTGGTGGCTCACTCACTCCCTCAAGGTAGGTGCACTCAAGCTCGCATATGGTGGAGTCACTCATCTCACTCAAGTTGTGGGGGTTGTGGCTCTCCTCACATGGGAATTGGGGCAGCTCATCATATATGGGGCTAGTGGTGAATTCACTCTCACTCTCAATATGGTGGCACAAGTCACCCAAGTCATCATACGTCGCCGTGGTCGAAGGGAAAATCCCATGCTCAACCATATCCTCATTGTCGTCGTGGATGAAGGCCGAAGATGGCACATCATCACTCTCGCCTCCTAAGATGGAAGCATCAACCTTGCTCGTCACCATGTCGTTCGCCTCCAAAGCGTGGTCCTCGAATGGCTCCGTAGTCGTAGTCGTCGCCGCACCGTCTTGAAAAAGAGTCGAAGTAGACTCGGCATCATCAATGCCACAAAGAGGGATGGCGATGAAGTCGAACTTGGGAACGTCGTCTTGGAGCTCGTCGGGCTTGGACATCATGGTGGTACTAGCCTCATGCTCGCCATCTTGGAGCTTGGTCTTCGAGAAGTGATGAGGACATGACTACCTTGGATACGACCAAAAATATTGCATACATGTATATTTGTGAGGTGATTTCTAATGCAAACTATGCAACAATTTATTTATGTTATCCAGAACAAAAATACTTCACAGACTTTTGTGTCATGTCTAATTCCAGGTGCATGGGACATTTGTACAATTCACATATGAAGATAAGGGAAAAATAGAAGTGTAGGGGCTGTTCAAAAAGTTCTCTCACGTCACTTTTGGGCCTAGAGAAGATAGAGTCCAAGTCTCTCACGTTTTGCATCCAGATTCGGACTGCACAGACATACCTGACTCAAAACGGCAAGAACTCCTTCATACGGACTCCGAATTGGGTGATTCTTTTTTTGTTGGAAACTAGATTTCATACACTTTCAAACCCAATTGGAATCACCTTCAAATTCGGCCGGAGCATTGAGATCTCGACGAAACAATCTGACGCTGCAGCAGAATCCGAGTCAAACTACAAGTCCAAAGGTGTTACATCACCTCCACTTGGGCCCATGAGCCTTGTACGACCTAGGGTTAGTTTTAGGCTGCCTTGGGACGTCCTTCCACCTCCTTGGCCGCCACCCCTTGCTCCTATATAAGTAGATCCATCTAGTAGCTTTTTCTTAGGGATTTGTTTAGTCAAAAGTTAGCCATTGCAACTTCGTGTACTTCGTTTGTGTCCAACGACCAGACCAAGACCGCTTACGGATCTCCACCTTTATCAATTCCTCATTTATATTTGCAATATTCAGATTGCTTTATCATATTCTTGCTTGTTCTTCGATTGCATGCAGGAATAGACCTTCGTGGTCAGGCTGATCGTGCTTCTGGCATTGTCAGTAACCCCTGGAGATTGGTTTAGCGATTGCTAAGGCGCAACGTCGTGCACGTTTGTAGTCGGATCGTCAAAGTCGTTTCCACCAAATCGATAGTTATCATCTCATCGAAAGATCGGGCCCCTCGTCTCTATCAAGTGGTATCAGTTTTCAGGTTGCTCGGTGAGAATTTCCAGTTATTCCTAGATTAGATTTATTTTCTTACCTATTGTCCAAGGAAAAGCCACAAAAAAAAGGTTAGATCTATTCATCCTTTGTCCTAGCCAGTCTGAGCCTTTGCAATTTTCTTTTCATTGTTTGCATTATTGAATTATCGGTTGCATCGGCGTGTCGAGTTGCTGGTCTTAGTGTCTAGTTCGTTAGAGTTTCGAGTTCTGTTCACATTAGTCACGTCACCGCTCCATCGTTATCCCTTCCGCTGTCCACCACCTCATCCATCAATTTCCACCTCGTGCAACCCATCGTTCATTGTCACAATCATAGTTGAAGTCGTTTGCATCTTTGCTTGATCCAATCTGCATCTTATCTAGTTTGTCTTGGAAAGAGGGAGAAAGAAAAAAAAGACAGAGAAAAAAAAGTAAAAAAAAAGAGAGGAGAGAAAGAAAAAGAAAAAAGAGTGTGAGAAAAAAAAAGGAAAAAGAAAAAGAAGGAAAAGAAAGTTGGAGAGAGTGTTGTTGTATATTCTGCTTGGCAGTTGTTTTCATCATTATCTTTACTGCCGTTGTGATCTTCACTTATATCTTGCTGTTAAGAGCTACTTCGTATCCTTTATTGATGCTAGTTGTGCTACACCGTGACATCATTAGTGTTCTAGGCTCGCGTCTCTAGTCCTGTCTAGCCTAGGACCAGCACAGTACCGTCGTTGAGCGTTTATTCAACATTGTATCTCTGAATTGATTATTGCTAATCTTTTGCTACCATATATAAAGCCAACCCAGCTCCACATATTGCTACACCGTGTTTACGTACGTTCACCTGGCAATCGCTTTACTCAATCTTTGGAGTTATTTGACACCGCTGGTTGCCTATCACCAGTTGCTGCATGGTAAGAACTTGTAAGATATTGATATTTGCTTTACTGTGAGCGCTATACCACCACATCCTAGTAGTTCATAGGAACATTATTCTCGAATTTTGTTTTTTTTTTCTACTAATCATGACAGGATCTAGAGTCAACTCATGGGCTTTGTCGATCGCGGGAGATGTGCCACCACCTAAGGACATACCACAACCATCACGAGAGGTGCACAAACATCCAAATGCACATGATCAGGTTAATGTTTCTATACCACCGTTTAATGGCCGTTTTAGACCTGCTTTATATATTGAATGGGAGTTTGACATAAATAATCTATTTGCTTCCCATAGTTTTGATGAACGTAAAAAAGTTAAGGTTGCGGTTGGTTCTTTCACTGGTTATGCTTTAGTTTGGTGGAGTGAATATTGTCGGTTACACCCTAATTATATACCTACTACTTGGACTGCTTTGAAAACTGCTATGCGTACTCGTTGGGTTCCACCATATTATCAACGTGAATTACTTCAAAAACTGCAGCGCTTAAGACAAGGAAAAAATTCTGTAGAAGAATATTATCAGCAATTACAAACTGGCCTGATTAGATGTGGTATTGTTGAGGAGAATGAAGCTATGCTTGCACGTTTTATGGGTGGATTAAATAGAGAGATTCAGACCATTCTAGAGTATAAGGATTATACTACTATCACTCGTTTATTCCATCTTGCTTGTAAAGCTGAACGTGAAGTGCAGGATCGACAGGCATTGGCGCGGACTAACTTTTCTGCAGGACGACCTTCATCATGGACACCGCGTGCATCCTCTACTTCCTCACATTCTACTGCACCGACACCTCCATCAGCTGTTACCTCCAGCCATGATACAAGGAAGCAGGCACAACCACCATTATCTGCCAAGAGCACACCTATTGGGCCTGCACAGAGTTCTTCTTCTTCCATGGCATCGACAGGGCACACCAGTGATATTATTTGTCGTCGTTGTAAGGGAAGAGGACATTTTGCGAGAGATTGCAAATCTGATACGGTGTATCCCATGATCATCCCCATGTTCACTCGACGAGACCTCAACCACACACAATTGGACACAAGGTTCACTCGCTCCTCTCTGAACCCCCACTTTCTACATGTGAGACATGGCTACTACCTCAAATATATGTGCTATGCATGACCAGGAACCAAGAGGGAGGCCATGGGACAGCTGGGAGCGTTGGACAAGACGGCGAGGACACGAAGTACAAGGAACAAGAGAAGCTGCTGGAAAAGCTTCAGGCTCCGGACGTCCGGCATCTACCGGACGACCGGCGACTCCTAGGCGACCGGACGACCGGAGGCCACCGGACGTCCGTGACTTCGACGACAGAAGGAAAATAGCGGAAGTCCGAAGACTTCCGGACGTCCGGACCCTCGCGAGCCACCGGACGTCCGGTAGCCGTCGGACGTCCGCTACCTGCTGTCTGCGCACAGTTATCGGGCCAGAGGCCCATGTATCCCTCTCCCACTTACCCCTTCGTGGCCCTAGACTATATATACTCCTCCACCTCCTCCTAATGAGGGTTAGCTTAGTGATAGCTCATTTGATACTATCTAGTGGTTCATCTCCTTGTGAGTGACTGCGGCCCCTCCACGGAGAAGATCCACTACGGATTCAGGACCTCCTTCATCGGAGAAGATCCCCAGGGATATCAAGACCTCCTCACGGAGAAGAACCGGTTACCCTTTGTATCGTCCCTTGTTGATCATGGATCTTGTATCTCTTTGTGTTTCGAGGATCTAGCATATGTGTGACTTGTTCATGTTGGTTTGAGTGTTTATCTCGTGTTTCCCCTCGTGTTCCCCTCTCGTGTTCTTCGTGTTCGTCGTGGGATACTCTCCAAACGTGAAAGATCTGCTGATTAGGGTTCCACCCTGTATCACTTCCGGACGTCCGGACCCTCGCGAGCCACCGGACGTCCGGTAGCCGTCGGACGTCCGCTACCTGCTGTCTGCGCACAGTTATCGGGCCAGAGGTCCATGTATCCCTCTCCCACTTACCCCTTCGTGGCCCTAGACTATATATACTCCTCCACCTCCTCCTAATGAGGGTTAGCTTAGTGATAGCTCATTTGATACCATCTAGTGGTTCATCTCCTTGTGAGTGACTGCGGCCCCTCCACGGAGAAGATCCACACGGATTCAAGACCTCCTTCACGGAGAAGATCCCGCGGGATACCCCAAGACCTCCTCACGGAGAAGAACCGGTTACCCTTTGTATCGTCCCTTGTTGATCATGGATCTTGTATCTCTTTGTGTTTCGAGGATCTAGCATATGTGTGACTTATTCTTGTTGGTTTGAGTGTTTCTCTCGTGTTTTCCCTCGTGCTCCCTCTCGTGTTCTTCGTGTTCATCGTGGGATCCCCTCCATTTCGTGAAAGATCGGCCACATAGGGTTCCACCCTATACCATATATTGAATGGGAGTTTGACATAAATAATCTATTTGCTTCCCATAGTTTTGATGAACGTAAAAAAGTTAAGGTTGCGGTTGGTTCTTTCACTGGTTATGCTTTAGTTTGGTGGAGTGAATATTGTCGGTTACACCCTAATTATATACCTACTACTTGGATTGATTTGAAAGTTGCCATGCGACATACATTCGTCCCTGCTTATTATACTCGTGACATGCTTACAAAGTTGCAACATTTAAAACAAGGTAGTGACACCGTAACGAAATATTATGATGATTTACAAACTACCTTGTTGCATTCCTCTTTACAAGAAAGTGAAGACGATTTTATGGATAGATTTTGGGCAGGATTAAATCATGATATTCAGGAGTTACTAATTCATGAAGAGTGTTATCCTATGGACCATTTGTTTCGTCTTGCTTGTAGTGCTGAACAGGAAATAAAACGACGTATTGTCCGTAAGGAGAATAAGCGCCAGGTGCACATTCCAAGAAATGATACGATTGTTCCTTCCACTACTAGGCGTACTATGATAGACACATCCGTTGTTGTGAGGACTACATCACCTCCACCATGTGACACATCACCTCCGACAGTGCCTACATCATCTGAGTTGATCATAAGAGATAATGACAAAGGTACCGATCTTCCACCTCCACATGAGTATGGTGAATGTCTTGTCAATTTAAATGAACCATGCGATGAGCTATCCACTACTTTGATCACACCAACTATTTTAGAGGAATATGTTTGTGATTTGACTTTGCTATGCGATCAAACAATTGTGAGTGAACCAATTGAATTAACTATTGATGCGAAAGAACCATTTGAATCAGGGAATAAATCAGATTTGGATCAAATACGTGTGAAAATAGTTGTGCCAATGTTTAATCATTTTGATATGACCTCTAATCTTGGTGATGGTTCATCAAGGTTGGGATGGTTTAATGATGAGCATTGCCAATCTTTTGTAACGATTAAGAGCTTCACTTATATGTGCAAATTGAGTTGCAATATTTTCATGCCTTCTACTTCTTGTGGTAATATTTTGGCATTATATTTTATGAACTACGAAAGTTACTCATCTATACATGTGTCATATGTGCAAAAATTAAGGGAAGTAAAAATGGATGACATATACATATACAACATGTACACCTTGTCTATTTTCTTACCCACATTTCAGATTAAGCAACGCCGAGGACGGCTTTATTTTCAAAAAAGGGAGGATGATGAGGACATGACTACCTTGGATACGACCAAAAATATTGCATACATGTATATTTGTGAGGTGATTTCTAATGCAAACTATGCAACAATTTATTTATGTTATCCAGAACAAAAATACTTCACAGACTTTTGTGTCATGTCTAATTCCAGGTGCATGGGACATTTGTACAATTCACATATGAAGATAAGGGAAAAATAGAAGTTTAGGGGCTGTTCAAAAAGTTCTCTCACGTCACTTTTGGGCCTAGAGAAGATAGAGTCCAAGTCTCTCACGTTCTGCATCCAGATTCGGACTGCACAGACATACCTGACTCAAAACGGCAAGAACTCCTTCATACGGACTCCGAATTGGGTGATTCTTTTTTTGTTGGAAACTAGATTTCATACACTTTCAAACCCAATTGGAATCACCTTCAAATTCGGCCGGAGCATTGAGATCTCGACGAAACAATCTGACGCTGCAGCAGAATCCGAGTCAAACTACAAGTCCAAAGGTGTTACATCACCTCCACTTGGGCCCATGAGCCTTGTACGACCTAGGGTTAGTTTTAGGCTGCCTTGGGACGTCCTTCCACCTCCTTGGCCGCCACCCCTTGCTCCTATATAAGTAGATCCATCTAGTAGCTTTTTCTTAGGGATTTGTTTAGTCAAAAGTTAGCCATTGCAACTTCGTGTACTTCGTTTGTGTCCAACGACCAGACCAAGACCGCTTACGGATCTCCACCTTTATCAATTCCTCATTTATATTTGCAATATTCAGATTGCTTTATCATATTCTTGCTTGTTCTTCGATTGCATGCAGGAATAGACCTTCGTGGTCAGGCTGATCGTGCTTCTGGCATTGTCAGTAACCCCTGGAGATTGGTTTAGCGATTGCTAAGGCGCAACGTCGTGCACGTTTGTAGTCGGATCGTCAAAGTCGTTTCCACCAAATCGATAGTTATCATCTCATCGAAAGATCGGGCCCCTCGTCTCTATCAAGTGGTATCAGTTTTCAGGTTGCTCGGTGAGAATTTCCAGTTATTCCTAGATTAGATTTATTTTCTTACCTATTGTCCAAGGAAAAGCCACAAAAAAAAGGTTAGATCTATTCATCCTTTGTCCTAGCCAGTCTGAGCCTTTGCAATTTTCTTTTCATTGTTTGCATTATTGAATTATCGGTTGCATCGGCGTGTCGAGTTGCTGGTCTTAGTGTCTAGTTCGTTAGAGTTTCGAGTTCTGTTCACATTAGTCACGTCACCGCTCCATCGTTATCCCTTCCGCTGTCCACCACCTCATCCATCAATTTCCACCTCGTGCAACCCATCGTTCATTGTCACAATCATAGTTGAAGTCGTTTGCATCTTTGCTTGATCCAATCTGCATCTTATCTAGTTTGTCTTGGAAAGAGGGAGAAAGAAAAAAAAGACAGAGAAAAAAAAGTAAAAAAAAAGAGAGGAGAGAAAGAAAAAGAAAAAAGAGTGTGAGAAAAAAAAAGGAAAAAGAAAAAGAAGGAAAAGAAAGTTGGAGAGAGTGTTGTTGTATATTCTGCTTGGCAGTTGTTTTCATCATTATCTTTACTGCCGTTGTGATCTTCACTTATATCTTGCTGTTAAGAGCTACTTCGTATCCTTTATTGATGCTAGTTGTGCTACACCGTGACATCATTAGTGTTCTAGGCTCGCGTCTCTAGTCCTGTCTAGCCTAGGACCAGCACAGTACCGTCGTTGAGCGTTTATTCAACATTGCATCTCTGAATTGATTATTGCTAATCTTTTGCTACCATATATAAAGCCAACCCAGCTCCACATATTGCTACACCGTGTTTACGTACGTTCACCTAGCAATCGCTTTACTCAATCTTTGGAGTTATTTGACACCACTGGTTGCCTATCACCACCTGCTGCATGGTAAGAACTTGTAAGATATTGATATTTGCTTTACTGTGAGCGCTTTACCACCACATCCTAGTAGTTCATAGGAACATTATTTTTGGATTTTGTTTCTTGTTTCTACTAATCATGGCAGGTTCAAGAGTCAGTTGGGCTTCATCGATCGTGGGAGACGTGTCATCACCTCAGAAAATACAACCACCATCACAAGAGGTACAAAGACATCAGAATGCGCACAAACAGGTTCTTATTTCCATGCCACCTTTTCATGGTCGTTTTAAACCTGATTTATATATTGAATGGGAGTTCAACATCAATAATATATTTGCTTCCCATAGTTTTGATGAACGTAAAAAAATTAAGGTTGCGGTTGGTTCTTTCACTGGTTATGCTTTAGTTTGGTGGAGTGAATATTGTCGGTTACACCCTAATCATATACCTACTACTTGGATTGATTTGAAAGTTGCCATGCGACATACATTCGTCCCTGCTTATTATACTCGTGACATGCTTACAAAGTTGCAACATTTAAAACAAGGTAGTGACACCGTAACGAAATATTATGATGATTTACAAACTACCTTGTTGCATTCCTCTTTACAAGAAAGTGAAGACGATTTTATGGATAGATTTTGGGCAGGATTAAATCGTGATATTCAGGAGTTACTAATTCATGAAGAGTGTTATCCTATGGACCATTTGTTTCGTCTTGCTTGTAGTGATGAACAGGAAATAAAACGACGTATTGTCCGTAAGGAGAATAAGCGCCAGGTGCACATTCCAAGAAATGATACGGTTGTTCCTTCCACTACTAGGCGTACTATGACAGACACATCCGTTGTTGTGAGGACTACATCACCTCCACCATGTGACACATCACCTCCGACAGTGCCTACATCATCTGAGTTGATCATAAGAGGTAATGACAAAGGTA
Source organism: Secale cereale (assembly GCA_902687465.1). NCBI lineage: Eukaryota > Viridiplantae > Streptophyta > Magnoliopsida > Poales > Poaceae > Secale > Secale cereale. Next base: position 266,286,891 of record LR738713.1, on the reverse strand, counting down.
CCGATCTTCCACCTCCACATGAGTATGGTGAATGCCTTGTCAATTTAAATGAACCATGCGATGAGCTATCCACTACTTTGATCACACCAACTATTTTAGAGGAATATGTTCGTGATTTGACTTTGCCATGCGATCAAACAATTGTGAGTGAACCAATTGAATTAACTATTGATGCAAAAGAACCATTTGAATCAGGGAATAAATCAGATTTGGATCAAATACGTGTGAAAATAGTTGTGCCTATGTTTAATCTTTTTGATATGACCTCTAATCTTGGTGATGGTTCATCAAGGTTGGGATGGTTTAATGATGAGCATTGCCAATCTTTTGTAACGATTAATAGCTTCACTTATATGTGCAAATTGAGTTGCAATATTTTCATGCCTTCTACTTCTTGTGATAATATTTTGGCGTTATATTTTATGAACTACGAAAGTTACTCATCTATACATGTGTCATATGTGAGAAAATTAAGGGAAGTAAAAATGGATGACATATACATATACAACATGTACACCTTGTCTATTTTCTTACCCACATTTCAGATTAAGCAACGCCGAGGACGGCTTTATTTTCAAAAAAGGGAGGATGATGAGGACATGACTACCTTGGATACGACCAAAAATATTGCATACATGTATATTTGTGAGGTGATTTCTAATGCAAACTATGCAACAATTTATTTATGTTATCCAGAACAAAAATACTTCACAGACTTTTGTGCCATGTCTAATTCCAGGTGCATGGGACATTTGTACAATTCACATATGAAGATAAGGGAAAAAGAGAAGTTTAGGGGCTGTTCAAAAAGTTCTCTCACATCACTTTTGGGCCAAGAGAAGATAGAGTCCAAGTCTCTCACGTTCTGCATCCAGATTCGGACTGCACAGACATATCTGACTCAAAACGGCAAGAACTCCTTCATACGGACTCCGAATTGGGTGATTCTTTTTTTGTTGGAAACTAGATTTCATACACTTTCCAACCCAATTGGAATCACCTTCAAATTCGTCCGGAGCATTGAGATCCCGACGAAACAATCTGACGCTGCAGCAGAATCCGAGTCAAACTACAAGTCCAAAGGTGTTACATCACCTCCACTTGGGCCCATGAGCCTTGTACGACCTAGGGTTAGTTTTAGGCTGCCTTGGGACGTCCTTCCACCTCCTTGGCCGCCACCCCTTGCTCCTATATAAGTAGATCCATCTAGTAGCTTTTTCTTAGGGATTTGTTTAGTCAAAAGTTAGCCATTGCAACTTCGTGTACTTCGTTTGTGTCCAACGACCAGACCAAGACCGCTTACGGATCTCCACCTTTATCAATTCCTCATTTATATTTGCAATATTCAGATTGCTTTATCATATTCTTGCTTGTTCTTCGATTGCATGCAGGAATAGACCTTCGTGGTCAGGCTGATCGTGCTTCTGGCATTGTCAGTAACCCCTGGAGATTGGTTTAGCGATTGCTAAGGCGCAACGTCGTGCACGTTTGTAGTCGGATCGTCAAAGTCGTTTCCACCAAATCGATAGTTATCATCTCATCGAAAGATCGGGCCCCTCGCCTCTATCAAGAAGTGTGCTTGCGGTGGAGAAGCCTTGGCCTTCATAAGTTCTTGTTCCGCCTTGAGAGCACCAATGTAGTTGTCGTCGAGGGACTTGTAGTTCTCGAAGAAGATAGTCTTGTAGACGTCATTGTGCAATCCCATCATGAAGTGGAGCTTCATTGAAATGGGGTCGTCCACGCCGGCTCGTTGCAAGGCCATCTTCATCTCCTTGAAGTACTTGTCGATGGACTTGGATCCTTGAATGGTGTTCTCCAATTGGCGTAGAAGTTGTTCCGTGTAGGTGGAAGGCACGAACTCTCGTCGCATAGCTTTCTTCGTCTTGGGCCAATTCACGTTGAAGCTCGTCGAAGGTGTGTGAAGCCACCATGTTGACGCGTTGTCGTGGAAGTTTCTTGTGGCGCACTTCACTTGATCTTCGTAGGGAAGTTGATGTAGCGTGAGGTAGTCGTCCATCTTGCGCTCCCACTCGAGATACTCCTCGGGGTCTTGAGTCCCATAGAAAGGAATCTCATGGTCATTGTCGAGGTCGTTGTAGCTCGTGGAAGTCGCGGACTTGAGCTTGGGGAGCTTCTCTTGAGCATAATCTTGGGGTTCTTGTGGGCGAAGATGCCGCATATCCAAAGGCGAAGATGCCTTGAAGTCGCTTGGCGAAGATGCCAAGGTGTACGGTGAAGTCGTTGAGCGGTTGTTGGTGTTGAGCTCTTGACCTTCACGTTCTTGTCGTTGATGGTGTCGATGCCGATGAGATCTTGCCGGAGATGGTAGCTCGGAAGGATGTGCACTTGAGCGTCTTCTCGAAGATGAGGGAGACCTCTTGCGGTTCTTGATGAGGGCTTTGAGCTCCTCCATTTGAGCATTCATGTTGGCGCACAAGTTGTTCGTCATGGCATCAAACTTGTCGTTGTTGGTGTAGACCGAAGTAGAAGAAATGCTTTGCCTATCCATCACAAGACTCGAGCAAAGGTGAGTAGGAGATGAGATAAACAATACCAAGTTACCTTTTCCGAATGTTGAGGATGTATCCCGTTTCACTCAATGTGAAATGAAAGAATAGTGGAATTGGTACCGGACTTGTTCACTCACACCTATCAAGTAAAGCTTATGGTGTAGCTCGGTGAGGATAGTGGCACAAAAATGTGATGCAAAATGTTAGAAAGAGTCAATAATGTTGAAAGAGATTCACAAATTTGCAAGTGAAACAAGTAGACCAATAGCAATATGTGGCACACGGAAACACACACACGGATAGATAGATGGGGTCGTGCAACCAAGGAATGAGCACAAAATGTGGAGTCCACGGAAAACGCTCGTGTTGCGCAACTCAAGAGAGACGCTAGCACGATTGCTCTATAGGCGGATACGACACTTGTGCACAACCTATAAGATGCAAATGTATGCAACGACTTCTATCCCAAGTATGCTATATGTATAGTATTCCGGTGGTATGATCCAAAATGATCAAGTATGATATCATATGATGCGATGCTATGGCTCTTGCTTACAAGCTTCTTTGTCTTTCTCTTTTTGCTTAAAAGCTTATTCTATCTCTTTTTTTTGTATGGCCACGATGCACAAACCAAGATAGCAATTGTGTATATGCGGGAACAATCTTGTGACACAAGGGGTGATATGATGATACCAAGATGATATGGTATGTATGCAATGGGAGGCGGATCGATGATCACTAATGTGCACAAGTAACGTTGCCGGCAATACTCAAAGGCTAGTCTCGATAGGCAAGTGACGCAAAATGGGCTAGGGGTTAACAATGCAATTGCAAGGGGAATATACAATGATGTCGTCGAGGTTACCGTCCGTGTTGATGATGAGAGGTGGTGCTCTTGATGTAGACACGTTCCTAATTAGCCGAAACACCTTAGGAAACGGAAAAACCACAACTCAAAATCTCAAGGACAAATGTCAAATGGTGGTAGCGGCAATGCCGTGGTGGTTGCGGAAGTGGAAAGATGGGCTATACACGATGTCGGAGTTGAAGTCACGGTCCCTAAGTAGCCGAAACACCTTAGGAGACACGAGCCACAACTCAAACAAGCTCAACAAAATTTGGTTAAGTTGGATTGGCTATGTATAGTGGGCAATGGGTATGCGGAAGTGGTGGTGGTGGTTGATGAAGAAGCAATTGTCCCTAAGTAGCCTAAACACCTTAGGAGACTCAAATCACTACTCAATCAACCACAAATGCTATGGGAACAAAATTGGTGAGGTTGCGGAAGTCGGTGGTGGTTATGCGGATGATGTGGTGGAGGCCCTAGGCAAAGATGCCAAAATCCACAAAATATGATGGAGTCAAATGATTATGGTGGTATTTTTGTGTTATGGGGGATGTCAAGAGCTTCAAAACGAGCTCAAGAACGTCGAAATCGGAGTTCGGATGAATTAGTTATGGACAAAACGGTGAAACGAAAAAGTCTGAAATTCTCAGGGGTCGGACATCCGGGGCCGGGGCCGGATTTCCGGGGCCTGATGTCCAGAACCGCGCGGGATTTTGCCCTCCAGGAGCCGGATGTCCGGCCGGGGACCCGGATGTCCGGCCCGATGGCCCGGATGTCCGGCCTATGGCCCGGATGTCCGGCCCGACGATTCCAGATCTGAATCGGGACTTCCAAACTCGTTTGTGGGCGGAATTTGATGATTTTGGGGGCAAAATTTGACGGATTTTGTGGAGGAAAGATGGGGAAACTTGGGGAAATGCTAGATCCACTTGAAACCAAGCAAATCCATGGATCAAAATCAACAAAACTTCATCAAACCAACAGATCACAAAAAAAAATTTGGGGCTATTTTTGGTGGGGAATTTTCGAATTTGGGGAAGAACACAACAAAACAAGGCTAGAAAACGGTGGGGAGGCTCCAAATTCGCGAGAAACCGTGGCTCTGATACCATATGATGTAGGGTGAAACCCTATGTGGCCGATCTTTCACGAAATGGAGGGGATCCCACGATGAACACGAAGAACACAAAGGGGAATCACGAGGGAAACACTCAAGAACAAGTCCAATCACACATTCACTAGACAATCAAACACACAAGATCACGAGTACATGAACAACAAAGGGAAAGATACAAGGTAGAGTTCATCTCCAAGAGGAGGTCTTGAATCCGCGAAGGATCTTCCCGTTAGGGGTCTTGAATCCAAGGTGGATCTTCTCCGTAGAGGGACCGCGGTCTCTCTCGTGGAGTAGATCCGGGATGAATGAGCAAAGCTCTATCTCACATATGAGCTAAATCATTGCTAACCCTAAAATGGTGGAGGTGGAGGAGTATATATAGTCTAGTACACGAAGGGGTAAGTGGGAGAGGATACATGGGCCTCTGGCCCGACTCTGCGCGCAGGCAGGCGCCGGATGTCCGGGCTGGGGGCCGGATGTCCGGCCGTTCATGGGAGGCCGGATGTCCGGGCACGGGCCGGATGTCCGGCCTGGCGATGGCCGTTCTTCGGGTGCTTCTGTTGCCCTTGCCGGATTTTCGGGGTGATGCCGGATGTCCGGCCTCTGCTGAAGCGCCGGATGTCCGGGCTGGTCGCCGGATGTCCGGGCTGGCGCCGGATGTCCGGGCTGGCGCCGGATGTCCGGCGGCTGTAACTTCAGCCGCTCCGTCTTCTTCCGTCTTCTCTTCCAAGCTTCCCTCGCGGATGGTGTAGGTGTTCCTCGGCGCTTGCACTCCTCGTCGTCGTCCGTGAAGCTCCGACAATACCTATGCATGCACACGAGTGGAGTGTCAAGTAGTATACCATCCTCGAAGGGGTCAAGTGAACACGTGTAAAGGAGATGATTCACCTTTATGTATGATAAGTAGAGGTCGCACGTGTCACTTGCCAAACGGACTCTTGACATGGTGATGTCCTTAGGATGCTCCGCATCAAAAGGGTAACCGGTTCTTCTGCGCGAGGAGGTCTTGGGGTATCCCGCGGGATCTTCTCCGTAGCGGAGGTCTTGAATCCGTGTGGATCTTCTCCGGAGAGGTGCCGCGGTCACTCTCGAGGAGATGAACCACTAGATGAGCAAAGCTCTCGGTATCAAATGAGCTATCACTAAGCTAACCCTCACTAGGAGGAGGTGGAGGAGTATATATAGTCTAGGGCCACGAAGGGGTAAGTGGGAGAGGGATACATGGGCCTCTGGCCCGATAACTGTACGCAGACAGCATGTAGCGGACGTCCGACGGCTACCGGACGTCCGGTGGCTCGCGAGGGTCCGGACGTCCGGAAGTCTTCGTACTTCCGCTATTTTCCTTCTGTTGTCGAAGTCACGGACGTCCGGTGGCCTCCGATCGTCCGGTCGCCTGGGAGTCGCCGGTCGTCCGGTAGAGGCCGGACGTCCGGAGCCTGTAGCTTTTCTAGCAGCTTCTCCGTTTGATCCTCGGACTTGCCCTCGCCATCTTGTCCAATGCTCCTAGCTGTTCCATGGCCTCCCTCTTGGTTCCTGGTCATGCATAGCACATATATTTGAGGTAGTAGCCATGTCTCACATGTAGAAAGTGGAGGTTCGGAGAGGAGCGAGTTAACCTTGTGTCCAATTGTGTGTAGTTGAGGTCTCATCGAAGTGAACATGGGGATGATCGTGGGATGCTCCGCATCATGTGGCCTCGTCCTTGGCACTTGAAGCATTTGATGGAGCTCGTCTTGTTGTTGTGTTCGGTTGGAGTTGTAGTTGAGGAAGCTCTTGGCTTGAAGTTATTGGTAGAAGGTGGACGACTCGATGTAGTCGCATTCTTGTAGCTTGACTTGTCACCGAAGTTTGTAGATGGCTTGTTAGAGGTAGGAGGAATAGCCGAAGTCGTTGAAGCTTGGTTGTAGGTGCCGAAGTTCTTGCAGTTGAACTTGGAGTACTTGTAGTCCTCTTGAACTTGTCGCTCCGCTTTGGTTGCTTGATGTACTAGCTCGGGGAGATTGTTGTATGGTTGGAAGTCCGCAATCTTCTTGATAGGATAGTTGAGTCCATTCAAGAATCTCGCCATTGTTTGCTCTTCATCTTCCGTGATGTTGGCTCTTATCATGGCAATCTCCATCTCTTTGTAGTACTCTTCAACGGACTTGGTACCTTGCTTGAGGAGTTGTAGCTTCTTGAACAAGTCACGGTTGTAGTGGGTAGGCACAAAGCGTCCTCTCATGACTTCCTTCATCTGAGCCCAAGTGGTGATAGGAGGTTCGCCTTTTGCTTCTCTTCTCTCGATTATTTGCTCCCACCAAATGAGAACATAGTCTTGGAACTCAAGGGATGCCATTGCGATCTTCTTCTCTTCATCGAAGTTGTGAAGGCGAAAGATCTTGTCAACCTTCAATGCCCATGAGAGATAGTCTTCGGGATCAATGCTTCCGGGAAACTTTGGCATGGTGAACTTGAGCTTGCCATAGTGATGCGGAGCATCCTAAGGACATCACCTTGTCAAGAGTCCGTTTGGCAAGTGACACGTGTGACCTCTACTTCTCATACATAAAGGTGAATCATCTCCTTTACACGTGTTCACTTGACCCCTTCGAGGATGGTATACTACTTGACACTCCACTCGTGTGCATGCATAGGTATTGTCGGAGCTTCATGGACGACAACGAGGAGTGCAAGCGCCAAGGAACAACTACACCATCCGCGAGGGAAGCTTGGAAGCGACAACAGAAGAAGACGGAGTTGTCGAAACTACAGCAGCCGTACATCCGGGCCAAACGCCGGACATCCGGCGCTTCGCCAAATCCCGGACATCCGGCCTTCGGCCCGGAAATCCGGACCCTCCTTCACAGAAGCTGGACCGAGCCAGCCCGGACATCCGGCCGCCAACCCGGACGTCCGGCACCTGCGCGTGCCTAACCGGGCCAGAGGCCCATGTATCCCTTTCCATTTTCCCCCACTTGCACTAGAACTATATATACTCCTCCACCTCCACCATTTTAGGGTTAGCAAATGTGATAGCTTATTTTAGACTAGAGCTTTGCTCATCTTAGTGGTTCTACTCCTAGGAGAGACTGCGGCTCCTCTACGGAGAAGATCCACGACGGATTCAAGACCCCTAAACGGGAAGATCCTTCGCGGATTCAAGACCTCCTCACGGAGATGAACTTTACCTTGTATCTTTCCCTTTGTTGTTCATGTACCTCGTGATCTTGTGTGTTTGATTGTCTAGTGGATGTGTGATTGGACTTGTTCTTGAGCGTTTTCCCTTGTGATTTCTCCTTGTTCGTCCCCGTGTTCATCGTGTTCCTCGCGGGATCCCTCCTTTTCGTGAAAGATCGGCCTAGAATCGGGTTGACCCCGCATCATATGGTATCAAGAGCATAGGTTGATCACGAATTTGGAGCCCCACACCTTGTTTTCTAGCTTGTTTTGTTGTGTTCTTCCCCAAATTCGAAAATTCCCCACCAAAAATAGCCCCAAATTTTTTTGTGATCTGTTGGTTTGATGAGATTTTGTTGATTTTGATCCGTGGATTTGCTTGGTTTCAAGTGGATCTAGCATTTCCCCAAGTTTCCCCATCTTTCCTCCACAAAATCCGTCAAATTTTGCCCCCAAAATCATCAAATTCCGCCCCCAAACGAGTTTGGAAGTCCCAATCCCGATCTGGAATCTTCGGGTCGGACATCCGGGCCACTGGCCGGACATCCGGGCCATCGGGCCGGACATCCGGCTCCTGGAGAGCAAAATCCCGTGCGGTTCTGGACATCAGGTCCTGGAAATCCGGACCCGGCCCCGGATGTCCGACCCCTGGGAATTCAGCCACCTGTGTTTCACCGTTTTGTCCATAACTAATTCATCCGAACTCCGATTTTGTTGTTCTTGAGCTCGTTTTGAAGCTCTTGACATCCCCCATAACACAAAAATACCACCATCGTCATTTGACTCTGTTGTAGGGTGGAACCCTAATCAGCAGATCTTTCACGTTTGGAGAGTATCCCACGACGAACACGGAGAACACAGGGAGGAGACGGGGAAAAACACGAGAGGAAACACGAAAAATCAACACAAAGATGATCACACAAGTGCTAGATCCACGATACATATCGAGATACACGGTCCATAGTCAACGACGGTGGTACAAGGATAGTCTTCTCCCGGAGGAGGTCTTGGTTATCCCGTAGGATCTTCCCTCTTGCACCTCATCCCGAAGGAAATCCTCTTCTTGACGAGTGTGTCGAGTGCGGGCAGCCACATTGTGATGTGCATCTTGTAAAGCTTGTTGCGCCTCCATAGCTTGAGCTTCTCGACATTGTTGTGCTTGGCGATTGGCCTCGGCATCAAGGTCTTCTTGGTGTTGACGTGCTCGCTCTTGTTGTTGTTGGCGTAGTCGTTGCCGTTCTTGTGCTTGCTCAAGTGTAGCTTGGTTTTGGCGGCGTCGACTGTCTTGCTCGTCGAATAGCTCTTGTGAACTCTTGTCATGAAGAGGCTGCCGGATGTCATGTCGAAGTTGACGTGCGGCTTGACGAAGAGTGTTAGACGTAGGTGTACTTGAGTCTTGTGTGGAGTCGGAATGTCGACTTGAACGGCTTCCTCTTTGAGATGATGTTGAAGAAGAACGTCTGTTGATTATCAATGTCCGGAGCATGTCCGGAGCTCGTTGTATTGAGTAGTCATGTTGGTGTTGATGATGTCAAATTGTTCTTTTGTTCTTGCTTCAGATTGGCGCGCGTCCTCGGCGACTTGACCAATGTACTCGCGCATAGCTTCACTCTCTTGATGTAGAGCTCGTTGGACACCGAAGAGATGTAGTTTGGTGACGTAGTAGTTCGCTTCTTGAGGATCGTCGAAGATCGGGTTGGAAGATGTACTTGGCCTATCCATCATCACAAGCAAGTATGTGAGTGGGAGAAAGGAGAAGACAATAACAAAAGTACCTTAACCGAAGTTGAAAATGGATCAATGATCACTCGATAATGTAACCCGGAAATAGCACTATTGGTACCACTTCGTGTCGATCTCACACCTACACAAGTAAAGCTTTGAGAGGAGCTTGGTTAGGATGTGGTACAAATTCAATGTAATCGTCAAAGTGACTCAATGATGTTGAAAATGATTCACAATTTGCTCATGCAACAAGTAGATCACTAGCAAAGTAGCACACGGAACACACGCACGGATAGATAAATGTGGTTGTGCAACCAAGGATGAGCGAAAATGTGGAAACCACGGAAAATGCTCGTGTTGCACAACACTAGAGAGACGCTAACCGATTGCTTAATAGGCGGATACGCACTTGTGCACGACCTATAAGAGGCAAAACGTAACGACTATCTATCACAAGTATGCTATGAGTGTATGATGTGCTGATGCTTGAGCACAAGATGATGTTGCTATGATGTATGATCTCTTTTGATGCAAGGCGTATGGTGCTATTGTCTTTTTGCTTTGGTTGGCTCTTTTGCTTAAAAGCTTGCGAGCTCTTTCTTTGGGCACTTATGCATGCTTTTCGGATCAAGGTAGCTATTGCGTATGCGGGACACTCTTGTGTCACACGGAGATATGATGATATGGTATGAAGTATCGATGACTATCACTAATGTGCACAAGTGTCGTGGCCCAGCAATACTCAAATGGCTAGTCTCAATGGGAAAGCTACGCAAAGATGGTTCATAGGGTGACAATGCAATTGCAAGGTAGAAGGAACAAAGTGTCGTCGATGTTACCGTCCTTGCCGAAGTTGAGCGATGGTGTTGTCGAAGTCTTGCCGTTCCAAGGTAGCCTAAACATCCAAGGAAACGGTGAAACCACAACTCAAGTATCCAAGGCAAATGGAGACAAAATTTTAACACTCGGAGCGGTTAAGCTGATAGAGGCAAAGATGTCCCGTTCGATGAGATGGTGGCTATCGTTTGGATGAAGTCGACTTTGACGATCCGACTACGAACGTGCGTGGACGTCGCGCCTTATGATGAGGACATCACTAACAAGGTTACACCCACAGCTCCAACTGACACATATACAGGACCAATTACTAGAGCTCGCGCACGCCAATTAAATTACCAGGTACTTTCGTTTCTTGGTAATGAATCTAATGTTCATGAGAATATGATGCTGCCTAAATTGGATACATTTGTCTTGCTTACAAATGAAGGGCCTAGCTTGGACAAGAAGGATGAACATTGGAGCAAGATCAAGCATGGAGATGATGGCATGCGCAAGGGGAACAAGAATGGCGTTTCAATTGATGATTTCAGGACTTTGAAGCCACCATAATGAGTGCGAGAAGCCTTGGACGAAATATACAAGATGCCACTTCATAAATTTCGTCCAGAGGCTATTATAGGTGCTGCGTCACCTTATTATTGGGCCAGGCCCATGTAATTTCGAAATACTTGAGTATAGGCTGTTTTTAGAGTCCGTATGTGTGGGGAAACAAGAGTTAGGGTTGGTTTCGGACCCCTCCACCAAGGGCCACGAAATTCCCCCCTCTTTCCCTCATATATACAGCCCTTAGGGCGTCGTTTACACTTCGGGTTTTGTTTAGATTAAAAGTTCGCCATAGCTGTAACTTCGCGTACTTCGTTTGTGTTCAACGACCAGACCAAGACGTCACAGAACCCCACTTGATCAATAAAGCTTTCCTCTTATATTCGCAATATCCAGATTGCAATCTCAGTTTCTTGCTTGTTCTTCGTTTGCCTGCAGGAAACAGACCTTCGTGGTCAGGTTGATCGTGCTCCGGCGTGGTCAATAACCTCTCGGAGTTGGTTTAGCGATTGCTAAGGCGTGACGTCCACGCACGTTCGTAGTCGGATCGTCAAAGTCGACTTCATCCAAACGATAGCCACCATCTCATCGAAAGACGGGACACCTTTGCCTCTATCAAGTGGTATCAGATTTCCAGGTTGCTCGGTGAGATTTTACAGTTTTTCGTAGATTAGATCGAGTCTGTTCTTCATACCTACAGTCCACGAAAAAGCCAAAAAAAAATTAGGGTTAGTTCATCCCATCCGAACCAATCTGAGCCTTTGCATAATCTTTTCTATATTTGCTTTGTTGAATTTGCGGTTGCATCGTTGTGTCAAGTTGCTGGTCGTAGCGTCTAGTTCTTTAGAGTTTCGAGTTCTGTTCACAGTTTGTCACGTCGCCGCCGCACCATATTCATCGCCGCTGCCATACCACCACTGCTGCCATATCCCACCACCGCCACCACATACCACCACCGCTGCCATAACCTACCACCGCTGCCATATCCTACCACCATATATCCACCGCCAATCCGAGTTCTTTTCATATTAGGTTTTTTCTCGAGATCCATCTAGGTTTCGGATTTGTGTTTCCTTGCCTGCGTAGGTCTCGAAAAAAAAAATCTGAGTCTTAGGCCAAAAATTTGGCCTAAACCAACTCCGAGAGGTTATTGACCACGCCGGAGCACGATCAACCTGACCACGAAGGTCTGTTTCCTGCAGGCAAACGAAGAACAAGCAAGAAACTGAGATTGCAATCTGGATATTGCGAATTCAAGAGGAAAGCTTTATTGATCAAGTGGGGTTCTGTGACGTCTTGGTCTGGTCGTTGAACACAAACAAAGTACGGGAAGTTGCAGCTATGGCGAACTTTAATCTAAACAAAACCCAAAGTCTAAACGACGCCCTAAGGGCTGTATATATGAGGGAAAGAGGGGGAATTTCGTGGCCCTTGGTGGAGGGGTCCGAAACCAACCCTAACTCTTGTTTCCCCACACATACAGACTCTAAAAACAGCCTATACTCAAGTATTTCGAAATTACATGGGCCTGGCCCAATAATAAGGTGACGCAGCACCTATAATAGCCTCTGGACGAAATTTAGGAAGTGGCATCTTGTATATTTTGTCCAAGGCTTCTCGCACTCATTATGGTGGCTTCAAAGTCCTGAAATCATCAATTGTAACTCCATTCTTGTCCCCCTTGCGCACGCCATCATCTCCATGCTTGATCTTGCTCCAATGTTCATCCTTCTTGTCCAAGCTAGGCCCTTCATTTGTAAGCAAGACAAATGTATCCAATTTAGGCAGCATCATATTCTCATGAACATTAGATTCATTACCAAGAAACGGAAGTACCTGGTAATTTAATTGGCGTGCGCAAGCTCTAGTAATTGGTCCTGTATATGTGTCAGTTGGAGCTGTGGGTGTAACCTTGTTAGTGATGTCCTCATCATCCTCCCCTTCTTGAATTGAAGTCGTCCTCGACGGAAGCTCATCTTCCTCACCCAAGTAAGGCTTCAAATCTGCAATGTTAAATGTGGGACTAACCCCAAAATCTGCAGGCAGCTCAAGCTTATATGCATTATCATTTAATTTCTCTAGCACCTTGAAAGGACCATCAGCACGTGGCATTAGCTTTGACTTGCGCAAATTAGGAAACCTATCCTTACGCAAATGTAACCAAACAAGATCTCCAGGTGCAAAGACAACACGTTTTCTACCCTTATCTCCAACAAGTTTATATTCATGCGCTCAATATTTTCCTTAGTTAACTCATGCATTTTTAAGATCAATTCAGCACGTTGTTTAGCATCAAAATTAACCTTCTCCGAAGATGGAAGAGGCAACAAAGCAGTAGGTGCACGAGGTAGGAAACCATAGACAATTTCAAAAGGGCACATCTTAGTAGTAGAATGCAACGAACGATTATAAGCAAATTCAATATGAGGCAAGCATTCTTCCCACATTTTCTTATTATTCTTCAAAACAGCCCTAAGCATAGTAGACAAAGTTCTCTTGACTACTTCAGTTTGTCCATCAGTTTGGGGGTGACAAGTAGTACTAAAAAGCAGTTTAGTCCGCAACTTAGCCCATAAACATCTCCAAAAGTGGCTAAGAAATTTAGTATCACGATCTGAAACAATAGTATTTGGCGCACCATGCAAGCGAATAATTTCACGAAAGAACAAATCAGCAACATTAGCAGCATCATCGCTTTTATGACATGGTATAAAGTGTGCCATCTTCGAGAACCTATCCACGACAACAAATATGCTATCCCTCCCCTTCTTTGTTCGAGGTAAACCCAAAACAAAGTCCATAGATATATCTTCCCAAGGAACACTAGGGACAGGCAAAGGCATATATAAACCATGAGGATTGAGTCGTGACTTAGCTTTTGACATGTAGTGCAGCGACCAACAAAACGCTCAACATCCCATCGCATCTTTGGCCAAAAGAAATGTGTAGCAAGTACGTCCTCCGTCTTCTTCACGCCAAAGTGCCCCATTAATCCTCCTCCATGCGCCTCCTGCAACAACAAAAGACGAACAGAGCTAGCTGGAATGCATAGGTTGTTAGCACGAAACACAAAGCCATCATTAACGACGAACTTGTTCCATGTTCTGCCTTCTTTACAATTCTGCAATACATCTTTAAATTCAGCATCATGCACATATTGATCTTTGATGGTCTCCAAACCAAATATTTTGAAGTCAAGTTGTGAAAGCATAGTATAACGACGAGACAATGCATCAGCAATAACATTTTCTTTTCCCTTCTTGTGTTAAATAACATAAGGGAAAGTCTCTATGAATTCAACCCATTTAGCATGTCTACGGTTCAGTTTTGCTTGACTTTTAATGTGCTTTAAAGATTCATGATCAGAATGTATAACAAATTCTTTGGGCCCTAAATAATGTTGCCATGTCTCCAAAGTCCTAACAAGAGCATATAATTCCTTATCATAAGTAGAATAATTCAGACTAGGCCCACTCAATTTTTCAGAAAAATATGCAACAGGTTTACCATCTTGTAATAACACACCTCCTAACCCAATTCCACTAGCATCACATTCAAGCTCAAAAGTCTTATTAAAATCAGGAAGTTGGAGTAAAGGAGCATGTGTCAACTTATCTTTCAATACCGTGAATGCTTCTTCCTGTGCAGTACCCCAAACAAAAGGCACATCCTTCTTTGTAAGCTCATTGAGAGGTGCAGCAATGGTGCTGAAATCTCTCACAAAATGCCGATAGAATCCAGCGAGGCCAAGGAAACTCCTCACGTGTGTGACCGTTTTGGGCTGCGGCCAACTCTCAATAGCTTCAATCTTGGCTTTATCAACCTCAATTCCCTGTGGAGTAACAACATAGCCAAGAAAAGAGACTCGGTCGGTGCAAAAGGTGCACTTTCCAAGGTTACCAAACAAACGTGCATCACGTAGAGCAATAAAAACAGCACGTAAATGTTCCAAATGTTCCTCCAAAGATCTGCTAAAAATCAATATATCATCAAAGTATACTACCACAAATCGTCCAATGAAAGCACGTAAAACTTCGTTCATTAATCTCATGAAAGTACTAGGTGCATTAGTTAACCCAAAAGGCATGACTAACCACTCATATAATCCAAACTTAGTTTTAAATGCTGTTTTCCATTCATCTCCCAATTTCATACGAATTTGATGGTATCCACTACGCAAATCAACTTTGGAGAATATTGTAGAGCCACTCAATTCATCAAGCATATCATCTAGCCTAGGAATAGGATGACGATAACGAATAGTAATATTATTAATGGCTCTACAATCAACACACAAACGCGATGTACCATCCTTTTTCGGCAATAGAATAATAGGAACAGCACAAGGACTAAGGGATTCGCGTATATAACCTTTGTCGAGTAGTGATACAGGGTGGAACCCTAATCAGCAGATCTTTCACGAAATGGAGTGGATCCCACGATGAACACGAAGAACACGAGAGGGAACACGAGGGGAAACACGAGAGAATCACTCAAACCAACAAGAACAAGTCACACATATGCTAGATCCTCGAAACACAAAGAGATACAAGATCCATGATCAACAAGGGACGATACAAAGGGTAACCGGTTCTTCTCCGTGAGGAGGTCTTGATATCCCTAGGGATCTTCTCCGATGAAGGAGGTCCTGAATCCGTAGTGGATCTTCTCCGTAGAGGGGCCGCAGTCACTCACAAGGAGATGAACCACTAGATGAGCAAAGCTCTAGGTATCAAATGAGCTATCACTAAGCTAACCCTCAAATGGAGGAGGGGGAGGAGTATATATAGTCTAGGTCCACGAAGGGGTAAGTGGGAGAGGGATACATGGGCCTCAGGCCCGTCTCTGCGCAGGCAGGCGCCGGATGTCCGGGCCGGGGGCCGGATGTCCGGCGGCTCGCGAGGAGCCGGATGTCCGGGCCTCTGGCCGGATGTCCGGGCTGAGCGTGGCCGGCTTCGGTTGCCTTCTGTGATGAGGGGCCGGATTTCCGGCGAAGGGGCCGGATGTCCGGGGCTTCGAGTGGAGCCGGATGTCCGGGGCATGGGGCCGGATGTCCGGGCTTGCGGTGCTAACTTCTGTGAAGGGGCGCCGGATGTCCGGGCTTGGGGGCCGGATGTCCGGGGCCTGTAGATGCTGGTCCTTCTTCCTTCTCTTCCACGCGCACTTGGCCTTGGTCCTTGGGTTCTCCATGGTCTCCTTGGGTGTTCCTGACCATGCATAGCACATATATTTGAGGTAGTAGGCATGTCTCACATGTAGAAAGTGGAGGTTCAGAGAGGAGCGAGTGAACCTTGTGTCCAATTGTGTGTAGTTGAGGCCTCGTCGAGTGAACATGGGGATGATCATGGGATACTCCGTATCATCTCCCCTCCCTTGGGGAAGATCCGACCTCGGATCAAAAACCTCATCACCATGGAAACGGTAGTCGTGAATGGACAATGCTCGATGCCGTGGCATGAGTGAAGGTCCGAAGGTGCATCCAATACCGCCTTGTGAATCCTTCAAAATGAAAGAACATGACAAACACTCGGAAAAACAAATGAGGTTAGCGTGAATGCAAAACCTAGCATTCGTGAGGGAAAGTACCCAACAAGTGCTAGCATCATTCTTATCATAAGAAAGGACAAGGTAATGTGGCATGGCATGTAAGCATATGATGCGAGAACAACCAAGTGCAATAGGCTCAATCAAGCAAGTATGCATCTCAAGAAGGGTGTCAAAGTCTCCAAGATCTACAAACATAGCATTGTTGCACTCAATACAAGTGATGAGAGATGCAACTAATGGAGACAAGTGACAATGAGCAAGATATATCATGTGAGTGGCATGAACATATATGTCATCAACCCAAGAAAGCAAGTAAGAATGGAACATGGGTGATGCAATATAGCAAGCAAGCATAGCAATCAAATCAAACAAGCTAGTAGTGCGAAGATGCAACGTACTAGAAGCAATCATGGCAAGCATGTCATGTGTGCAAATTGTAGGCATGAATAATGCACATGGCATAGCACAAGCATGTAAGCAAGATATGGGCAAAGTCTCATCATTGTGGTGGCAAGAAGTCCTATGTAAATAGCAATGGAGTATCATGACTCTCCCAACACAAGAATCAACAATAGCATGTGGCACAAAGAGATCATGGTAGTAACTACAAGTATCTCCACCAAGCATGCAAATACACATATAAGTAACATAATGGTGAATCATGTGTAAAGGCAAGCAAGGGTCACAATTGCATGGCAAAGTCATAGCAAGAGGCATAACATGCAAAGTGAACACGATAGTATGGGCATAATGTGAGAAGTGGCAAATAGCCCATAGCCGTGTGAGAGCCAAGTAAAAGAGAGGCGCGTAGTGGTTGTGCGAAGAGAATGGTGGTAAGGAGATTCCACGGAATCCCAAGCCATCGTTGCTCTCAAGAGCTCTTTTCGTCAACTCATGGGATTGTGAGGTTGACGAGTTTGCAAAAGTACCTACACAAGACAAAGGCAAAGGAAAAAGTGTATGTGCGTGGTATATGTACACATCATCCATCATGATGCGCACGTGCAAGTGTTGGTTAGCACATAATATCCAATGCTCAAATAAATGAGATGTGTGGTATAGAAACATGTCATCCATCATGAGAGGTTTGTTGTTATGTATGGCATAATGGAGACTCAAGTTGTGTGATGCATCACGAGAAATATCATTGTGATTCATGGAATGCATATGGTGCACGCAATTATGGGAACTATGCAAAGTATGGAATGTATCAAGATCTCCTAGTATGCATGAGGAAACTATGGGGGTCTCCACATGAGCATCAATGGAAACATCACATGGAGAATATTGATAACATCCAAAACAATGCATATCCAGAGCAATGTGATCATGGCATGGTATATTAGATGAATTGCGCAAATCATGTAAAGGAAGCATGGCAATATCATCGCAAGAGAAACACATTCCAATGACCATCATCTTGTCATCTATGCCACAAGTGCAAATAGGATTTACTTTAATGGGGCATGCATAGTTACTATGTTGAGATTGAAATGAAACAATATGAGAAATCTCACTCATAGCATATGACAAGTTCAAAGGATTATCAAACATGATGTGACCAAAAGAATTTTCACATGATATCCTATGGAGCATAGCATCACAACTAGGCAACTCAACATGCTCATCATCATATTCATCATAAATAGGTAAGTCAAGACATGAAGAAGTTGCACTAGCATGAAGCATGGTCATAGGTGAATCAACATCATGCAAGTAATCATTGGTGATATAGTCCACAAGTGGGACGAAAGAAGCACCATCACCTATGTTACCTTTGGAGTTCCGCTCATGTGTTGTAGGTGAGGTTGCAACTTGATGGTACCATGTGGGGGGTGCATATTCTTCCACCATGGCCATCGGTTTGTCCATTGGAGGGACGGACTCATCGAGGGTAGGCATGTCCTCTTGTAGGAGACCTAGCACCAAAGAAAACACACTCGGAGTAGAGGTTAAGTCGTTAGAAATCATAGTGGCCTCACGTGCCCTATCAACTACCTCACTCACTAAGTGGTGTGGTTCACTCACTCCCTCATGGATGCTCTCACTCTTATGGTTGGTGGAGTCACTCAAATGGCTCTCAACCTCACATATGATGTGTGGCATGCTCTCATGTGTGGGGATAGTGGTGATCACTCTCGTCCTCTCAAAAGAAATGCTCTCAATCTCACATATGGTGGAGTCACTCATGTCACTCATATGGTGGTGTCTCTCCTCACATGGAAATTGGGGCATCTCATGATATATGCGTGTCGGAGAGATGTAGGTGCAAACGTCTCCAAACTCAACTCCTTTCGCCGCCTCATCCATAACGCCTCCAAAGGTGAATGCCGTAGTCGAAGGGGATGGCCCTTGATCGACCATCTTGTCGCCGTCTTGATGTGGGGAGCTTCCGAAGATGGAAGTGTCACCCTGGCTCGTAGGTGCTCGCCTTGTAGTTGGAGATGTCGATGTAGGCGAACTCATGGGAAGTAGGCGAAGATGCCGTACGCCCGAAGGCGAAGATGCCTTGATAGCACTTGGCGAAGATGCCGAAGTGGTGGTTGTAGCCGTAGCTCCATCTTGGGTGTGCTTGTCTCGCGGTCTTCTCTTTTGCTCTTGAAGCTTGGCCTTGGCGTGATGTAGAGCTTCTTCGGACTTGTAGCTATGCGCTTGTCGAGCATCTTCATGATGATGATGTCGTTGTCGTGCTTGAGCGCTTGGTAGATGTCGTTCATCGTCGTTGTGCACATGATGCTTGGAGGTGACCTGCCCTTCATGACGATGTCGATGGTCGCCATGGCGGTGTGGACGTGGAAGATTTGCACTTGCATCATGTTTGCGCTCCGAAGACTTGTGACTTGAACGTCGCCGCCGAGAGGATGACGAAGGGGAAGAGGACTTGTAATCGACCACCAAGTGTCGGAGCTCCGCCATTTGTTTGTTGAAGGAGTCGCACATGTCGTCGAAGGAAGCCATTGTCCTTATCTTGGAGTGTCGTAGTTCGATGGCGATGTTGCCCAAGCACTCTTGCATTTCTCGTTGTAGTCCGATGGTTTTCGCGTGGATTTCCTTGTTCGCGCCGTCGATGTCGAAGACCGGAGATGAAATGCCTTGCCTATCCATCACAAGACGCTAGCAAGTATGAGTGGGAGAAAGAGAAGAACTAGACCAAATGTACCTTGACCGATGTTGAAGATGGATCAATGATCACTCAAATGTGGAACAAGGAAATAGCACAATTGGTACCAATTCTTGTCGGTTTCTCACACCTACACAAGTAAAGCTTATGGTGGAGCTCGGTGAGGATAGTGGCACAAAAATTTGATGCAAAATGTTAGCAAGACTCAATAAAGTTGAAAAGGATTCACAAATTCGCAAGTGAAACAAGAAGACCAATAGCAATATGGGTGGCACACGGAAACACACACACGGATAGATAGATGGGGTCGTGCAACCAAGGGGTGAGCCAAAATGTGGAATCCACGAAAATGCTCTTGTTGCACAACACTAGAGAGACGCTAGCGCGATTGCACAATAGGCGGATACGAACTTGTGCACAACCTACTATGCAAAATGCAACGACTTCTATCCCAAGTATGCTATATGTATGGTATTCCGGTGGTATGATCCAAAATGATCGAGTATGACAATCTTAATGTAGTATGATGCTATGGTTCTTGCTTAAAAGCTCTTTGCGTATCTTTTTCTTTATGCTTAAAAGCTTGTTTGGCTCTTTCTCTTTTGAGCTCTTTTGTCATGCAAAACTTCACGAACCAAGATAGCAATTGAGTATATGCGATGACAACCTTGTGTCACAAGAGATGATACCAAGATATGCACCTCGGTGATATGGTATGTATGATATGGGAGTATGATCACTAATGTGCACAAGTCACGTTGCCGGCAATACTCAAATGGCTAGTCTCGATAGGTAAGTGACGCAAAAATGGGCTAGTGGTTAACAATGCAATTGCAAGGGAATATACAATGATGTCGTCGAAGTTACCGTCCGTGTCGATGATGAGAGGTGGTGCTCTTGATGTAGACCCGTTCCTAATTAGCCGAAACACCTTAGGAAACGGAAAAACCACAACTCAAAATCTCAAGGACAAATGTCAAATGGTGGTAGCGGACATGCCGTGGTGGTTGCGGAAGTGGAATGATGGGCTATACATGATGTTGGAGTTGAAGTCACGGTCCCTAAGTAGCCGAAACACCTTAGGAGACACAAGCCACAACTCAAACAAGCTCAACAAAATTGGGTTAAGTTGGGTTGGCTATGTATAATGGGCAATGGGTATGCGGAAGTGGTGGAGGTGGTTGATGAAGAAGCAATGGTCCCTAAGTAGCCTAAACACCTTAGGAGACTCAAATCACTACTCAAGCAACCACAAATGCTATGGGAACAAAATTTGTTAGGTTGCGGAAGTCGGTGGTAGTTATGTGGATGATATGGTGGAAGCCCTAGGCAAAGATGCCAAAATCCACAAAATATGATGGAGTCAAATGATTATGGTGGTATTTTTGTGTTATGGGGGATGTCAAGAGCTTTAAAACGAGCTCAAGAACGTCGAAATCGGAGTTCGGATGAATTAGTTATGGACAAAACGGTGAAATGAAAAAGTCTGAAATTCCCAGGGGTCGGACATCCGGGGTGGATCCCGGAAATCCGGGACCAGATGTCCAGAAACGTGCGCGAATTTGCCCTCCAGGAGCCGGATGTCCGGCCGGGGACCCGGATGTCCGGCCCGATGGCCCGGATGTCCGGCCCGACGATTCCAGATCTGAATCGGGACTTCCAAACTCGTTTGTGGGCGGAATTTGATGATTTTGGGGGCAAAATTTGACGGATTTTGTGGAGGAAAGATGGGGAAACTTGGGGAAATGCTAGATCCACTTGAAACCAAGCAAATCCATGGATCAAAATCAACAAAACTTCATCAAACCAACATATCACAAAATTTTTTGGGGCTATTTTTGGTGGGGAATTTTCGAATTTGGGGAAGAACACAACAAAACAAGGCTAGAAAACGGTGGGGAGGCTCCAAATTCGTGAGAAACCGTAGCTCATGATACCATATGATACAGGGTGGAACCCTAATCAGCGGATCTTTCACGAAATGGAGGGGATCCCACGATGAACACGAAGAACACGAGAGGGAACACGAGGGAAAACACGAGAGAATCACTCAAACCAACAAGAACAAGTCACACATATGCTAGATCCTCGAAACACAAAGAGATACAAGATCCATGATCAACAAGGGACGATACAAAGGGTAACCGGTTCTTCTCCGTGAGGAGGTCTTGATATCCCTGGGGATCTTCTCCGATGAAGGAGGTCCTGAATCCGTAGTGGATCTTCTCCGTGGAGGGGCCGCAGTCACTCACAAGGAGATGAACCACTAGATAGTATCAAATGAGCTATCACTAAGCTAACCCTCAAATGGAGGAGGGGGAGGAGTATATATAGTCTAGGTCCACGAAGGGGTAAGTGGGAGAGGGATACATGGGCCTCAGGCCCGTCTCTGCGCAGGCAGGCGCCGGATGTCCGGGCCGGGGGCCGGATGTCCGGCGGCTCGCGAGGAGCCGGATGTCCGGGCCTCTGGCCGGATGTCCGGGCTGAGCGTGGCCGGCTTCGGTTGCCTTCTGTGATGAGGGGCCGGATTTCCGGCGAAGGGGCCGGATGTCCGGGGCTTCGAGTGGAGCCGGATGTCCGGGGCATGGGGCCGGATGTCCGGGCTTGCGGTGCTAACTTCTGTGAAGGGGCGCCGGATGTCCGGGCTTGGGGGCCGGATGTCCGGGGCCTGTAGATGCTGGTCCTTCTTCCTTCTCTTCCACGCGCACTTGGCCTTGGTCCTTGGGTTCTCCATGGTCTCCTTGGGTGTTCCTGACCATGCATAGCACATATATTTGAGGTAGTAGGCATGTCTCACATGTAGAAAGTGGAGGTTCAGAGAGGAGCGAGTGAACCTTGTGTCCAATTGTGTGTAGTTGAGGCCTCGTCGAGTGAACATGGGGATGATCATGGGATACTCCGTATCAAGTAGCTCCTGTACTTGACGCATAATCTCCTTCGTCTCTTCTGGATTGGTACGGTATGGTGCGCGGTTGGGTAGCGATGCACCGGGAATTAAGTCAATCTGATGCTCAATCCCTCGAATAGGTGGTAATCCCGGTGGCACGTCTTGTGGAAAGACATCGGCGAACTCCTGCAAAATGTTAGTGATAGCAGCAGGCAAAGAGGAAGGCACGTCCTCGAATGAAAATAATGCCTCTTTGCACACAAAAACATAGCAAATAGATTTGCTAAAATCTAGCTCATCAATATCAGATTTGGTGGCAAATAAACATGCACTTGTCAATTTAATTTCAGAAGCAACAGTAGATGGTTTATTATTAGGCTTCATTTGTTGCTCAAATTCTTTTGCCACAATCCGATTTTCACTCTTATTTTTCTCCTGTTTTGCTTTATTAGCTCTATTAATATCATCTTTCAAAATGGAATCAGGAGTCATAGGAAGCAAAGTAATATTTTTATCCTTATGAACAAGAGTATACTGATTGTTTCTACCATGGTGTACAGAATTTTTATCAAATTGCCATGGTCTACCAAGTAATAAGGAACATGCTTGCATAGGTACCACATCACAATCAACATAATCAGCATATGTAGAGATACTAAACTGCCCACGAACAGTACGTGTTACCTTAACCTTGCCGTAGTTGTTGAACCATTGGATGTAGTAAGGATGTGGATGTGGTCTTGTGGTGAGAGATAGTTTCTCCACCATCTCCATGCTAGCCAAGTTGTTGCAACTCCCTCCATCTATGATCACGCGAACAGAACGTTCCTTCACAACTCCCTTTGTATGGAACAAATTATGCCTCTGATTTTGCTCAGCTTGTGTAACCTGCACACTCAAAACACGTTGAGCAACTAAACATTCATACCTGTCAGCATCTTCAGGAGCCATGTATTGCGTCTCATGATCAGAATCGTCTCCGCCGTGTTCTTCACGTGTAATAAGAGCCAAAGTCTCCTCATCATAGTCACTAGCGGATTCATATCCATCATCCTCAGTAGCAATCATCACACGCTGAGATTTGCAATCTCTCGCAAAATGTCCTCTTCCCTTACAACGACGACAAATAATATCACTGGTGTGCCCTGTTGATGCCATGGAAGAAGAACTCTGTGCAGGCCCAATAGGTGTGCTCTTGGCAGATAATGGTGGTTGTGCCTGCTTCCTTGTATCACGGCTGGAGGTAACAGCTGATGGAGGTGTCGGTGCAGTAGAATGTGAGGAAGTAGAGGATGCACGCGGTGTCCATGATGAAGGTCGTCCTGCAGAAAAGTTAGTCCGCGTCAATGCCTGTTGATCCCGCACTTCACGTTCAGCTTTACAAGCGAGATGGAATAAACGAGTGATATTAGTATAATCCTTATACTCTAGAATGGTCTGAATCTCTCTATTTAATCCACCCATAAAACGTGCAAGCATAGCTTCATTCTCCTCAACAATACCACATCTAATCAGGCCAGTTTGTAATTGCTGATAATATTCTTCTACAGAATTTTTTCCTTGTCTTAAGCGCTGCAGTTTTTGAAGTAATTCACGTTGATAATATGGGGGAACCCAACGAGTACGCATAGCAGTTTTCAAAGCAGTCCAAGTAGCTGGAATAGGATATAATCTACAATGTTCAGACCACCAAACACATGCAAAACTAGTGAAAGCACAGACAGCAGCAGGAACACGTCTCTCCTCGGGATAGTTTAAACATGTAAAACGTTGTTCAGTTTGTAACTCCCAAGTAAGATATATATCAGGAACATATCTACCCTCAAATGGTGGAATATTCAATTTTAGTTTAGGAAGATGGTCATGTACCTCAGGTGGTGGTGCAGCCCTACCGTTGCGATGATATGCATGAGGACGACCTGGTGGTGGTGGTGCTGGTTGTTGCACGTAGTTCTGATTTTGGTCAACCTCATCCTCGTAATGGTCCTCCACCTCTGCAGTAGCAGCAGGAGCTACAGAAACATCAACAGCAGCACCAGAAGCTTGACCAGTCTCAAGGGGAACGCGCTGTGCTCGTCCCACTTGATTCGGAAGGCGCCGTTGTTGTTGTTGTTGTTGTTGTTGTTGTTGTTGTTGTTGTTGAAGAGGTGGGACAGCTGCGGCAGCCGGTGGTGGTGGAAAACGCGAAAGCAATTCAGCAAACTTGTTATCCAGCTTTGTTTCAAACGTCTTCTCCATGCCATCTATCTTCTCCATGGCCTCGTCCAATGTGTTTAGCACATCTTGCACCTGTACACTCATCATTTCCTGAAACTTATCATGAAGCTCCTTGTTCGTCAAGTTCTCCCAGTCAGTCTCGTCGACTTGTGATCCTGGCATGGTTAGCAGCAATAGAAACACACAAGAATATGATCCTACAGACTACTAACAAGTGGTGGTGGTGGCGGGTGTCACAAATCCGTCAAGCAAATCTCAAATTCTTACCAGTTCTTACCCAGCAGCAGGTGGTGATCGGCAACCGATGTAGTCAAAACTCTCAAAGCTTGGATGGAGCGATTACCAGGGAGAGTCAAACGCACGATGTAGATGTATGTGGAGCTGGGAAGGCTTATAATATGGTAGCAAAAAGGGTCAGCAATAATCAATTCAGAGATGCAAAGGTGAATAAACGCTCAACGACGGTACTGTGCTGGTCCTAGGCTAGACCGTACTAGAGACGCGAGCCTAGAACACTAACAAAATCACGGCGCTGCACGTAATCAAGGGGAAAGCACACTCTGTAATTTTATTTTTTTCGCCTCTTTTTTTTTGCGCTCTTTTTTTTCCGAGACCTACGCAGGCAAGGAAACACAAATCTGAAACCTAGATGGATCTCGAGAACAAACCTAATATGAAAAGAACTCGGATTGGTGGTGGATATATGGTGGTAGGATATGGCAGCTGATAGAGGCAAAGGTGTCCCGTCTTTCGATGAGATGATGGCTATCGTTTGGATGAAGTCGACTTTGACGATCCGACTACGAACGTGCGTGGACGTCGCGCCTTAGCAATCGCTAAACCAACTCCGAGAGGTTATTGACCACGCCGGAGCACGATCAACCTGACCACGAAGGTCTGTTTCCTGCAGGCAAACGAAGAACAAGCAAGAAACTGAGATTGCAATCTGGATATTGCGAATTCAAGAGGAAAGCTTTATTGATCAATTGGGGTTCTGTGACGCCTTTGTCTGGTCGTTGAACACAAACGAAGTACGCGAAGTTGCAGCTATGGCGAACTTTTAATCTAAACAAAACCCAAAGTCTAAACGACGCCCTAAGGGCTGTATATATGAGGGAAAGAGGGGGGAATTTCGTGGCCCTTGGTGGAGGGGTCCGAAACCAACCCTAACTCTTGTTTCCCCACACATACGGACTCTAAAAACAGCCTATACTCAAGTATTTCGAAATTACATGGGCCTGGCCAATAATAAGGTGACGCAGCACCTATAATAGCCTCTGGACGAAATTTATGAAGTGGCATCTTGTATATTTCGTCCAAGGCTTCTCGCACTCATTATGGTGGCTTCAAAGTTCTGAAATCATCAATTGAAACGCCATTCTTGTTCCCCTTGCGCATGCCATCATCTCCATGCTTGATCTTGCTCCAATGTTCATCCTTCTTGTCCAAGCTAGGCCCTTCATTTGTAAGCAAGACAAATGTATCCAATTTAGGCAGCATCATATTCTCATGAACATTAGAGTCATTACCAAGAAACGAAAGTACCTGGTAATTTAATTGGCGTGCGCGAGCTCTAGTAATTGGTCCTGTATATGTGTCAGTTGGAGCTGTGGGTGTAACCTTGTTAGTGATGTCCTCATCATCCTCCCCTTCTTGAATTGAAGTCGTCCTCGACGGAAGCTCATCTTCCTCACCCAAGTAAGGCTTCAAATCTGCAATGTTAAATGTGGGACTAACCCCAAAATCTGCAGGCAGCTCAAGTTTATATGCATTATCATTTATTTTCTCTAACACCTTGAAAGGACCATCAGCACGTGGCATTAGCTTTGACTTGCGCAAATTAGGAAACCTATCCTTACGCAAATGTAACCAAACAAGATCTTCAGGTGCAAAGACAACACGTTTTCTACCCTTATCTCCAACAAGTTTATATTTAGCATTCATGCGCTCAATATTTTCCTTAGTTAACTCATGTATTTTTAAGATCAATTCAGCACGTTGTTTAGCATCAATATTAACCTTCTCCGAAGATGGAAGAGGTAACAAATCAATAGGTGCACGAGGTAGGAAACCATAGACAATTTCAAAAGGGCACATTTTAGTAGTAGAATGCAACGAACGATTATAAGCAAATTCAATATGAGGCAAGCATTCTTCCCACATTTTCTTATTATTCTTCAAAACAGCCCTAAGCATAGTAGACAAAGTTCTGTTGACTACTTCAGTTTGTCCATCAGTTTGGGGGTGACAAGTAGTACTAAAAAGCAGTTTAGTCCCCAACTTAGCCCATAAACATCTCCAAAAGTGGCTAAGAAATTTAGTATCACGATCTGAAACAATAGTATTTGGCACACCATGCAAGCGAATAATTTCACGAAAGAACAAATCAGCAACATTAGCAGCATCATCGCTTTTATGACATGGTATAAAGTGTGCCATCTTCCAGAACCTATCCACGACAACAAATATGCTATCCCTCCCCTTCTTTGTTCGAGGTAAACCCAAAACAAAGTCCATAGATATATCTTCCCAAGGAACACTAGGGACAGGCAAAGGCATATATAAACCATGAGGATTGAGTCGTGACTTAGCTTTTTGACATGTAGTGCAGCGAGCAACAAAACGCTCAACATCCCGTCGCATCTTTGGCCAAAAGAAATGTGTAGCAAGTACGTCCTCCGTCTTCTTCACGCCAAAGTGTCCCATTAATCCTCCTCCATGCGCCTCCTGCAACAACAAAAGACGAACAGAGCTAGCTGGAATGCATAGCTTGTTAGCTCGAAACACAAATCCATCACTAACGACGAACTTGTTCCATGTTCTCCCTTCTTTACAATTCTGCAATACATATTTAAATTCAGCATCATGCACATATTGATCTTTGATGGTCTCCAAACCAAATATTTTAAAGTCAAGTTGTGAAAGCATAGTATAACGACGAGACAATGCATCAGCAATAACATTTTCTTTTCCCTTCTTGTGTTTAATAACATAAGGGAAAGTCTCTATGAATTCAACCCATTTAGCATGTCTACGGTTCAGTTTTGCTTGACTTTTAATGTGCTTTAAAGATTCATGATCAGAATGTATAACAAATTCTTTGGGCCATAAATAATGTTGCCATGTCTCCAAAGTCCGAACAAGAGCATATAATTCCTTATCATAAGTAGAATAATTCAGACTAGGCCCACTCAATTTTTCAGAAAAATATGCAACAGGTTTACCATCTTGTAATATCACACCTCCTAACCCAATTCCACTAGCATCACATTCAAGCTCAAAAGTCTTATTAAAATCAGGAAGTTGGAGTAAAGGAGCATGTGTCAACTTATCTTTCAATACCGTGAATGCTTCTTCCTGTGCAGTACCCCAAACAAAAGGCACATCCTTCTTTGTAAGCTCATTGAGAGGTGCAGCAATGGTGCTGAAATCTCTCACAAAACGCCGATAGAATCCAGCGAGGCCAAGGAAACTCCTCACGTGTGTGACTGATAGAGGCAAAGGTGTCCCGTCTTTCGATGAGATGGTGGCTATCGTTTGGATGAAGTCGACTTTGACGATCCGACTACGAAGGTGCGTGGACGTCGCGCCTTAGCAATCGCTAAACCAACTCCGAGAGGTTATTGACCATGCCAGAGCACGATCAACCTGACCACGAAGGTCTGTTTCCTGCAGGCAAACGAAGAACAAGCAAGAAACTGAGATTGCAATCTGGATATTGCGAATATAAGAGGAAAGCTTTATTGATCAAGTGGGCTTCTGTGACGTCTTGGTCTGGTCGTTGAACACAAACGAAGTACGCGAAGTTGCAGCTATGGCGAACTTTTAATCTAAACAAAACCCGCCGTCTAAATCACGCCCTAAGGGCTGTATATATGAGGGAAAGAGAGGGGAATTTCGTGGCCCTTGGTGGAGGGGTCCGAAACCAACCCTAACTCTTGTTTCCCCACACATACGGACTCTAAAAACAGCCTATACTCAAGTATTTCGAAATTACATGGGCCTGGCCCAATAATAAGGTGACGCAGCACCTATAATAGCCTCTAGACGAAATTTATGAAGTGGCATCTTGTATATTTCGTCCAAGGCTTCTCACACTCATTATGGTGGCTTCAAAGTCCTGAAATCATCAATTGAAACGGCATTCTTGTTCCCCTTGCGCATGCCATCATCTCCATGCTTGATCTTGCTCCAATGTTCATCCTTCTTGTCCAAGCTAGGCCCTTCATTTGTAAGAAAGACAAATGTATCCAATTTAGGCAGCATCATATTCTCATGAACATTAGATTCATTACCAAGAAACGAAAGTACCTGGTAATTTAATTGGCGTGCGCGAGCTCTAGTAATTGGTCCTGTATATGTGTCAGTTGGAGCTGTGGGTGTAACCTTGTTAGTGATGTCCTCATCAGTGACCGTTTTGGGCTGCGGCCAACTCTCAATAGCTTCAATCTTGGCTTTATCAACCTCAATTCCCTGTGGAGTAACAACATAGCCAAGAAAAGAGACTCGGTCGGTGCAAAAGGTGCACTTTCCAAGGTTACCAAATAAACGTGCATCACGTAGAGCAATAAAAACAGCACGTAAATGTTCCAAATGTTCCTCCAAAGATCTGCTAAAAATCAATATATCATCAAAGTATACTTGATGAGGACATGGCTAGCACAGTTACACCCACAACCCCTGCTACTATACCTATTGGACCAATTACTAGAGCTCGCGCATGCCAGTTAAATTATCAGGTACTTTCGTTTCTTGGTAATGTTTCTAATGTTCATGAGGATGTGATGCTTCCTAACTTAGATATATTTGTGTTGGTTACAGTTGAAGCACCTAGCATGGACAAGAAGTATAAACACTGGAGCATGATCAAGCCCTATGATGAAGGCGCGCGCGGAGGGATCAAGAATGGAGTTTCTGGAGGAGATTTCCGCACTTTGAAGCCACCATGATGACATACAAGAGGATGGACGAAATATACAATATGTCCTTCACAAATTTCGTCCATAGCTTATTACTAGTGCTGTGTCACCTTAGTTTTGGGCTAGGCCCATGTATTTTCGAAATACCGCTCGTTTGGTTTTTTTAGAGCCCATATTGTAGGGGAAACGACTTAGGAGGTGTTTTAGTCCCACCTTGCCAAGGGTGGACAAAATACCCTCTCTTTTCCCCTATAAATACAGCCCTTAAGGCATCGTTTAGACTTGGGTTTTATTTAGTTAAAGTTAGCCATCGCTGCAACTTCGTGTACTTCGTTTGTGTCCAACGACCAGACCAAGACCGCTTATGAAACCCCACTCTTATCAATACTTCATCAATATTCGCAATATTCAGATTGCTTATCATATTCTTGCTTGTTCTTCGATTGCTTGCAGGAATAGACCTTCGTGGTCAGGTTGATCGTGCTCCGGCGTGGTCAATAACCTCTCGGAGTTGGTTTAGCGATTGCTAAGGCGCAACATCGTGCATGTTTGTAGTCGGATCGTCAAAGTCGTCTCCACCAAATCGATAGTTATCATCTCATCGAAAGATCAGGCCCCTCGCCTCTATCAAGTGGTATCAGTTTTCAGGTTGCTCGGTGAGATTTTCCAATTTTTCATAGTCTAGATTGCATCTGTTCTTCATACCTAGAGTCCAAGAAAAAGCCTCAAAAAAACAGTTAGGTTAGTTCATCGACCAAGATAGTCTGAGCCTTTTCGCCATTGCCACTTAGTTTTTGCATTGTTGAATTTTCGGTTGCATCGTGTGTCGAGTTGCTGGTTTGGTGTCTAGTCTTTTAGAGTTTCGAGTTCTAGTCACATATTGTTCACGTTGTGTCCGTTCACACCATCATCCACTTCATTGTCATCTTCCGCTACCACCTTTTTGTTCACCTTCATCATCACCATCCATCCATTGTTGTTGTTCGTCGCTGTCTTGGAGCGCCATTCATCTCGTGGAGAGAAAAAGTTGAGGCAAGATCATAAAAGAAAGAGAGGATACGGGCAAGAGTTGTTTGGAAAGTTCAGATCACCAAAGGAGCAATTCCATCTATTCTGTTTGGAAATCTGCAGGGCCGAAAGAAAATAAAAGAAGTAGAACAGAGAGAAAAAATAAAGAGGAAAAGGAGGACGTGGTGTGCTATTAGGTAACTTCGGAACAGCAAAAAAAATAGCAGAATAATAGGGCAAGTCTGGTGCGCCCTAAAACACAGAGGGAGTAGTTGGCAAGCTCACGTTTGGAAGAAAAAAGGGCACCCTGACAAAAAAAAACAGAGCACATGACATTTGGAAGTATTCCCACGTGAGTGTTTTGGAAGGAGATAAATATTTCAAAGAAAATCTGCCCGTAAATCAAGGAGAGGTGGTTGTTTCCACGTTTGGCAAGAGGATTGATTGTTTCCGCGTGAAGTTTGACTTGGAAAGAAAGGAGGTAAAGGACAATCAGATTTTCCTTGTTCATTTGAGAAAAAAAACTGCTGGGCGCATACATGGTAAGAGACGGAAACTTGAAGGAGAATAGGCAAGTTTGTTCCGGTGCTTGAAAAAAGAGGTCGGTTGTGTGTTTGAAAAAAAACAGATCTGACCGAATCCTCCTGGTTTGGTAACTTCGGATAAAGGAAAAGAAAGAGCAGAATAAAAGGGCAGGTTTGGTGCGGCCAAAGAGAAAGAGAGAGAATTTGGCAGGAAAGATAGCTGGCAAGTGCAGATTGTGAGATAGTAATCAACGCCAAAACCTGCTGATATAAGGAAAGTTTGGATACGACCGGATTGACGGAGATTTTTTTTTGACTGATTAGGCACAATTTTTGGCATAAAAGGAAAAAAATAAAGCAAAGGAATCGTGTACAATTAGGAAACGTTGGGATCTTGTCCATATCTTGGTGCGCCTCTTGTGTTTTTCTTGGAAAGCTCAATCCGTTGTTTATTCTGGGGCTGTTTTGAAACAAACTTTGGGTTGACTTGGCCCCAGCGTGATTCTTGGCAGGCAAGCCGGATCCATTTTTCTTGGCCGGGTGCAGCACGTGAAGGATATTGGCATTAAAAAAAGGGGTTTCCGTCCGCATTTTAGTAGTACTGGATATTCACTACTTTGGAAAGAGATTTTTCTTGGGGGAGTCAGATTGCAATCGTTACTTCGGTCACCTTGGAGATTGTGCTGGATTTGCTTTGGTGGATTGGAAGGTTTAAAAAAAGGGATTCCTAACCTATGTGGAGTAAGTGCACAATCTGGTTTGGGTAAAAAAAAAGGAAGAATTACACGGTTACTAGCGCTGTTTCTCTTGCCTTTTTTTTATCCGGTGCTCAGTGAAAAAAATATTCTGGTTGGAATCAGTGCGTGAATTTTTGTCTGTGTCTTAGGCTCGCGTCTCTAGCATAGTCTAGCCTAGGACCAGCACTCGACCACTTTGAACGGATTTTCAGCTTGCATTAATTAACGTGGTTGTAGCATTTTTTTTCCACATATATAAAGCCAACCCAGCTCCACATATTTTCTACACCGTGCATACATATGTTCACCTGGCAATCGCTTTATCAACTTTGAGAGTTATTGACACCGCTGGTTGCCGGTCACCACCTGCTGCATGGTAAGAACTTGTAAGTCTTTGATATTTGCTATACTGTGAGCATTTTACCACCACATCCTAGTAGTTCATAGGAACATTATTTTTGGATTTTGTTTCTTGTTTCTACTAATCATGACAGGGTCCAGAGTAAATTCATGGGCTTTATCGATCGTGGGAGACGTGCCACCACCTAAGGACATACCACAACCATCACTAGGGGTGGACAAACATCCAAATGCACATGATCCGGTTAATATTTCTATACCACCGTTTAATGGTCGTTTTAGACCCGCTTTATATATTGAATGGGAGTTTGACATAAATAATATATTTTCTTCCCATAGTTTTGATGAACGTAAAAAACTTCAGGTTGCGTTTGGTTCTTTCACTGGTTATGCTTTAGTTTGGTGGAGTGAATATTGTCGGTTACACCCTAATTATATACCTACTACTTGGAATGCTTTGAAACTTGCCATGCGACATACTTTCGTCCCTGCTTATTATACTCGTGACATGCTTACAAAGTTGCAACATTTAAAACAAGGTAGTGACACCGTAACGAAATATTATGATGATTTACAAACTACCTTGTTACATTCCTCTTTACAAGAAATTGAAGACGATTTTATGGATAGATTTTGGGCAGGATTAAATTGTGATATTCAGGAGTTACTTATTCATGAAGAGTGTTATCCTATGGACCATTTGTTTCGTCTTGCTTGCAAAGCTGAACAGGAAATAAAGCGACGTGTGGTACCCAAGGAGAACAAGCGCAAGGTGCACATTCCCAGAGTTGATACGGTGGTTCCTTCAACTAATAGGCATACTATGACAACCACATCCGCTGTTATGAGGACTACGTCACCACCACCATGTGACACGTTGGTACAGGGTGGAACCCTAATCAGCGGACCTTTCACGATTTGGAGGGTGGCACACGATGAACACGGGGAAACACAAGAGAAAGACGGGGAAAACACAAGAGAGAACACACTCAATCAACACGAAGACAATCACACAAGCACTAGATTCGCGATACAAGGTTGAGATACATGATCCAAGGTCAACACCGGTGATACAAAGATAGTCTTCTCCGTGAGGAGGTCTTGATATCCCTGGGGATCTTCTCCGTGAAGGAGGTCCTGAATCCGTAGTGGATCTTCTCCGTAGAGGCGCACCGTCTCGTGGGAGAAATCCACACAAGTATCAAATGAGCTAAAACCACAGCTGAGTCTAAAGGGAGGAGGTCAACGGGTATATATTACAAAGGGGGTCGCCGTCGTAGCGGACGTCCGCAGGTTACCGGACGTCCGGTGGTTCCGGAGGGACCGGACGTCCGGTAATCCTCGGATTTCCGCTATTTAGCTTCTGTAGTCGTTTTCACGGACGTCCGGTGGCTTCCGGTCGTCCGGTCGTCTGGGGGAGGCCGGACGTCCGGTGTCTTCCGGTCGTCCGGGGCCTGGAAGTCGCCGGTCGTCCGGTGCAGGCCGGACGTCCGGTGCCTGTAGCATCTTCAGCCTTTCTTCTTCTTGTCTCGTGTGCTTGTCGGGCCTGTCATCTTGAGCATCGTGGGGAGCTGTCCCGTGGCCTTCGTCCAAGCACCTGAGTATGCATAGAGTCTCTGATGAAGGTAGAAGCCATGTCTCAAGTGAATCTGAAAGATGTAAAGAGAGGAGCGAGGTCACCTCGGTCTCGAGAGCTCTTGCACGGGCTCGAGTCATCGGTCCTTTGGGCACTTGGTGAGACGATGGAGAGTCCATGGGGATGGCCCTAGGATACACCGTATCATCTCCCCTCCCTTGGGGAAGATCCGACCTCGGATCGAAATCATCATCACCATGGAAAGGAGAGAGATCCTGGATGTTGAAAGTGTCGCTCACGGAGTACTTGTCTCATGGGATGTCGATCTTGTAGGCGTTGTCGTTGTAGCGTGCGAGCACCTTGAATGGTCCGTCGGCGCGGGGTAGAAGCTTGGACTTGCGAACGTGCGGGAAACGGTCCTTGCGAAGATGTAGCCAAACAAGATCTCCCGGGTTGAACACCACTGGTGCCTTGTTGACGTTGCGCTTGTTGGCGAGACGATGGACTTGTTGCTCGATCATTGCCCTTGTATCTTCGTGCACCTTCTTGAGATAATTTGCCCTTGCACTTGCGTCCATGTTCGTGCGCTCTTGGAGAGGAAGAGGTAGGATGTCCAAAGGCGACAACGGGTTGAAGCCGTAGATGATCTCGAAGGGGGACTTGCCGGTTGTGGAGTGTCTTGCGCGGTTGTAGGCGAACTCGGCGATGGGCAAGCAATGCTCCCATTCCCGGATGTTCCTCTTGATCAACACACG
This sequence comes from Secale cereale, assembly GCA_902687465.1. NCBI lineage: Eukaryota > Viridiplantae > Streptophyta > Magnoliopsida > Poales > Poaceae > Secale > Secale cereale. The sequence goes on along the minus strand of LR738713.1, from coordinate 266,252,502 downwards.
AAGAAGAGTGGAGAGCGTGCGGTTCGTCACTTCCGTCTGGCCGTCTGTTTGTGGATGGTACGCCGAAGAAAAGAGTAGCTTGATTCCGAGCTTGGCACATAGTGTTTTCCAAAAGTAACTCAAGAACTTGACGTCCCGGTCGGAGACGATCGTTTTGGGCACGCCGTGTAGACGAAGTATCTCCCTACAAAAGAGAGTTGCAATATGTGAAGTATCGTCTATCTTGTTACAAGGAATGAAATGAGCCATTTTAGAGAATCTATCTACCACTACAAGCACGGAATCTTTTCCATTTTGAGTTCTAGGCAAGCCAAGTATGAAATCCATGCTTATGTCTTCCCATGGATGGTATGGAATAGGGAGAGGCATGTAAAGATTATGAGATTGCGCTTTGGACTTAGCTTTGCGGCATGTAGAACATCGGTTGGTGAGGCGTGAGACGTCTCGAAACATCTTGGGCCAAAAATAGTTCTTAGAGAGGGTAGCAAACGTCTTGTCACGTCCGAAGTGTCCCATGAGTCCTCCTCCATGCGATTCCTGCAAAAGGAGCAAACGAAGCGAAGACTCGGGGATGCAAAGTTTGTTAGCTCTCATAAGATATCCATCTTTGATGTAGTGATGTTCCCAAGAAGTGTGAGTCAAGCATTTAGCATAAGCATTTGCAAAGAAAGGATCATGCTCATATAAATCTTTAATATGCTCAAAGCCAATCACATTCAACTCAAGTTGTGTTACAAGCATGCATTTGCGGGAAAGCGCGTCCGCCACAACATTTTCTTTGCCCTTGATGTATTTGATGACATAGGGAAAAGACTCAATGAACTCACTCCATTTAGCATGACGCTTGTTCAACTTAGTTTGACCTTTGAGATACTTGAGTGTCTCATGGTCCGTATGAAGAATGAATTCATGAGGTCGAAGATAGTGTTCCCAAACACGTAAGACTCTCACCATGGCATAAAGCTCTTTGTCATAGATAGGGTAGTTAAGTTGCGCTCCCGATAGCTTTTCGCTAAAGTACGCAATTGGGCGCTTTTCTTGCATTAGCACGCCACCTATACCCGTACCACTCGCATCACAATGAATCTCAAACGGTTTGTCAAAGTTTGGTAGGGCTAGAAGTGGTGCGTGCGTGAGCAAGCTCTTAAGCTCATTGAACGCGGTGTCTTGCGAAGGACCCCAAATGAAGGGTGCGTTCTTCTTGCTCAAAGCGTGTAGAGGCATAGCAATGGTGCTAAAGTCCTTCACAAAACGTCGATAGAAACCGGCTAGACCAAGGAAACTACGCACTTGCATGAGATTCTTTGGTTGAGGCCAAGTTTTAATTGCGTCAATTTTAGTTTCATCAACGTGAACACCTTGAGAAGACACGACAAATCCTAGAAAGACAATCTTGTCAACGCCAAAAGTGCATTTTTCCATATTAGCATACAATTGTTGTTTGCGAAGTGCTTGCAAAACTAGTTGGACATGGTCAACATGTTCTTCAAGCGACTTGCTAAACACTAGAATGTCATCAAAGTAAACCACGACAAAGACACCTATGTAGGGTCTAAGAACAAAGTGCATAAGACGCACAAAAGTGCCGGGTGCTTCCGATAAGCCCATTGGCATAACAAGCCACTCGTATAACCCGAACTTGGTTTTGAAAGCAGTCTTCCACTCATCACCCTCTTGAATGCGAATTTGGTAGCAACCACTTTTAAGATCAATTTTTGAAAAGATGGTGGCACCACAAAGTTCATCAAGCATGTCATCTAAGCGAGGAATAGGGTGACGATATCTAACGGTGATAGCATTTATCGGACGGCAATCGGAACACATGCGAAAAGTTCCGTCTTTCTTAGGCACGAGAATAACGGGAACGGCACAAGGGCTTAGACTTTCACGTACATGACCCTTGTCGATGAGTTTTTGCACTTGCCGTTGTATCTCCTTCGTTTCCTCGGGGTTGACGCGGTAAGGAGCCTTGTTTGGAAGTGGAGCACCGGGTACTAGGTCGATGCGGTGCTCTATCCCTCGAAGTGGAGGTAGACCCGGTGGTAGCTCATCGGGAAAGACGTCCGAGAATTCCTGCAACAATTTAGACAACACAAAAGGTGGAGGTGGTGAAGTGTTAGTAGGTTTGGCTTCCCCTTTGCATAGAAGCACAAGGTGGAAGACGCTCGATGGGTTCTCACACACTTCTCTCATCTCACGTTTGGTAGCAAATAGTACTAGTTGCTTCTTGTCGCTCATCGTGGAGTCGCTCATATTTGGCTTGTGGCTCTCGCTCTCTTTTTGGTGGCTCGCTCTCTCACCATTCTCTCCACGATGGGTGGTAGGTAAAATCTTGTCGGCGGCAACTTGACTTGGAGACATTGGCCGAAGCACGAATTCCTTGCCCTTCATCTTGAAATGATAGTGATTCGTCCGTCCATTGTGTGTGACTCCGCGATCATATTGCCATGGTCGTCCAAGAATAAGGTGGCACACGGACATGGGTATCACATCACACTCAAGAGTGTCCTCGTAGGCGCCAATCTTGAAAGAGACTTGCACGGTGTGCTCGACTCGAAGAATTCCGGCGTCGTTGAGCCATTGGACCTTGTATGGGTGCGGATGCTTCGTCTTGACCAAATGAAGCTTGTCGCATAGCTCTTCACTTGCCAAGTTGTGGCAACTTCCTCCATCGATGATAACCTTGACGGCTCGTCCATTGATGCCGGCCTTCGTATGGAAAATGTGACAGCGTTGGTCGTCATCTTGTTGATGTTGGAGTGTCAAGACTTTGGAGACAACAAGGTTGGGGCTTGAGTCATTGTCGCAAAACACTTGATTGTCTTCTTCTTCATTGACTTGGCGATGCATAGCGACATGCTCAAGTGCTTCCATCTCATCATCGCTCATGGAGTCATAAGATCCGTCGTCGTTGATGATCATGGTGCGAACGGTCTTGCACTCAAATGACTTGTGGCCTCGTCCTTGGCACTTGAAGCATTTGATGGAGCTCGTCTTGTTATTGTCTTCGGTAGGAGTTGCAGTTGAGGAAGTCTTGGCTTGAAGTTGTTGGTAGAAGGTGGACGACTCGATGTAGTCGCATTTTTGTAGCTTGACTTGTCACCGAAGTTTGTAGATGGCTTGGTAGAGGTAGGAGGAGTAGCCGAAGTCGTTGAAGCTTGGTTGTAGGAGCCGAAGTTCTTGGAGTGAAACTTGGAGTACTTGTAGTCCTCTTGAACTTGTCGCTCCGCTTTGGTTGCTTGGTGCACTAGCTCGAGGAGGTTGTTGTATGGTTGGAAGTCCGCAATCTTCTTGATAGGATAGTTGAGTCCATTCAAGAATCTCGCCATTGTTTGCTCTTCATCTTCCTTGATGTTTGCTCTTATCATAGCAATCTCCATCTCCTTGTAGTACTCTTCAACGGACTTGGTACCTTGCTTGAGGAGTTGTAACTTCTTGAACAAGTCACGGTTGTAGTGTGTAGGCACGAAGCGTGCTCTCATCACTTCCTTCATTTGAGCCCAAGTGGTGATAGGAGGTTCGCCTTTGGCTTCTCTTCTCGCCATGATTTACTCCCACCAAATGAGAACATAGTCTTGGAACTCAAGTGATGCCATTGCGATCTTCTTCTCTTCATCGAAGTTGTGAAGGCGAAAGATCTTGTCAACTTTCAATGCCCATGAGAGGTAGTCTTCGGGATCAATGCTTCCGGAAAACTTTGGCATGGTGAACTTGAGCTTGCCATAGCGATGCTCGTCATTGTTTTCTTGCCTATTGGGAGGGCGATCTCGATGTTGGCGGTTTGCCATATCATGTTGCTCTTGAGGATGTAGACGTTCTTGTTGGAGTTGATGTTCATGTCGCGCTTGAGGGGGAGCTTCGTCTTGCATTCTTGCTTGATGGCGCCTTTCTTGCATCTTATCGCGAAGGAAATCCTCTTCTTGACGATTGTGTCGAGTGCGGGCTGCCACATTGCGATGTGCATCTTGTAGAGCACGTTGCGCCTCGATAGCTTGAGTTTCTCGACGTTGTTGTGCTTGACGGTTAGCCTCGGCATCTTGTTCTTCTTGATATTGGCGAGCTCGCTCTTGTTGTTGTTGGCGTAGTCGTTGCCGTTCTTGTGCTTGCTCAAGTGTAGCTTGGTTTTGACGACGTCGACCTTCTTGCTCGTCGAGTAGCTCTTGAGAACTCTTGTCATGTAGAGGTTGCCGATGTTCATGTCGAGCTTGGCGTGCGGCTTGACGAAGAGTGTTTGACGTAGGTGTACTTGAGTCTTGCGTTGAGTCGGTGTGTCGACTTGAGCGGCTTCGTCGTTGAGATGATGTTGAGGAAGAACGTCGGTTGATGATCAATGTCCGGAGCTCATTGTATTGTGTAGACATGTTGGTGTTGATGAGGTCGATTTGCTCCTTGGTACTTTGTTGGAATTGGCGCGCGTCCTCGGCGACTTGACCAATGTACTCTCGCATAGCTTCACTCTCTTGATGTAGAGCTCGTTGGACACCGAATAGATGTAGTTTCGTGACGTAGTTGTTCGCTTCTTGAGGATCGTCGAAGATCGGGTTGGTAGATGAACTTGGCCTATCCATCATCACAAGCAAGTATGTGAGTGGAGAAAGGGGAAGACAATATCAATGTACCTTAACCGAGGTTGAAAATGGATCAATGATCACTCAACAATGTAACCCGGAAATAGCACTATTGGTATCACTTCGTGTCGATTCTCACACCTACACAAGTAAAGCTTTTAGAGGAGCTCGGTTAGGATATGGCACAAATTCAATGCAATAGTCAAAGTGACTCAAAGATGTTGAAAATGGTTCACAAATTTGCTCATGCAACAAGTAGATCACTAGCAAAGAGTAGCACACGGAACACACGCACGGATAGATAAATGTGGTCGTGCAACCAAGGGTGAGCGAAAATGTGGTAAACCACGGAAAATGCTCGTGTTGCACAACACTAGAGAGACGCTAACCGATTGCTTAATAGGCGGATACGCACTTGTGCACGACCTATAAGAGGCAAAACGCAACGACTAACTATCACAAGTATGCTATGAGTGTATGATGTGCCGATGCTTGAGCACAAGGTGATGTTGCTATGATGTATGATCTCTTTGGATGCAAGGCGTATGATGCTATTGTTTCGTTGCTTGGATTGGCTCTTTTGCTTAAAAGCTTTTGAGCTCTTTCTTTGCGCACATATGTATGCTTCTCGAATGGAGGTAGCTATTGTGTATGCGGAGCACTCTTGTGGCACACGGGATATGCAAGATTCCAAGATGATGTGATGTTACTCACAATGATGTAGTATGCAATATCTATGAGTATCACTAATGTGCACAAGTGTCGTGGCCCGGCAATACTCAAATGGCTAGTCTCAATGGGAAAGCTACGCAAAGATGGTTCATAGGGAGACAATGCAATTGCAAGGTAGGATGAGTGAAGTGTCGTCGATGTTACCGTCCTTGCCGAAGTTGAGCGGTGGTGTTGTCGAAGTCTTGCCGTTCCAAGGTAGCCTAAACATCCAAGGAAACGGTGAAACCACAACTCAAGTATCCGAGGCAAAGGAAGACACACTTTCCAAACTCAGAGCGGGAAAACGATGGTGGTTGCGGAAGGTGGGTGGTATATGCGGAAGGAGGGTGGTAGCGGAAGGTGGTACGTAACTGAAGAAAATCAGCTGCGTCAGGAAATGTCGGACGTCCGGCAGTTACCGGTCGTCCGGTCGTTCTGGCTGGGTCGGACGTCCGGTGGAGGTCGGAAATCCGGTAAAACGGTTCTGTTCTCGGGGTGCCGGTCGTCCGGTGTTTAGCGGACGTCCGGTGTCTCGAGGGGTGCCGGACGTCCGGTAAACATCGGTCGTCCGGTAGGTCTGTGATGCGGTTGGTGGGATCTGTGGAGAAATTGGCGAAACGTGGTCGGATTCGCGGTGTAAAAACGGTGAAAAGGTGGGGAAATGCTAGATCGACACGTGGCATAGCAAATCCATGGAACAAAGTCAACAAAATCTTGCCAAATCAACAGATCACAAAAAAAAAATTTTGGGGCTCTTTTTGTGGGGAATTTTTGAAATTGGGAAGAACACGACAAAACAGGCTAGAAAACAAAGTGTGGGGCTCCAAAATCGTGATCAACCTTGCTCTTGATACCAAGATGGTACAAGGTGGAACCCTAATCAGCGGACCTTTCACGATTTGGAGGGTGGCACACGATGAACACGGGGAAACACAAGAGAAAGACGGGGAAAACACAAGATAGAACACACTCAATCAACACGAAGACAATCACACAAGCACTAGATTCGCGATACAAGGTTGAGATACATGATCCAAGGTCAACACCGGTGATACAAAGATAGTCTTCTCCGTGAGGAGGTCTTGATATCCCTGGGGATCTTCTCCGTGAAGGAGGTCCTGAATCCGTAGTGGATCTTCTCCGTAGAGGCGCACCGTCTCATGGGAGAAATCCACACAAGTATCAAATGAGCTAAAACCATAGCTGAGTCTAAAGGGAGGAGGTCAACGGGTATATATTACAAAGGGGGTCGCCGTCGTAGCGGACGTCCGCAGGTTACCGGACGTCCGGTGGTTCCGGAGGGACCGGACGTCCGGTAATCCTCGGATTTCCGCTATTTAGCTTCTGTAGTCGTTTTCACGGACGTCCGGTGGCTTCCGGTCGTCCGGTCGTCTGGGGGAGGCCGGACGTCCGGTGTCTTCCGGTCGTCCGGGGCCTGGAAGTCGCCGGTCGTCCGGTGCAGGCCGGACGTCCGGTGCCTGTAGCATCTTCAGCCTTTCTTCTTCTTGTCTCGTGTGCTTGTCGGGCCTGTCATCTTGACCATCGTGGGGAGCTGTCCCGTGGCCTTCGTCCAAGCACCTGAGTATGCATAGAGTCTCTGATGAAGGTAGAAGCCATGTCTCAAGTGAATCCGAAAGATGTAAAGAGAGGAGCGAGGTCACCTCGGTCTCGAGAGCTCTTGCACGGGCTCGAGTCATCGGTCCTTTGGGCACTTGGTGAGACGATGGAGAGTCCATGGGGATGGCCCTAGGATACACCGTATCACACGTCACCATCGAGAGTGCCTGCATCATACGAGTTGATCATAAGAGGTAACGACGAAGGTACTGATCTTCCACCTCCACATGTGTATGATGAATGCCTTGTCAATTTAAATGCACCATGTGATGAGTTACCCACTACTTTGATCACACTGCCTATTTTGGAGGACTATGTTCCTGATTTGACTTTGCCATGTGATCCAACGAATGCAATAACAACCATTTTGAGTGCACCCATTGAATTACTTTTTGATGCAAAAGAGCCATGTGAATCAAGGAATAACTCTGATTTGGATCAAATACGTTTGAAAATAATTGTGCCAGTGTTTAATCATTTTGATATGACCTCTAATCTTGGTGATGGTTCATCAAGGTTGGGATGGTTTAATGATGACCATTGCCAATCATTTGTTACGATCAACAGCTTCACTTATATGTGCAATTTGAGTTGCAATATTTTTATGCCTTTGACTTCCTGTGACAATATATTAGCTTTATATTTCACGACTTTGGAAGGGTGCTCTTGTATAACTGTGTTACATGTGCCACAACTTAGATCGGTAAAAATGGATGACATATACATATACAACATGTACACCTTGTCTCTTTTGTTAGTCATATTTCAGATTAAGCAACGCCGAGGACGGCTTTGTTTTCAAGAAGGGGAGGATGATGAGGACATGGCTAGCACAGTTACACCCACAACCCCTGCTACTATACCTATTGGACCAATTACTAGAGCTCGCGCATGCCAGTTAAATTATCAGGTACTTTCGTTTCTTGGTAATGTTTCTAATGTTCATGAGGATGTGATGCTTCCTAACTTAGATATATTTGTGTTGGTTACAGTTGAAGCACCTAGCATGGACAAGAAGTATAAACACTGGAGCATGATCAAGCCCTATGATGAAGGCGCGCGCGGAGGGATCAAGAATGGAGTTTGTGGAGGAGATTTCCGCACTTTGAAGCCACCATGATGACATACAAGAGGATGGACGAAATATACAATATGTCCTTCACAAATTTCGTCCATAGCTTATTACTGGTGCTGTGTCACCTTAGTTTTGGGCTAGGCCCATGTATTTTCGAAATACCGCTCGTTTGGTTTTTTTAGAGCCCATATTGTAGGGGAAACGACTTAGGAGGTGTTTTAGTCCCACCTTGCCAAGGGTGGACAAAATACCCTCTCTTTTCCCCTATAAATACAGCCCTTAAGGCACCGTTTAGACTTGGGTTTTATTTAGTTAAAGTTAGCCATCGCTGCAACTTCGTGTACTTCGTTTGTGTCCAACGACCAGACCAAGACCGCTTGATAGAGGCGAGGGGTCCCGATCTTTCGATGAGATGATAACTATCGATTTGGTGGAGACGACTTTGACGATCCGACTACAAACGTGCACGACGTTGCGCCTTAGCAATCGCTAAACCAATCTCCAGGGGTTACTGACAATGCCAGAAGCACGATCAGCCTGACCTCAAAGGTCTATTCCTGCATGCAATCGAAGAACAAGCAAGAATATGATAAGTCAATCTGAATATTGCAAATATAGATGAAGTATTGATAAAGGTGGGGATCCGTAAGCGGTCTTGGTATGGTCGTTGGACACAAACGAAGTACACGAAGTTGCAATGGCTAACTTTTGACTAAACAAATCCCTAAGAAAAAGCTACTAGATGGATCTACTTATATAGGAGCAAGGGGTGGCGGCCAAGGAGGTGGAAGGACGTCTCAAGGCAGCCTAAAACTAACCCTAGGTCGTACAAGGCTCATGGGCCCAAGTGGAGGTGATGTAACACCTTTGGACTTGTAGTTTGACTCGGATTCTGCTGCAGCGTCAGATTGTTTCGTCGGGATCTCAATGCTCCGGACGAATTTGATGGTGATTCCAATTGGGTTGGAAAGTGTATGAAATCTAGTTTCCAACAAAAAAAGAATCACCCAATTCGGAGTCCGTATGAAGGAGTTCTTGCCGTTTTGAGTCAGGTATGTCTGTGCAGTCCGAATCTGGATGCAGAACGTGAGAGACTTGGACTCTATCTTCTCTTGGCCCAAAAGTGACGTGAGAGAACTTTTTGAACAGCCCCTAAACTTCTCTTTTTCCCTTATCTTCATATGTGAATTGTACAAATGTCCCATGCACCTGGAATTAGACATGGCACAAAAGTCTGTGAAATATTTTTGTTCTGGATAACATAAATAAATTGTTGCATAGTTTGCATTAGAAATCACCTCACAAATATACATGTATGCAATATTTTTGGTCGTATCCAAGGTAGTCATGTCCTCATCACCGCTTATGAAACCCCACTCTTATCATCCATATTCGCAATATTCAGATTGCTTATCATATTCTTGCTTGTTCTTCGATTGCTTGCAGGAATAGACCTTCGTGGTCAGGTTGATCGTGCTCCGGCGTGGTCAATAACCTCTCGGAGTTGGTTTAGCGATTGCTAAGGCGCAACATCGTGCATGTTTGTAGTCGGATCATCAAAGTCGTCTCCACCAAATCGATAGTTATCATCTCATCGAAAGATCAGGCCCCTCGCCTCTATCAATACTACCACAAATCGTCCAATGAAAGCACGTAAAACTTCATTCATTAATCTCATGAAAGTATTAGGTGCATTAGTTAACCCGAAAGGCATGACTAACCACTCATATAATCCAAACTTAGTTTTAAATGCTGTTTTCCATTCATCTCCCAATTTCATACGAATTTGATGGTATCCACTACGCAAATCAACTTTGGAGAATATTGTAGAGCCACTCAATTCATCAAGCATATCATCTAGCCTAGGAATAGGATGACGATAACGAATAGTAATATTATTAATGGCTCTACAATCAACACACATACGCGATGTACCATCCTTTTTCGGCACTAGAATAATAGGAACAGCACAAGGACTAAGGGATTCGCGTATATAACCTTTGTCGAGTAGCTCCTGTACTTGACGCATAATCTCCTTCGTCTCTTCTGGATTAGTACGGTATGGTGCGCGGTTGGGTAGCGATGCACCGGGAATTAAGTCAATCTGATGCTCAATCCCTCGAATAGGTGGTAATCCCGGTGGCACGTCTTGTGGAAAGACGTCGGCGAACTCCTGTAAAATGTTAGTGACAGTAGGAGGCAAAGAGGAAGGCACGTCCTCGAATGAAAATAATGCCTCTTTGCACACAAAACCATAGCAAACAGATTTGCTAAAATCTAGCTCATCAATATCAGTTTTGGTGGCAAATAAACATGCACTTTTCAATTTAATTTCAGAAGCAACAGTAGATGGTTTATTATTAGGCTTCATTTGTTGCTCAAATTCTTTTGCCACAATCTGATTTTCACTCTTATTTTTCTCCTGTTTTGCTTTATTAGCTCTATTAATATCATCTTTCAAAATGGAATCAGGAGTCATAGGAAGCAAAGTAATATTTTTATCCTTATGAACAAGAGTATACTGATTGTTTCTACCATGGTGTACAGAATTTTTATCAAATTGCCGTGGTCTACCAAGTAATAAGGAACATGCTTGCATAGGTACCACATCACAATCAACATAATCAGCATATGTAGAGATACTAAAATGCACACGAACAGTACGTGTTACCTTAACCTTGCCGCTGTTGTTGAACCATTGGATGTAGTAAGGATGTGGATGTGGTCTTGTGGTGAGAGATAGCTTCTCCACCATCTCCATGCTAGCCAAGTTGTTGCAACTCCCTCCATCTATGATCACGCGAACAGAACGTTCCTTCACAACTCCCTTTGTATGGAACAAATTATGCCTCTGATTTTGCTCAGCTTGTGTAACCTGCACACTCAAAACACGTTGAGCAACTAAACATTCATACCTGTCAGCATCTTCAGGAGCCATGTATTGCGTCTCATGATCAGAATCGTCTCCGCCGTGTTCTTCAGGTGTAATAAGAGCCAAAGTCTCCTCATCATAGTCACTAGCGGATTCATATCCACCATCCTCAGTAGCAATCATCACACGCTGAGATTTGCAATCTCTCGCAAAATGTCCTCTTCCCTTACAACGACGACAAATAATATCACTGGTGTGCCCTGTTGATGCCATGGAAGAAGAAGAACTCTGTGCAGGCCCAATAGGTGTGCTCTTGGCAGATAATGGCGGTTGTGCCTGCTTCCTTGTATCACGGCTGGAGGTAACAGCTGATGGAGGTGTCGGTGCAGTAGAATGTGAGGAAGTAGAGGATGCACGCGGTGTCCATGATGAAGGTCGTCCTGCAGAAAAGTTAGTCCGCGCCAATGCCTGTCGATCTTGCACTTCACGTTCAGCTTTACAAGCAAGATGGAATAAACGAGTGATATTAGTATAATCCTTATACTCTAGAATGGTCTGAATCTCTCTATTTAATCCACCCATAAAACGTGCAAGCATAGCTTCATTCTCCTCAACAATACCACATCTAATCAGGCCAGTTTGTAATTGTTGATAATATTCTTCTACAGAATTTTTTCCTTGTCTTAAGCGCTGCAGTTTTTGAAGTAATTCACATTGATAATATGGTGGAACCCAACGAGTACGCATAGCAGTTTTCAAAGCAGCCCAAGTAGCTGGAACAGGATATAATCTACAATGTTCAGACCACCAAACACATGCAAAACCAGTGAAAGCACAAACAGCAGCAGGAACACGTCTCTCCTCGGGATAGTTTAAACATGTAAAACGTTGTTCAGTTTGTAACTCCCAAGTAAGATATATATCAGGAACATATCTACCCTCAAATGGTGGAATATTCAATTTCAGTTTAGGAAGATGGTCATGTACCTCAGGTGGTGGTGCAGCCCTACCGTTGCGATGATATGCATGAGGACGCCCTGGTGGTGGTGGTGCTGGTTGTTGCACGTAGTTCTGATTTTGGTCAACCTCATCCTCGTAATGGTCCTCCACCTCTGCAGTAGCAGCAGGAGCTACAGAAACATCAACAGCAGCACCAGAAGCTTGACCAGTCTCAAGGGGAACGCGCTGTGCTCGTCCCACTTGATTCGGAAGGCGTCGTTGTTGTTGTTGTTGTTGTTGTTGTTGTTGTTGTTGTTGTTGTTGTTGTTGTTGTTGTTGTTGTTGTTGTTGTTGTTGAAGAGGTGGGACAGTTGCAGCAGCCGGTGGTGGTGGAAAACGCGCAAGCAATTCAGCAAACTTGTTATCGAGCTTTGTGTCAAACGTCTTCTCCATGCCATCTATCTTCTCCATGGCCGCGTCCAATGTGTTCAGCACATCTTGCACCTGTTCACTCATCATTTGCTGAAACTTATCATGAAGCTCCTTGTTCGTCAAGTTCTCCCAGTCAGTCTCGTCGACTTGTGATCCTGGCATGGTTAGCAGCAATAGAAACACACTAGAATATGATCCTACAAACTACTAACAAGTGGTGGTGGTGGCGGGTGTCACAAATCTGTCAAGCAAATCTCAAATTCTTACCAGTTCTTACCCAGCAGCAGGCGGTGATCGGCAACCGATGTAGTCAAAACTCGCAAAGCTTGGATAGAGCGATTACCAGGGAGAGTCAAACGCACGATGTAGATGTATGTGGAGCTGGGAAGGCTTATAATATGGTAGCAAAAAGGGTCAGCAATAATCAATTCAGAGATGCAAAGGTGAATAAACGCTCAACGACGGTACTGTGCTGGTCCTAGGCTAGACCGTACTAGAGACGCGAGCCTAGAACACTAACGAAATCACGGCGCTGCACGTAATCAAGGGGAAAGCACACTCTGAAATTTTTTTTCCGCCTCTTTTTTTTTTTTTGCG
>LR738713.1:266216859-266232749 GCA_902687465.1 Secale cereale | reverse complement strand
GTTGGACACAAACGAAGTACACGAAGTTGCAATGGCTAACTTTTGACTAAACAAATCCCAAAGAAAAAGCTACTAGATGGATCTACTTATATAGGAGCAAGGGGTGGCGGCCAAGGAGGTGGAAGGACGTCCCAAGGCAGCCTAAAACTAACCCTAGGTCGTACAAGGCTCATGGGCCCAAGTGGAGGTGATGTAACACCTTTGGACTTGTAGTTTGACTCGGATTCTGCTGCAGCGTCAGATTGTTTCGTCGGGATCTCAATGCTCCGGACGAATTTGAAGGTGATTCCAATTGGGTTGGAAAGTTTATGAAATCTAGTTTCCAACAAAAAAAGAATCACCCAATTCGGAGTCCGTATGAAGGAGTTCTTGCCGTTTTGAGTCAGGTATGTCTGTGCAGTCCGAATCTGGATGCAGAACGTGAGAGACTTGGACTCTATCTTCTCTTGACCCAAAAGTGACGTGAGAGAACTTTTTGAACAGCTCCTAAACTTCTCTTTTTCCCTTATCTTCATATGTGAATTGTACAAATGTCCCATGCACCTGGAATTAGACATGGCACAAAAGTCTGTGAAGTATTTTTGTTCTGGATAACATAAATAAATTGTTGCATAGTTTGCATTAGAAATCACCTCACAAATATACATGTATGCAATATTTTTGGTCGTATCCAAGGTAGTCATGTCCTCATCAGTTACCGAACGAAAATGGCGGTGGGGAAGTTTGAGGTGGGGTGGAGGTGAGGAAAAATGGCTGCGGGATGCCGGATGTCCGGGCTAGGGGCCGGATGTCCGGGGCACGGGCCGGGTGTCCGGGGTGCCCGAGGCCACGAAGAACTCCGTGTAATCGGTGATTTTGGGTCCAAAATTCATCGGATTTTGCGGATGAAAATTGGGGAAAAGTGGAGGAAAAGCTAGATCCACACGTGGCACAGCAAATCCATGAAACAAAGTCAACAAAATCTTGCCAAATCAACAGATCACAAAAAAATTTGGGGTTCTTTTTGTGGGGAATTTTCGAAATTGGGAAGAACACAACAAAAACAAGCTAGAAAACGGGGTGTGGGGCTCCAAAATCGTGATCAACCTATGCTCTGATACCAAGATGATGTAGGGTGGAACCCTAATCAGCAGATCTTTCACGTTTGGAGAGTATCCCACGACGAACACGGAGAACACATGGAGGAAACGGGGAAAAACACGAGAGGAAACACTCAAATCAACACAAAGATGATCACACAAGTGCTAGATCCACCATACATATTGAGATACACGGTCCATAGTCAACGACGGTGGTACAAGGATAGTCTTCTCCCGGAGGAGGTCTTGGTTATCCCGTAGGATCTTCCCCGATGTGGAGGTCTTGAATCCGTGGTGGATCTTCTCCGAAGAGGCGCGCGGTCTCGTGGGAGAGAATCCACACAAAGGTCTGAAATGAGCTATCCAAAAGCTAACCCTAGACGGAATGGGAAAAGGAGTATATATAGTGTAAGGAGCGAATGGGTACACGGGCCTCGGCCTAGGGGATGCGCGCAGGCAAATCAGGGGCCGGACGTCCGGGCGTCGGGCCGGATGTCCGGGGCTTCGCGGGGCTTCGCGGGGCGCCGGATGTCCGGGGCGAGGGGCCGGATGTCCGGGCTGGAACGGTCGAACCTCGGGTGCTCTCTGGACAGTGGCGCCGGATTTCCGGGCCCGAGGCCGAATGTCCGGGCCATGCCTGGCCGGATGTCCGGGCCCTGGCCGGATGTCCGGGCCCTGTAGCTCCTGTGGCTGGTGGCCTTCTGTAGCTGCTCGTCCAGGGGCCGGATGTCCGGGCCTGGGGCCGGATGTCCGGGGCCTGAAGCTTCCTTCTGCCCTTCTCGATGCATCAGCTCGTCCGTGAACTTGGGGACTTGTCCGACTTCACGCCCTTCTCCAATGTGGTCTTCTTCACACCTGAGCACACAAAGCACATCCGTCTGAGGTAGCAACCATGTCTCGCAAGATTCGTATGGAAGTAGGACTAGGAGCGACGTCACCTCGGTCTCGAGAGCTCTAGCACGAGCACGTGTCATTGGTCCTTGAGGCATTTGACGAGGTGGAAGAGGGTCCATGGGGATGACCTCGGGATGCTCCGCATCAGACTCCATCATATTTTTTGGATTTTGGCATCTTTGCCTAGGGCTTCCACCATATCATCCGCATAACCACCACCGACTTCCGCAACCTAACCATTTTGTCCCCCATAGCATTTGTGGTTACTTGAGTAGTGATTTGAGTCTCCTAAGGTGTTTAGGCTACTTAGGGACCATTGCTTCTTCATCAACGACCACCACCACTCCCGCATACCCATTGCCCATTATACAAAGCCAACCAAACTTAACCCAATTTTGTTCGAGCTTGTTGGAGTTGTGGCTTGTGTCTCCTAAGGTGTTTCGGCTACTTAGGGACCGTGACTTTAACTCCGACATCGTGTATAGCCCATCATTACACTTCCGCAACCACCGCGGCATTGTCCGCTACCACCATTTGGCATTTGTCCTTGAGATTTTGAGTTGTGGTTTTTCCGTTTCCTAAGGTGATGCGGAGCATCCCAAGGTCATCCCCATGGACCCTCTTTCACCTCCTCAAGTGCCTCGAGGACCAATGACACGTGCTCGTGCAAGAGCTCTCGAGACCGAGGTGACGTCACTCCTAGCCCTACTTCCTTACGAATCTTGCGAGACATGGTTGCTACCTCAAAAGGATGTGCTTTGCGTGCTCAGGTGTGAAGAAGACCACATTGGGAAAGGGCTTGAAGATGTACAAGTCCCCAAGTTCATGGACGAGTCGATGCATCGAGAAGGGCAGAAAGAAGCTCCAGGCCCCGGACATCCAGCCCCGTGGCCCGGACATCCGGCCCCTGGGCATTCATCTACAGAAGGCCAGCCGCAGCCGAAGCTACAGGGCCCGGACATCCGGCCAGGGCCCGGACATCCGGCCAAGCATGGCCCGGACATCCGGCCTCGGGCCCGGAAATCCGGCGCCTCTGTCCAGAGAGCACCCGAGGCGCGACCGCTCCAGCCCGGACATCCGGCGCCCCGCGAAGCCCCGGACATCCGGCCCGCTGCCCGGACGTCCGGCTCCTGATCTGCCTGCGCGCAGCACTTGGGCCAAGGCCCGTGTATCCCCTTCGCCCCGTAAACTATATATACTCCTTTCCCCATTCCATTTAGGGTTAGCTGTGGTTTAGCTCATTTCTCAGACTTGTGTGGATTTCTCCCACGAGACCGTGCGCCTCTACGGAGAAGATCCACTACGGATTCAAGGCCTCCATCTCGGAGAAGATCCTACGGGATTCCAAGACCTCCTCACGGAGAAGACTATCCTTGTATCACCATCGTTGACTATGGATCATGTATCGCCCTATGTGTCGTGGATCTAGCGCTTGTGTGATTACTTTCGTGTTGATTTGAGTGTTTCCTAGAGATTACCCTACATCATCTTGGTATCAAGAGCAAGGTTGATCACGATTTTGGAGCCCCACACCCTGTCTTCTAGCTTGTTTTTGTCGTGTTCTTCCCAATTTCGAAAAATTCCCCACAAAAAGAGCCCCAAAATTTTATTGTGATCTGTTGATTTGGCAAGATTTTGTTGAATTTGTTCCATGGATTTGCTGTGCCACGTGTGGATCTAGCTTTTCCTCCACTTTTCCCCAATTTTCATCCGCAAAATCCGACGAATTTTGGCCCAAAACCACCGATTGCAAGGAGTTCTTCTGGCCTCGGGCACCCCGGACATCCGGCACGTGCCCCGGACATCCGGCCCAGCCCGGACATCCGGCCCCTGGCCCGGACATCCGGCCTCCCGCAGCCACTTTTCCACCACCACACCCCCACCTTGCACTCCTCCACCGCCATTTTCGTTCGGTGACCCACCCATTCTTCTGCATACCACCACCACTTCCGCAACCACCAACGTTTACCCGCTCCGAGTTTGAAAAGTTTGTCTCCATTTGCCTTGGATACTTGAGTTGTGGTTTCACCGTTTCCTTGGATGTTTAGGCTACCTTGGAACGGCAAGACATCGACAACACCACCGCTCAACTTCGGCAAGGACGGTAACATCGACGACACTTCGCTCATCCTATCTTGCACTTGCATTGTCACCCTATGAACCATCTTTGCGTAGCTTTCCCATTGAGACTAGCCATTTGAGTATTGCCGGGCCACGACACTTGTGCACATTAGTGATAGTCATAGATATTGCATACTACATCATTGTGAGTAACACCACACCATCTTGGTATCTTGCATATCTCCGTGTGCCACAAGAGTGCTCCGCATACACAATAGCTACCTCGATCCGAGAAGCATGCATATGTGCCCAAAGAAAGAGCTCACAAGCTTTTAAGCAAAAGAGCCACCATAGCAAAAACACAATAGCATCATACGCCTTGCATCCAAAGAGATCATACATCATAGCAACATCATCTTGTGCTCAAGCATCGGCACCTCATACACTCATAGTATACTTGTGATAGATAGTCGTTACGTTTTGCTTCTTATAGGTCGTGCACAAGTGCGTATCCGCCTATTAAGCAATCGGTTAGCGTCTCTCTAGCGTTGTGCAACACAAGCATTTTCCGTGGTTTTCCACATTTTCGCTCATCCTTGGTTGCACAACCACATTTATCTATCCGTGCGTGTGTTCCGTGTGCTACTTTTGCTAGTGATCTACTTGTTGCATGAGCAAATTGTGAACCATTTTCAACATCATTGAGTCACTTTGACGATTGCATTGAATTTGTGCCACATCCTAACCAAGCTCCTCTCAAAGCTTTACTTGTGTAGGTGTGAGAATCGACACGAAGTGATACCAATAGTGCTATTTCCGGGTTACATTCTTGCGTGATCATTGATCCATTTTCAACCTCGGTTAAGGTACATTGATATTGTCTTCTCCTTTCTCCCACTCACATACTTGCTTGTGATGATGGATAGGCCAAGTTCATCTTCCAACCCGATCTTCGACGATCCTCAAGAAGCGAACAACTACGTCACCAAACTACATCTCTTCGGTGTCCGACGAGCTCTACATCAAGAGAGTGAAGCTATGCGCGAGTACATTGGTCAAGTCGCCGAGGACGCGCGACAATTCCAACAAAGCACTAAGGAGAAATTCGACCTCATCAACACCAACATGTCTACTCAATACAACGAGCTCCGGACATTGATAGTCAACCGACGTTCTTCCTCAACATCTTCTCAAAGACGAAGCCGCTCAAGTCGACACACCGACTCCACGCAAGACTCAAGTACACCTACGTCAAATACTCTTCGTCAAGCCGCACGTCAAGCTCGACATGACCATCGGCATCCTCTACATGACAAGAGTTCTCAAGAGCTATTCGACGAGCAAGAAAGCCGACGTCGCCAAAACCAAGCTACACTTGAGCAAGCACAAGAACGGCAACGACTACGCCCACAACAACAAGAGCGAGCACGTCAATATCAAGAAGAACAAGATGCCGAGGCTAACCGCCAAGCACAACAACGTCGAGAAGCTCAAGCTATGGAGGCGCAACGTGCTTTACAAGATGCACATCGCAATGTGGCAGCCCGCACTCGACACACTCGTCAAGAAGAGGATTTCCTCCGCGATGAGATGCAAGAGAGGCGCCATCAAGCAAGAATGCAAGAAGAAGCTCCTCCTCAAGCGCGGCAAGAGCAACAACCCCAACAAGAACATCTACATCCTCAAGAGCAACACGATATGGCAAACCGCCAAAATCGAGATCGCCCTCCCAATAGGCAAGGAAACAACGATGAGCATCGCTATGGCAAGCTCAAGTTCACCAAGCCAAAGTTTTCCGGAAGCATTGATCCCGAAGACTATCTCTCATGGGCATTGAAAGTTGACAAGATCTTTTGCCTTCACAACTTCGATGAAGAGAAGAAGATCGCAATGGCATCCCTTGAGTTCCAAGACTATGTTCTCATTTGGTGGGAGCAAATCATAGAGAGAAGAGAAGCAAAAGGCGAACCTCCTATCTCCACTTGGGCTCAAATGAAGGAAGTCATGAGAGCACGCTTTGTGCCTACCCACTACAATCGTGACTTGTTCAAGAAGCTATAACTCCTCAAGCAAGGAACCAAGTCCGTTGAAGAGTACTACAAGGAGATGGAGATTGCCATGATACGAGCAAACATCACGGAAGATGACGAGCAAACTATGGCAAGATTCTTGAATGGACTCAACTATCCCATCAAGAAGATTGCGGACTTCCAACCATACAACAATCTCCTCGAGCTAGTACACCAAGCAACCAAAGCGGAGCGACAAGTTCAAGAGGACTACAAGTACTCCAAATGCAACTACAAGAACTTCGGCTCCTACAACCAAGCTTCAACGACTTTGGCTACTCCTACTACCTCTACCAAGCCTTCTACAAACTTCGGTGACAAGTCAAGCTACAAGAATGCGACTACATCGAGTCGTCCACCTTCTACCAACAACTTCAAGCCAAGAGCTTCCTCAACTCCAACTCCAACCGAAGACAATAACAAGAAGAGCTCCATAAAATGCTTCAAGTGCCAAGGACGAGGCCACAAGTCATTTGAGTGCAAGACCGTTCGCACCATGATCATCAACGATGACGGATCTTATGACTCCATGAGCGATGATGAGATTGAAGCACTTGAGCATGTCGCTATGCATCGCCAAGTCAAAGAAGAAGAAGATCATCAAGTGTTTTGCGACAATGACTCAAGCCCCAACCTTGTTGTCTCCAAAGTCTTGACACTCCAACATCAACAAGACGACGACTAACGATGTCATATTTTCCATACGAAGGCCGGCATCAATGGACGCTCCGTCAAGGTTATCATCGATGGAGGAAGTTGCCACAACTTGGTAAGCGAAGAGTTATGCGACAAGCTTCATTTGGTCAAGACGAAGCATCCTCACCCATACAAGGTCCAGTGGCTCAACGACGCCGGACTTCTTCGAGTCGAGCACACCGTGCAAGTCTCTTTCAAGATTGGCGCCTACGAGGACACTCTCGAATGTGATGTGATACCCATGTCCGTGTGCCACCTTATTCTTGGACGTCCATGGCAATATGATCGTGGAGTAACACACAACGGACGGACAAATCACTATCACTTCAAGATGAAGGGCAAGGAATTCGTGCTCCGACCTATGACTCCAAGTCAAGTAGCCGCCGACAAGCTATTACCTACCACCCATCGTGGAGAGAATGGTGAGAGAGCGAGCCACCAAAAAGAGAGCGAGAGCCACAAGCCATATATGAGCGCCTCCACGATGAGCGACAAAAAGCAACTAGTCCTATTGGCCACCAAAAGTGAGATGAGAGAAGTGTGTGAGAACCCATCGAGCGTCTTCCACCTTGTGCTCTTATGCAAAGGGGAAGCCAAACCTACTAACACTTCACCACCTCCACCTTTTGTGTTGTCTAAATTGTTGCAGGAATTTTCGGACGTCTTTCCCGATGAGCTACCACCGGGTCTACCTCCACTCCGAGGGATAGAACACCGCATCGACCTCGTACCCGGTGCTCCACTTCCAAACAAGGCTCCCTACCGCGTCAATCCCGAGGAAACAAAGGAGATACAACGGCAAGTGCAAAAACACATCGACAAGGGTCATGTACGTGAAAGTCTAAGCCCTTGTGCCGTTCCCGTTATTCTCGTGCCTAAGAAAGACGGAACTTTTCGCATGTGTTCCGATTGTCGTCCGATAAATGCTATCACCGTTAGATACCGTCACCCTAATCCTCGCTTAGATGATATGCTTGATGAATTATGTGGTGCCACCATCTTTTCAAAAATTGATCTTAAAAGTGGCTACTACCAAATTCGAATTCAAGAGGGTGATGAGTGGAAAACTGCTTTCAAAACCAAGTTCGGGTTATACGAGTGGCTTGTTATGCCAATGGGCTTATCGGAAGCACCCGGCACTTTCGTGCGTCTTATGCACTTTGTTCTTAGACCCTACATAGGTGTCTTTGTCGTGGTCTACTTTGATGACATTCTCGTCTTTAGCAAGTCGCTTGAAGAACATGTTGACCATGTCCAACTAGTTTTACAAGCACTTCGCGAACAACAATTATATGCTAATATGGAGAAATGCACTTTTGGCGTTGACAAGGTTGTCTTTCTAGGATTTGTCGTGTCTTCTCAAGGTGTTCACGTTGATGAAACTAAAATTGAAGCAATTAAAACTTGGCCTCAACCAAAGAATCTCATGCAAGTGCATATTTTCCTTGGTTTAGCCGGTTTCTATCGACATTTTGTGAAGGACTTTAGCACCATTCCTATGCCTCTACACGATTTGAGCAAGAAGAACGCACCCTTCATTTGGGGTCCTTCGCAAGACACCGCGTTCAATGAGCTTAAGAGCTTGCTCACGCACGCACCACTTCTAGCCCTACCAAACTTTGACAAACCGTTTGAGATTCATTGTGATGCTAGTGGTACCGGCATAGGTGGCGTGCTAATGCAAGAAAAACGCCCAATTGCGTACTTTAGCGAGAAGCTATCGGGAGCGCAACTTAACTACCCCATCTATGATAAAGAGCTTTATGCCTTGGTGAGAGTTCTACGTGTTTGGGAACACTATCTTAGACCTCATGAATTCATTCTTCATACGGACCATGAGACACTCAAGTATCTCAAAGGTCAAACTAAGTTGAACAAGCGTCATGCTAAATGGAGTGAGTTCATTGAGTCTTTTCCCTATGTCATCAAATACATCAAGGGCAAAGAAAATGTTGTGGCGGACGCGCTTTCCCGCAAATGCATGCTTGTAACACAACTTGAGTTGAATGTGATTGGCTTTGAGCATATTAAAGATTTATATGAGCATGATCCTTTCTTTGCAAATGCTTATGCTAAATGCTTGACTCACACTTCTTGGGAACATTACTACATCAAGGATGGATATCTTATGAGAGCTAACAAACTTTGCATCCCCGAGTCTTCGCTTCGTTTGCTCCTTTTGCAGGAATCACATGGAGGAGGACTCATGGGACACTTTGGACGCGACAAGACGTTTGTTACACTCTCTAAGAACTATTTTTGGCCCAAGATGCTTCGTGACGTCTCATGCCTCACCAACCGATGTTCTACATGCCGCAAAGCTAAGTCCAAAGCTCAATCCCATGGTCTTTATATGCCTCTTCCTATTCCATACCACCCATGGGAAGACATAAGCATGGATTTCATACTTGGCTTGCCTAGAACTAAAAATGGAAAAGATTTCGTGCTTTTCGTGGTAGATAGATTCTCCAAAATGGCTCATTTCATTCCTTGCAACAAGATCGATGATGCTTCACATGTTGCCACTCTCTTTTGTAGGGAGAT
This sequence comes from Secale cereale, assembly GCA_902687465.1. NCBI lineage: Eukaryota > Viridiplantae > Streptophyta > Magnoliopsida > Poales > Poaceae > Secale > Secale cereale. Next base: position 266,223,406 of record LR738713.1, on the reverse strand, counting down.
ACTTCGTCTACACGGCGTACCCAAAACGATCGTGTCAGACCAGGACGTCAAGTTCTTGAGTTACTTTTGGAAAACACTATGTGCCAAGCTCGGAATCAAGCTACTCTTTTCTTCGGCGTACCATCCACAAATGGACGGTCAGACGGAGGTGACGAACCGCACGCTATCCACTCTTCTTCGTGTGTTGATCAAGAGGAACATCCAGGAATGGGAGCATTGCTTGCCCATCGCCGAGTTCGCCTACAACCGCGCAGGACACTCCACAACCGGCAAGTCCCCCTTCGAGATCGTCTACGGCTTCAACCCGTTGTCACCTCTGGACATCCTACCTCTTCCTCTCCAAGAGCGCACGAACATGGACGCACGGGAAAGAGCAACCTATCTCAAAAAGGTGCACGAAGATACAAGGGCAATGATCGAGCGCCAAGTCCAACGTCTCGCCACCAAGCTCAACGTCAACAAGACACCAATGGTGTTCCAACCAGGAGATCTTGTTTGGCTTCATCTTCGCAAGGACCGCTTCCCACACGAGCGCAAGTCCAAGCTTCTACCTCGCGCCGACGGACCATTCAAGGTGCTAGCTCGCTACAACGACAACGCCTACAAGATCGACATCCCGCGCGACAAGTACTCCGTGAGCGACACCTTCAACGTCAAGGACCTCTCTCCTTTCCATGGTGATGAAGATTTCGATCCGAGGTCGGATCTTTCCCAAGGGAGGGGAGATGATGCGGAGCATCCCAAGGTCATCCCCATGGACCCTCTTTCACCTCCTCAAGTGCCTCAAGGACCAATGACACGTGCTCGTGCAAGAGCTCTCGAGACCGAGGTGACGTCACTCCTAGCCCTACTTCCTTACGAATCTTGCGAGACATGGTTGCTACCTCAAACGGATGTGCTTTGCGTGCTCAGGTGTGAAGAAGACCACATTGGGAAAGGGCTTGAAGATGTACAAGTCCCCAAGTTCATGGACGAGTCGATGCATCGAGAAGGGCAGAAAGAAGCTCCAGGCCCCGGACATCCGGCCCCCTGGCCCGGACATCCGGCCCCTGGGCATTCATCTACAGAAGGCCAGCCGCAGCCGAAGCTACAGGGCCCGGACATCCGGCCAGGGCCCGGACATCCGGCCAAGCATGGCCCGGACATCCGGCCTCGGGCCCGGAAATCCGGCGCCTCTGTCCAGAGAGCACCCGAGGCGCGACCGCTCCAGCCCGGACATCCGGGCCCTCGCCCCGGACATCCGGCGCCCCGCGAAGCCCCGGACATCCGGCCCGCTGCCCGGACGTCCGGCTCCTGATCTGCCTGCGCGCAGCACTTGGGCCAAGGCCCGTGTATCCCCTTCGCCCCGTAAACTATATATACTCCTTTCCCCATTCCATTTAGGGTTAGCTGTGGTTTAGCTCATTTCTCAAACTTGTGTGGATTTCTCCCACGAGACCGTGCGCCTCTACGGAGAAGATCCACTACGGATTCAAGGCCTCCATCTCGGAGAAGATCCTATGGGATTCCAAGACCTCCTCACGGAGAAGACTATCCTTGTATCACCATCGTTGACTATGGATCATGTATCGCCCTATGTGTCGTGGATCTAGCGCTTGTGTGATTACTTTCGTGTTGATTTGAGTGTTTCCTCTTGTGTTTTCCCCGTCTTCCTCCTTGTGTTCTCCGTGCTCATCGTGTGACACCCTCCAAAACGTGAAAGATCCGCTGATTAGGGTTCCACCCTACATCATAAGGTGTTTCGGCTAATTAGGAACGGGTCTACATCAAGAACACCACCTCTCATCATCGACACGGACGGTAACTTCGACGACATCTTTGTATATTCCCCTTGCAATTGCAGTGTTAACCCCTAGACCATTTTGCGTCACTTGCCTATCGAGACTAGCCTTTGAGTATTGCCGACAACGTTACTTGTGCACATTAGTGATCATCGATCCGCCCTTCCATTGTATACATACCATATCATCTTGGTATCATCATATCATCCCTTGTGTTACAAGATTCTTCCCGCATATACACAATTGCTATCTCGTTTTGTGCATTTCGCATCGTGGCCATACAAAAAAGAAGAAGAAAGAGAATAAGCTTTTAAGCAAAATAGAAAAACAAAGAGCTTGTAAGCAAGAGCCATAGCATCGCATCTTATGATATCGTATCCGATCATCTTGGATCAACAACGGGAACCATACATACATAGCATACTTAGGATAGAAAGTTCATACATTTTGCATCTTATAGCTTGTGCACAAGTGTCGTATCCGCCTATTGTGCAATCGCGCTAGCGTCTCTCTAGTGTTGTGCAACAAGAGCATTTTCGTGGATTCCACATTTTTCGCTCATTCCTTGGTTGCACAACCACATTTATCTATCCGTGCGTGTGTTTCCGTGTGCCACTCATTGCTATTGGTCTACTTGTTTCGCTTGCAAATTTGTGAATCTCTTTCAACATTATTGACTCTTTCTAACATTTTGCATCAAATTTTTTGTGCCACTATCCTCACCGAGCTACTCGATAAGCTTTACTTGATTGGTGTGAGAGAACAAGTCCGGTACCAATTCCACTATTCTTTCATTTCACATTGAGTGAAACGGGACACATCCTCAACATTGGGAAAAGGTAACTTGGTATTGTTTATCTCATCTCCTACTCACCTTTGCTAGAGTCTTGTGATGGATAGGCAAAGCATTTCATCTACTTCGGTCTACACCAACAACGACAAGTTCGATGCCATGACGAACAACTTGTGCGCCAACATGGATGCTCAAATGGAAGATCAAGAGGTCTCCCTCATCTTCAAGAAGATGCTCAAGTGCACATCCTTCCGAGCTACCATCTCCGGCAAGATCTCATCGGCATCGACACCATCAACGACAAGAACGTGAAGGTCAAGAGCTCAACACCAACAACCGCTCAACGACTTCACCGTACACCTTGGCATCTTCGCCAAGCAACTTCAAGGCATCTTCGCCTTTGGATATGCGGCATGTTCGCCCACAAGCACCTCAAGCTTATGAACAAGAGAAGCTCCCCAAGCTCAAGTCTGCGACTTCCATGAGCTACTACGACCTCGACAACGACCACGAGATTCCTTTCTATGGGACTCAAGAACCCGAGGAGTATCTCGAGTGGGAACGATTGATGGACGACTACCTCATGCTACTTCAAGTTCCTTCCCAAGATCAAGTGAAGTGCGCCACAAGAAACTTCCACGACTTCGCATCGACATGGTGGTTTCACACACCTTCGGAGGAGTATGACATGAGTTGGCCCAAGACGAAGAAAGCTTTGCGGCGAGAGTTCGTGCCTGATGAGGACATCACTAACAAGGTTACACCCACAGCTCCAACTGACACATATACAGGACCAATTACTAGAGCTCGCGCACGCCAATTAAATTACCAGGTACTTTCGTTTCTTGGTAATGAATCTAATGTTCATGAGAATATGATGCTGCCTAAATTGGATACATTTGTCTTGCTTACAAATGAAGGGCCTAGCTTGGACAAGAAGGATGAACATTGGAGCAAGATCAAGCATGGAGATGATGGCTTGCGCAAGGGGAACACGAATGGACTTTCAATTGATGATTTCAGGACTTTGAAGCCACCTTAATGAGTGCGAGAAGCCTTGGACGAAATATACAAGATGCCACTTCATAAATTTCGTCCAGAGGCTATTATAGGTACTGCGTCACCTTATTATTGGGCCAGGCCCATGTAATTTCGAAATACTTGAGTATAGGCTGTTTTTAGAGTCCGTATGTGTGGGGAAACAAGAGTTAGGGTTGGTTTCGGACCCCTCCACCAAGGGCCACGAAATTCCCCTCTCTTTCCCTCATATATACAGCCCTTAGGGCGTCCTTTAGACTTTGGGTTTTGTTTAGATTAAAAGTTCGCCATAGCTGCAACTTCGCGTACTTCGTTTGTGTTCAACGACCAGACCAAGGCGTCACAGAACCCCACCTTGATCAATAAAGCTTTCCTCTTATATTCGCAATATCCAGATTGCAATCTTAGTTTCTTGCTTGTTCTTCGTTTGCCTGCAGGAAACAGACCTTCGTGGTCAGGTTGATCGTGCTCCGGCGTGGTCAACAACCTCTCGGAGTTGGTTTAGCAATTGCTAAGGCGCGACGTCCTCGCATGTTCGTAGTCGGATCGTCAAAGTCGACTTCCTCCAAAACGATAGCCACCATCTCATCGAAAGACGGGACACCTTTGCCTCTATCAAGTGGTATCAGATTTCCAGGTTGCTCGGTGAGATTTTACAGTTTTTCGTAGATTAGATCGAGTCTGTTCTTCATACCTATAGTCCACGAAAAAGCCAAAAAAAAATTAGGGTTAGTTCATCCCATCCGAACCAATCTGAGCCTTTGCATCGTCGTGTCAAGTTGCTGGTCTTAGCGTCTAGTCTTTTAGAGTTTCGAGTTCTGGTCATAATTTGTCACGCCGCCGCCACAACATCTTCATCGCTACTGCCACATACCACCACCGCTCCGTATCCATATACCACTACCAATCCGTATCCATATACCACCACCGCTGCCAAATACCACCACCGCTGCCATATTCTACCACCACATATCCATCACCAATCCGAGTTCTTTTCGTTCTAGATTGGCTTTCGAGATCCATCTAGTTTCGGTTTCGTTGTTTCCTTGCCTGAGTAGGTCTCGGAAAAAAAAAAGTCTGGAGACCCCCGGGCAGTTTTTAGGCCAAATTTTCGACAGGTGAAAATATTTTTTCCCTATCCTATTTTTGAGCTTTTCTGAGTCTTTTGAGACACGTGCCACAATACTGATTTTTTCCCGCACTTTTTCGTCGTCGCTGCCCTGATTCCGAAAAAAAAAATTGTCAAAAAAATTTCGTGCCTATCATCTTAGTTTGACTTGGGAAGTGTTTTGAGACACTCGCCATTATAGTGATTTTCGGCGCAAAAAAAAAAGCAGCGCGAAAAAAAAGGAGGCGAAAAAAAATCAGAGTGTGCTTTCCCCTTGATTATGTGCAGCGCCGTGATTTCGTTAGTGTTCTAGGCTCGCGTCTCTAGTACGGTCTAACCTAGGACCAGCACAGTACCGTCGTTGAGCGTTTATTCACCTTTGCATCTCTGAATTGATTATTGCTGACCACTTTTGCTACCATCTTATAAGCCTTTCCAGCTCCACATACATCTACGTCGTGCGTTTGACTCTCCCTGGTAATCGTTTTATCCAAGGTTTGAGAGTTTTGACTACCACGGTTGCCGATCACCACCTGCTGCTGGGTAAGAACTGGTAAGAATTTGAGATTTGCTTGTCGGATTTGTGACACCTGCCACCACCACCACTTATTAGTAGTCTGTAGGATCATATTCTTGTGTGTTTCTATTGCTGCTAACCATGCCAGGATCACAAGTCGACGAGACTGACTGGGAGAACTTGACGAACAAGGAGCTTCATGATAAGTTTCAGCAAATGATGAGTGTACAGGTGCAAGATGTGCTAAACGCATTGGACGAGGCCATGGAGAAGATAGTTGGCATGGAGAAGACGTTTGACAGAAAGCTCGATAACAAGTTTGCTGAATTGCTTTCACGTTTTCCACCACCACCGGCTGCTGCAGCTGTCCCACCTCTTCAACAACAACAGCAACAACAACAACAACAACAACGTCGCCTTCCGAATCAAGTGGGACGAGCACAACGCGTTCCCCTTGAGACTGGTCAAGTTTCTGGTGCTGCTGTTGATGTTTCTGTAGCTCTTGCTGCTACTGCAGAGGTGGAGGACCATTACGAGGATGAGGTTGACCAAAATCAGAACTACGTGCAACAACCAGCACCACCACCACCAGGTCGTCCTCATGCATATCATCGCAACGGTAGGGCTGCACCACCACCTGAGGTACATGACCATCTTCCTAAACTGAAATTGAATATTCCACCATTTGAGGGTAGATATGTTCCTGATATATATCTTACTTGGGTGTTACAAACTGAACAACGTTTTACATGTTTAAACTATCCCGAGGAGAGACGTGTTCCTGTTGCTGTTTGTACTTTCACTAGTTTTGCATGTGTTTGGTGGTCTGAACATTGTAGATTATATCCTACTCCAGCTACTTGGACTGCTTTGAAAACTGCTATGCGTACTCGTTGGGTTCCACCATATTATCAACGTGAATTACTTCAAAAACTGCAGCGCTTAAGACAAGGAAAAAATTCTGTAGAAGAATATTATCAGCAATTACAAACTGGCCTGATTAGATGCGGTATTGTTGAGGAGAATGAAGCTATGCTTGCACGTTTTATGGGTGGATTAAATAGAGAGATTCAGACAATTCTAGAGTATAAGGATTATACTACTATCACTCGTTTATTCCATCTTGCTTGTAAAGCTGAACGTGAAGTGCAGGATCGACAGGCATTGGCGCGGACTAACTTTTCTGCAGGACGACCTTCATCATGGACACCGCGTGCATCCTCTACTTCCTCACATTCTACTGCACCGACACCTCCATCAGCTGTTACCTCCAGCCATGATACAAGGAAGCAGGCACAACCACCATTATC